>JAMQGT020012052.1:0-60000 GCA_024447675.2 Pterophyllum scalare | reverse complement strand
TGAAGCAGCAATCGACACCCACGCTTCCATCTTTTTTATTGCTCTGCAGAGTGGAGGGAGAGAGGAGAGGCATCACAGATAATTCGGAGTGAGGGAGAGAGGATGAGATTGAAGAAGAGCACGAATATCACCAGCAGGCACTAATTACACAGACAAGATTTGACAGCCAACACAATCCATACAACAGCCACATACAAAAGATAGATCCATAGGCAGATATACAAGACTATATTTCTGTTCACATATGATTCGTGTTCTTTGGGTTCCAATTAAAGAATATATTCAGTCTTTCTAACACATGTGGATGGTTCTGATACCCTGTGGACGGTATGCTGAGTGCATGTAGTTTTGCAGTCTTTTGTTACCTGCCATTTTTTCCCCCTAAAAATATGTAAGGTCATTTATGTACTTTGTCTAAAATTTTCAAATAGATGTAAAAGCAAACTAATTTTCCTACAGACTAACATCCTGTTTGACTTATAAATGTTCCAAACCTCTACATAAAAGCTGAAGTTATACAATAAGAGGCTGCTACCATAAAACAATTAGTTGTCAGTTATCAAAATTGTGTAACTAATTTTCCTTTGATTAATGAACTGACCACTTTATTCAGCATTAAAATGTTACATAGCTGAGTGGTAAAAAAAAATTTGGTTTACCTGACTCAGTGGGAGCTTTTCACTGGTTTCAAACCAATCCAACACCTTTGTAATGATATGGAATGCTGGTCTCAGTGTTGGAGTGAGTCTGCAATGCCCACATGACTGAATGGGAACAAATCCCAGCAGATATGTTCCAAAATCTAACTGAAAGACTGAAACCAGAAGAGCGGAGGCTGTGATAGGCGCATATTCATGGCCACATGACATTCTCACAAGTCGGGCAGCGTGGCGATACAGCTGCCTTAAAGCAAAACGGTCCCAGATTCAAACCTGTTGATAGGTGGGGACTGAATTAGATAAGCCGTTAAGTGGATGGATGTGGATGGATGAATGTAAGAATGGATCAATGGATGGATGGATGGTCAACTGGAGCCTGCATGGATGTAGGTGTTTCTGCATCTTTCTTGTCAAGACTGGCAGCCAGTCCAGGGTGTACCTCAAGTTTCATCCAATTTTTGTTCTTACACGTTTTAATCCCCCAACCAACCCACCCAAAAGCACTCTCACCTGAACATATATGAAGATGTAATCAGTAATGAATCACAATTTGGTTTAAATTGTGAAAAAAAAGAAAAGAAATGAATTAAAATTTAGGTTACTGCTAAACTGCAATCTACTGGATGATATTATACTTCCCAGGCCTCTTTGGGCCCTAATTTATAATCATATACATTCAAGTAAAGTCCTTAAAGATTCCTCTAGTCTTTTGGTACAGAAAATGCATCTAGCCATTTTCTTCTGCTTATCCACTTCAGGGTCACGGGGGAACTGGAGCCTATCTGAGCTGTCATAAGATGAGAGCTGGAGTACACACTGGTCGGCAGGTCAACAGTCTGTCATAAGGCTGACATGGAGACGCAGACAGCCATTCACACCTAATGGCCAATTTGGAATCACCAATTAACCTAGCATGCATGTCTTTGGATTGTGGAAGGAAGCCAGAAATCCAGAGAGCACCCATGCAAGCACAGGGAGAACATGCAGACTCAACACAGAAATAGCCCAAGCCAGGTGGTCGAGTCGAACCCAGGACCTTATTGTTGTGAGACAAAAGGTTTTTAACCCAGATACAAACTTTCATCTTAGGATGTTTTTAAGTGTTGAATTCATAAATACCTTTAGAACAACATGTATTTGGTTTGTGCAAATGTATTTATTTACAGAAATGTGGTTATCTTTGTTACCTAAACTGGAACTGGGGTTGAACACTTTCTTTCTAAAGTATTATAGTGTTCTTTTTTTTTTTTTTTTTTAGCCATTTGGGGAAATAAAAAAGTTTGGAGAGACAATATTCAAATGCCAGTGTATTATAGTTTTTTAAGATGATAACATCCCCCATTCTTTCTGCAAAAGACTTCTATTTCTGAGAGATTCTTAGGCCATTTTATATCCACTCGATCAGTCAATACAGTTTTTGCTGGATGTTTGGTCAGGGCACTGTGAGGGCAATGGCAAACCTTTCAGTGTGTCTACATTGTGAGTTTTACAGTGAGTTTAACATCATTACTTTGTATGTACCAGGGTTATAATAGTTTTGGATTTTACATTATAGTTTAGTTTTAATTAGTTTTCAGAGTGGTTTTGCTCGCTTTTATTAGTTTTTATTTTTGGTTTTATGCTTAGTTTTAGTTAGTTTCCGTATTAGTTTTAGCATTTTCATACTTAATCAGGTACCCTTTAAAGAAATATATTCAACAACCAACTGTTCACAGACAGCAGCACTACATGCTAAATGTGTGCAACATTAAGGACACACATGAACTTCAACAGGGAGAAACAAAAAAAATATGAACTCCAAAACTCAATAAATTCTACAATAAACTCCCAATAAAGTTCAGCATCAGTGCAGCAGATTAACAACACCTACATGTGGTGTTTGACAAAAACAAACTCTTTGAAGGAGTCAAAGGTCAAATCCAGCTGCATCCTGATGTTCTCCACCTGAAGCTGCTTCTGTTTTGGAGCTAGCTTGGTTAGACGCTCCTAATTAGACTTGCAGGGTCTTTGCAGCCTCTGTACACAACCTACGGAAGTGGCGGCCCTCATGTCCGCATTTATGCTTGTCTAGCTGGATTGTGTGTGTTAATTACCTTGTGGTTGTGTGCTGGTGTTTTTTGGTCCTCACTCTTTGTGCTCAGTTTTTTGGCTGCAAACACATTTGTCCCTGTTTTTTCACTTTCTTTATTCCTTCACATCCATTCTGATGGTTTCAGCAGTCTCCCTCCAGGAATTTGCTGATATTTGTGAGTCCTTGTATTGATGCTTTGATTATTATTCCTGATTGTCATTATCTGACTGATAAAGTAGCTGGCGAAAAGTAGCCGGAAACGCACAAGGACTAAACAGGTTAATCACAACGTCGCGGGCTGCGTGGACCCGACAAGTAGTCACGTTTCTCCAGAGGTGCGCCTGGTTACCTTGTGGGATCAGAGCGGTTTCTGTAGCTGCCCTGTGCGCTCTTCTCGGGTGGACTTTGATGTTGGTGTTTTTTCCTGACTGAGGAGTGTTCCACACATTTTTCATCATCCACAGCAACACTGTCGTAGTAAAAAAAAACTCTATTTGGGACTCTGCTGCTTTCTCTGCAGACCGCTGTCATTACTTTGAGGAGCAGCGCGGTGTGCACGCGCACGCACATGTGTACACACGTACATGCGCACGCACGCACACAGTTGCCTGATGGCGCTCACAGCTTAAACTCGTAGAGCGGAAAAAATTATTTTATATCAATCCACAAGACTTTAAAAAATGACTATCTATAATTTCAGTTAGTTTTAGTTAGTTTTGTAAACTCACGATTCAGTTTTAGTTAGTTATCGTTTTTTCCTTTTAATTTTAGTTTTTATTTATTTCATTTAACGACAATATTTTTTCAATTTCAGTTTTTGTTATTTGTTTGTTTTTGTTAACTATAATAACCTTGGTATGTACAAACAGAGGCACAGAGACAATGGGACCTGAAGATCTAGTGTGTGGTATTTGGTTTCATGAAGCTTCCATCTCTAGATAAAATGTTCCACTGAGGGATGTACTGTAAAATAAGTCAGAGAGATAGGCTTTATGTAGGTCCATCAAATACCATGTAGACAGCAACAAAGATGAGCGATTGTGAGACAGAAGTAGTAGCCTAACCCTGACCTGCCCACTGGGACATCAAACCAGGGACAGTATCGCCCATCTGAATCCCGAAATAAGCACTAAAAGCTTCACAGACTTTCAGGGTGTGAAAGTAAAACATACCGCTATCATATATAGAGCATACAATGCACTGGCAACATATTCTGTGTCCAGTGATGGGAAAATGAAACAAGCAAACAAGCATTTTAAAAAAGTTGAAAATTAAAAGTTAAAAGTGCTGGGGGGAAACACATCAATGAATTATGTATATACCTGTTGGTTCTTCCATCCAATCACATCTCTGCTGAGTGTCCACACAGTTCTCATTTTCTATGCTTGTCTGCTTTATTTTAAAGGCTTTACAATACAAAAAAAGTGTGCTCCTGTGACTATATTTATGTATAGCTTGTATATAAAATAGTTTTAGAGATAAACATCAGCAAGTCTGTGAAGCCACTGATGTATCAGGAAATGCTCCACTGACCTGGTGAAAAGTGAACAGTGACCACAGGACTGCATCTCTTCTTTTTGCAGATGATGGTCTGATGTCTTGGTCACACCATGCACATCATGGAACTACATGTGAAAAAATGTGGATGGAAGTCTGTACCTCCATGTATGAGGACATCCTACTCTGCCAAAACAGGAAGTAATCCTTTTTGGGTTGAAGGTGAATGACTGCTCTAAGTGAAGCAGTTAAAGTATCCTTTTGAAAGGAGTTTGGACAGACCTGCTACTCACTTGTATTATAAGGAATCGGTTGACCAAGTTATATTGTAAAGAATCAGGACTGCTTTCCTGTGGAATTATTCTGGATATTTTCAAATTGGAGTGAACTTTCTGGGGTAAATAATCAACATATGCAGTATGGCCTGGGATAAACTGGAGAACATAAAAGAAGTCCTCTTTTCATGTTGCAGTCTGCTTGCACAGCATGACTATAGCTGTGAGCACAGAAGCCTCTCCCACCTGCGGTGTGAGGCAGTATTCTTTGGATTGGCTCTTCCTCATAAACAGAAGGTTTAAAGCAAGGGTGGCCTACAGAAAGAAGAGCTAAAACAGCTTGTCTTAGACAGAAAGTTTAACTGAGGTGCCACACCAAGGATCATCATAAGAATCATGTAAGGCAACTAGAAAAATGTGGAGCTGGAAATGATGATAAGAGGTCCCCTTTAAGTGAATCCATTCTTCCCTTTACTGTTGAAATGCCCCCTCTGCCACTGGCCGCAGCTGTGCAGCATTACAGTTTGCAGCTCTGTGTGAAGTAGCGAGAAACAGAGTCAGCACTTTCATGTATGAGGACATGTTAGCCTGCATGAACATGAAGTAATTTCTTTGGGCTAAGAGTAAATCACTGCTTCTCTGGGTCTCATCAATGTGGAAGAAGCTCTGTCAGAGGACATGTACGGCATCTTTTGTAGCTTGAAGCCACTAGAGTGGACAATAGTGCTGGCAGACATGTGTTTAACTTACAGTGTTGTAGTCAAGACCACCTAACCCAAACCGAGACAAGACCAAGACCAGACTATATCGAGACCGAGACAAGACCAAGACCAGTGCCTGATACTACATGACACAACAAAATGTGAAATGATCAAAATCAATTGATCTGAACGATTCACATTCCCATAAAAACACCTAGATATTAAACACTCACAGCTCAAATAAATAAATAAATATAGCCATCATTTATCCCAGAATGTAAAACAATTATTCATAGTTCATCACAATAGTCTTTACTTTTCTCTGCCTTTCATAAACAATACATAAAGTTATGTTGTTTTTAAACCAACAACAATCTTTGTAAAGATGAGTGCTATTTCAAAACCACATAGCTGAATGTGTAAAACTGAAAAAATGGCAAAACAATCATCGACAATAAGAACAAAAGCCACAAGGTTCTCTCTTATACAGATTAAAGCTGCAGTATGTAACTTTCATAAAAATCTGTTTTTATATATTTGTTAAAACTGTCACCATGTCGGGACAGTATGAGACAGATAATCTGTGAAAAAAAATCAAGCTCCTCCACCTCCTCCCTGAACCGCTCGGTCAAAAGCAACCAATCAGAGCCAGGAGGAGGGTCTTAGCACTGTCAGTCACTCCTCGTGTTCGCGCTGCTCAATGTATTAATGGTGGAGAAACAACTTACTTATCTGCTGTCATTGGTGGCTGTGCTAACTACAGGGTTCTAGCCAGAAATTTTTTACAGCCTGGTGCTAATGCTAATTAGTAAGCTAATAGTAACTGCTAAATGCCGCTCCAGCTTGTTAATCGAGTGACGGGGCCGTATGTAACTGGAAACCACCTCTGAAGCCTAGGCAGTAATCACAGTCTTTGTTGACGTGTAGTTAAATTTCTCGAGGTGCATGTCAGGTTAGGTTCAGAGAGGATTTTCGGTTATGTACGAAGGACTTTTCAGATTGATAATTTTTTTAATATAAAACAGAAGAGTTACACTTATATATCATGCATTTATTGTGTCCCAGAGTGCAGTTTGTTTTCACTAATGGGTTTGCAGAAATCACGTAAAAAGCATACACAACAAAAACATAATCCAAATGTTTTATCAATCAGTTGCTAAAAGCATTTCCTACATTTGAATACTAGCTACCATGGTGTGAGCATAAAGTACCACATTTTTAATGCAAGAACAGGAAGTGACATCATCTTGCTGTGAACTTTAGGTTTTTTTTTCTTGAAGGCCTTACATAGCACCACTGGTGCTAAAAACTAATGTTTGACTATGACTTTCTGACAAAGAGCAGGGATGCAGCTATCAGTTACATCAGTAATCAAGTATTCCATCGATTACTCCATCAATTAATCAAGTAATCAGATAAGAAATCATTTTTTGTATTAATAATTCATCAGCATATTTTAACTTCCCTGCTGCAGATGTTTCTCTGTGTGAAACAAACAGCGGTGGATGGAGCAGCTACAAAGTTCTCTGTTCTTCATGTTGCTGATCAGGTGGTTGATGAAGGACCTCCAGATGTTTTCCAGTAAAGGTGTTAAGGTGGTTACAGGAACTAGTGCTGTTGCTTTGGACACTACAAAAACATCTCCCTTTGCTCCACCTGAGCTCACCGTCTCAGTCACAGCTCTGCCTCTTTGCACTTTCTGCCTGTGTGCAGACTGACTGCACGTAAAACAGCTGCTGTTGTGTTTTTGTTGAGAAACTGGGGGCTGCATGAGCTTAATGCTGTAATGCTTTTTATTTACAAGCATCCTCCAAATTACGTGTTTTACTGCAGGTCTATTTTTAGTTGCTAATCAGGAATTAAAGCATAAAAAATATTTTGACGGAGCCCCTCGGTACTGAAGGGGGGTGGAGAGGGGGGTGGCTTCCGGCACCAAACAATCGCTAGTGCTAATGCCAGCCCCCGCTAACATATAGATCAGTTCTGGTGGCTACAGTTGAAAAAAAAAAGTAAACAGCTGACATTCTCTGCACAGCACATGCATGCACACACACACACACACACTCAGTGGAGGCGTGGAAAAACTCATCAGCGATGATCCACTTAAAGGGTCGTTTTTTCCAAATGATGCAAAACCGCTGCAGTGACATTTAACTTTAATGCCGCTAATGTGGATGAAATGCTCCGCTCGAGCTGCAGAGTTAAAACAAAACATCGAAGCAACAAATTTTTAATGATCGAATTGATTTAGTCCAGGAATCGTTGCAGCCCTAAAATTGGCACTTCAAATACATGAAGGTTGGTATTTGCCTTTCATGCTGGGATTTTTTTGTTGAATTGGAAGGCTGAAGTTTAAATTTGACCTTCATTTTCACTCTTACTTCTCCTCGTATTCATGTTGGTTGTCATTTCAATTTTTGTTGCTGGCGGCGATAATAGCAGCAACCTAGCCGTCGGTCATGGGCAGAGTCCGCAGGGTGCGCTCCTGGGAGGAGGCTGGGAGGAGGATATTAACAAATGAACTGGACAATTCTCTGGCAATTTAGTGATATTTTCACAGCTGTGGTCTTGATTGGTCTTGAAATAAAATCCAGAGTCCTTAGGCTCCGAGTCCATGACAAGACCTAGGCCATCAAAAAGTGGTCTCGAGACCGGTCTGCAACACTAGAAACTCAATACTTAAAGTATCAGAGTCATAGATTAAAGTTGAATATGCTCTTAAATGACAACATTTAGTGTTTTATAAAACTGGTACAGTACAGTATAAAATAACTGACCACTCGTGTTGGTGGTGAGTTTTGTATTTTAAGCCAGCTCAAACTTTGATAAACCTCCAAACACTAAAAGCACCATAGCCTAGAAATGCGTCATGTCAGTCAAAAGGTTGGAATAGATAAAAACTTAAACTATATATACAAACATTTTCTAGGCAGTCTTAGTTGAAGATCAAAGCTCAAATAACAAAATGAGCTCTGGATCCTTGCTGACTCCCAAAACCCTCTGGATGTTTATGTGGTAGCTGTTTAACAAAACTATCATACTTTAATAGCATGTGGAAAATGGCAACCGTGCAAAACCAAAACAAACACAAGGACCAACAGGTAATAAGGAAGAACACAGTAACAAGTGCTGAAAAAAACACTGTGAGAAGATTGGCAGCACGGTACAATACAGAGAGACGCTGAACAATGAAGGAAAGGAGCATTATTAGCAGGAGCTGATCAACATGAACAGAAAGACCGTGTTCACGCTGATTTATTTTTGGGAGCTACCAATGCTCACGTTCCCGAACATTTTCTCAAAAACCATTTGCGGTGAGCACCTACACATCAAACAAGTGAAGAATTATAAATAGCTTCAGGCTTGCATTCAGGCCTGTGGGACTCAGTCAACCATGGCTCTGGGATACATGTAAGAAAACAGTTTAGCATCTCTTGCCCTGGAAAGACACTTTGTATATAGTTAATATTACTTAATATTTAATGCTGTACTGTGATATTTTCTGTCTTTGGCTCCACCCACTTACACATGGGCATTTGGTGAATGTAGATTCTTCTCAGTGCTTTGGCCTTTTGTCCACAGCAGCTTTATTTGTAGCAGAGAGGGACAAGAAATGGGGGAAAACAGGAGGGTAAATTGGCAACGGGCTGCGACTTGAACCTGCACCGCCCACGCCGCGATGTGATGTATGCACGTGGTCCCCAGCGCCACCACTGAGCCACCCGGGTGTCCCTAGGAGTGCACCTTTTTGATGTCTATTGTGTACTGTGTTATTGTTTGTTTGCTTTTGATTGGCCAACATTTCTTCACAGTTGGGATTATATCACAGCCTGTTGCTTTGGCATGCTCTTGACAGCGTTTGAGATAATTTTTGTTTTCATGTGGAGATTTTACAAAACATACTTGAAAAAATCCCTGTTTTAAACAAAATACCCGTGGATGTGTGGATGTAGCCTTTCTCAATTATGTATTCAGCTTGTATTTTTACATGTTATGCCACTGTATACAAACTTATAAACCATAAAATTTACTTGGTATTTAAAACCAAGTAGAGTTTCATTACAACACTGTGCAGCAGCAGGTGCACAAGTCAGAGTTGTGTGTGTCTGAGGTGTAACGATGGTACCGTGTTATAAGAAAATCTTTATGCTTTTGCTTTAAAAAAAAAAAAAAGCACAAAAAAAGGCACACATTTAACTGTTGCATATTACAGGCTGCAGGGCTGCTGCAACATAGTGATCATGTAGCTACAACCAAGATAACTGCAACATCTAAGGTGTGTAACAAAGCAACAGCTCTATGACATGTAACTAAAAAAGTGAAATATGCTGTGTGACAGTATGACAATGGCATGATCATGCAAACAAAATTTTTTTGTAATGTTGTTGAAGGTGATGTTTTTCCTTCTTCAAACTGCTACCCAGGCCATGTGATGTTGGCTCTGTGACCTCAGCTCTTTGTTGCTGCTTCCAACCTGGAAAACACAAAAAAATCTCACTCCATTCCATGAAGGGCTTCCACTGCTGTCATATGTAGGGTTGTATCATTTTAGAACAAAGTAGCTCAACATTCTGATGAGCTTCTAATGTCCACAACAGCAGCATCTATTCCCATATATACTATTATCAACTTGGGCCTGTGTGAACAATAGTCCCATAATGCATTGTGTTGGTGATGTCACAAACCTCTGGGTCTCTAAAGAAAGACAACATTTTCTTCAGCAGTGCTGATCTTCAGTTTTTCACCCATCACATATAAAAGAGTGATGACACACACCTGGAATACACAAACCATGGAGAGGACTCTACAAATACGTTTTTTACTTTTTCATTCATCGGCTGTATTAGCTATTAAATATAATAATCTAAAGTAAATTAAAAATACAGTTGGATGACATCTGTACATCTATTTTCTTCCCACACTGTGCTGGTAATTTATAGCAGTGATAAATTCAGCAGCTGGCTCTAACAAAATAATGAACATATGTTGAATCTGTACCGCATGTCTTGTTTAATTGACAATGCCTTAAAATGACAGCTCTGAAACAAATATGTCACATTTCATTAAATGCCTGATGCCTCAACTCCTCTCCCCTAGTGTCTCTTCCACTTGCATCTCAGGTTGGAAGTTCTAAGATACATCCTCTCTGGATGCCAGGTTTCGAAACTTTGCAGATAGTTATGAGCTAAATTAAGGACTCAATTGTCAAAACTTTTCAAAAGGCTCAATGCCTCATCCTATAAGGCATCATCATCCTTGATTTTGTATCTCTGTGTCATTATCTATGAAAAGCCATCTGAACTGTCATCTTCCACCTAAAGAGATACTTAGAGAATCCTTTCAAGTATGGTCAGTGTTGTGATCACTGTCACTGGCCATGTGGCAGGGGTTGTTAAAACTCCTCTTTCTGATTCAAAAGCTTTTTGATGGCTCATCGAGTTGGTATAGAAAATATTAAGACAGGAAAACCCTTCTCTGATGACAGTAACAAATTGTTCATTTACAGATTTAAATTATTTGACTGATTGTTGACGAATATTTCAGCTAAAGCAACAACTTACGCCAAGCAGGCATAAAATTATGACCACCTGTTTAATATTGTGCTGATTCCCGTTTTGCTGCCAAAACAGCCATGACCCATCGTGGCTTGGATTCCACTAGACCCCTGAAGGTGTGCATGTGGTATCTGGCAACAAGATGTTAGCAACAGATCCTTTAAGTCCTGTAAGCTGCAAGGTGGGGCCTCCACGGATCAGACTTGTTTGTTAAGCACATCCCACAGATGGTCAATTGGATTGAGATCTGGGGAATTTGGAGGCCAAGTCAACACCTCAAACTTGTTGCTGTACTCCTCAAATTCCTGAACCAGCTTTGCTTTGTGGCAGAATGCATTATCCTGCTGAAAGAGCAAGAATTGCCTCAAGGCACTTAATATTGTAAGGTAAATACCCTAAAATAATTACAGAGAAAATCCAACACTCACAATGACCCCCTATGAGCAAGCACTTGGTGACGGTGGGAGGGAAAAACTTCCTTTAAACTGGAAGAAAGCTCCAACGGCTGAAGGCTCTGCCTCCCATTCTACTTTTAAATACTCTAGGCCTGCAGTCTGAGAGGGAAGTGCTCTATTGGGATAATACAGTCCTATAAGATCTTTAAGATAAGATGGGGCCTGACTATTCAAGAGCTTGTATGTAAGAAGAAGGATTTTAAACTCAACTCTAGATTTAACAGAGATCCAATGAAGAGAAGCCAGTATGGTAGAAATATGCTCTCTCTTTCTAGTCCCTGTCAGTATGCTTACAATAGTCCAACCTAGAAGTAATAAGTGCATGAATTAGCTTTTCAGCATCACTCTGAGACAGGATGTTTCTTATTATAGAAATATTGCACAAATGCAAGAAAGCGGTCCTACATATTTTTTATACTGTTTCCATGAAAGAGTGTACATAATAATAATAATAATAATAATAAAAATAATGCCTTAGACTTATATAGCGCTTTTCACGGTACTCAAAGCGCTTTACAATTCTGTGCACCATTCATTCACACCTCAATCATACTTGGTGGTGGTAAGCTACTAATGTAGCCATAGCTGCCCTGGGGCAGTCTGACAGAAGCGTGGCTGCCACTGTGCCACTGCCACAGTGCTTAGGTAGGCGGTATGTGTTAAAGCAATATCCATACTGATGGCAGGACCCAAGATTTCCCAGCAGAATATTGCCCAAAGCATCCCACTGCTTCCACTGGCTTGCCATCATGCATCCTGGTGCCAGGTGTTCCCCAGGTAAGTGACACACATGCACCTAGCCACCCATGAGCTTTAAAAGAAAAATGTGATTCTTCAGACCGTTGCTCTGTGGTTCAGTTCTGATGCTCACATGCCCATAGTTGGTATTTCTGGTGATGGACAGAGGTGAGCATGGGTACCCTGACTGGTCTGCAGCTATGCAGCCCCATATACAACAAACTGCAATGCACTATTTATCCTGACACTTTTCCATCAGAACCAGCATGAACTTTTTTCTGCAAATTGAGCTACAGTAGCTCGTCTGTTGGATGGGACCACACAGGCCAGCCTTCACTCCCCATGTACACTGATAAACCTTGTCTGCCCACAGCCCTGTCGCTGTTCTTTTCTTGGACCACTGCAACACTACTTCACACAACATGTAATTCTATCGTTATTTATATCAAGTGTCAAAAGAAGTAGCACTGAAGATTGCAAAAAGATGTGACACATCAAAAAAAATGTTCAAATATATGTTTCATTCTTTTTCTTTTCTTTTCTCCAGATCAGAAGGTTGGGGTTACTTGTCGTCACTGATGATGACTTAGACATCACATGATTTTAAACATTAACTGTATGACCTGATGTGCCGTTCATTTGTGGTTCAGGCTGTGCAACATTTGTCTCTGATGTAATAGTGGGAAGTCCTTCCTGCCCCACTGCTGTCTATTTATAGCCTTACATTTATGTCACACAGAACTGCTTGGGTGGTTCTGAATTTCTCTTCTATGTGAGCCCAGAACCAGAGTTTTCACCACACTGCTCTTCCTGTACTTGTCCTTTGCTCTCACCTCTCTGCTATTCGTCAAATGCATGAAGTTACCTGCTACTCGTTTAGCACTAATTGGTCTTAATGATCCTAATAATTCCCGTTTTACTAATGCACTAATGGACATCTGTTTCTTTGTGAAATGACCAGGTCTCATTATTTTAATAAAATGGAGGTCAGCTCATTTGTACTGCAGGAGATTTTTATCCATCAGTCTCCTTTTTCTCTCTCGCTGTCTCTAATGTTGGATAATTGTTGCTACGTACACCACGTACTAATGTTACAAGTGTGAGCCAGAGTGAGTTAATGTGTTTATGCCAGACATGTAAAGACAGATCACAAGTGCTGTGCATGTATGTGTGCATTTTGTGTTATTTGTGTTTGCAGGCTACATATCAGAAGAAAAACGATCATACACAGCCACACAGATTTTCTCTTTTAACAGTGACATGTCAGTGCAGCTGCAAGTGCCTGCAGGATTTCATTAGCAATCATTAATTGGATAACTAATGCTAATTGAGCTATTAATCATTAGCTCATGTAGACATGCTGCCCACCTCCTCCAATTACCTTCTCTTTTCACTCTCACTTTCTCCATCCCTTCATCAAGAACTATGCCTTCTGTACTTTGTGAATTGACTAAGATTCATGCAAGACTTTCTAGAAAAATCCCGCCCTTTTTCAAGACAAGAGCACAAATCCAAATACTGTACATGCCACATACAACTGTGACAGTGTGTCTTTGGAAAATGGCAGAGCTCTGTCATTTTCCCTCTGTATACCACCAATGTGGATTTTAAGTCAAATATATGATTGAAGTGCAGACTTTCAGCTTTAATTCAAGGGGGTTAAGAATATTGCAGCAGCTATTATTGAGCAGTTCTTTTCCACCCACCTCTTTTCACTCTGTCTGTGTTAGGCTCAGGGAGGGACAGTCATCTGCCACGACTGGTTGGGGCTGAGGGGAGAGAGAGACAGGACAAAAGACACAATGTAGAAGAGAGCCAGAGATTAATAATAACTAACGATTAAATGCAGAGTGGGGTATACACAGAATGAAATGAGGTGAATGAAAAGAAAACACTAGTCCTATAGCAGCATAACTAAGGGGTGGTTCAGGGTCACCTGATCTAGCCCTAACTATAAGCTTTATCAAAAAGAAAGTTTTAAGACTAATCTTAAAAATAGAGAGGGTGTCTGTCTCCCAAATCCAAACTGGGAGCAGGTTCCACAGAAAAATACAGACATTTATGGCTCCCAGTTTACTAGTGTTAGCACTAGTATTGATGATGTGACTGCTGATAGAAGTAGCAGGATGAAGTGTGAAGTGTACAGGGTTATACAACTCAGATTCAGCCAAATGCTACAATACTGATTTGACAGCATCCACAGTGCAAATGGATAATGACCCCCAAGCATACTGCAAAGGCAAGAGTTTCTCAAGACAAAAGACAGAATATTCTTCAGTGCTCTTTGTGGTCAGTCAATATAGCATGCTGAGATGAGATGCAACTGAGATGTAGAACATCCATTGTTTCACTAATGCCTGCTTGTCCAATATGTGGAAACATGAGAATGAAGCTGTTATGAGAAATGATGCTTTATTATGTGTCTTGTATGTATGTATATGTATCTGCATTATTGTAGGGTCTTTACCTCTCAATATAGAGCACCTTGTGATGATTATTCTTCTGATTCTGCACTATATAAATTGAATTGAACAGAATATGATGAGAAGGGGTTCCTGACCCTGTGTCTGTTGGGATAAAGAATACTTCTTTAACAGTAAATTGTGACTATGCTTTCCCTGTCATGTACCGGCAACCCCAGTGTCATCTGGAAAATTCTTCAAGTCAGGACAGGGAAAACCTGGAGATCAAAATGACTGATGGATTAATACTACAGCTACATCATTTAATTTGTAAATGTTTATACTACGTGATGTTACGTGACGTAAAAGAGGCTGAACCCAACATAAAAAAAATGTTTCATTAAGGACTGGCTTTCTGGCTTTGTCACTCTAGTATGCTGGGTTAATTTTTTATGTATTTATTTTTAAACACAAAACCTTAACCCAATCATGGTGTAGGCCTCATGAAAACAGAGGGGGAAAAAAACAGAAAATAATAATCAAACCACATAAATAGGCTCAGGTGTGTGCAATTTTCTTTTACTCTGCTCTTTGGCCACTGAACCAGGAATCTAAATCCAGCATACAAACATCAGAAATTGGCTCGTTAAACAAACCTTTCACTCTCTGTTGTGCTGATAAATGATGGGCAGCAGGCTCAATTTCTGTTTTCTGTGCTTCTGTTTATTTTCTGGATTGGAGCAGGGTGGTCCAACAAGACTTGGCCCCCAACTGGCCCATCACCCTGAAATTCCTTCATTACAAATAGAACACAAATAAACAGAAATAGTATGATAAATAAAAATTACAGATTAGCTTCAATTGAATCCCCTGAACTGTAGATGAGACACGTATTATTTTTCTACTCCAACAGTCCACCTGCAGCAGCCACATCGTTACCTTTGGGTTGGACTGGCTAAACATTAAGGGCACTGTCTCCTTATCAGACATGATCAGACACTGTAATTTCCATGTCTTCACTGAACCCCACTTTGATGATACCCTTAAAGCAGTTCTTCAGGTGAAGATGGTCATACAGGGCATCTTTGGACTGTGAAAAGCCCTCCTGCAGTGCATAGTTGGACAGGAAGAAAGATCTTGGGAAACAGATTCTTCAGCCTTTTTGAATGTTATCCAAGGGCACATTGGACCACAGCCTGTTGGGCTGACCACCATCACACGCATATCAGATAGTTTTCATGCTCACATCTGGTTTGACATCAAAGGCCACAATGTTGCTAATCTTCTCCGAGTGGCCTTTGATGCTGGGGTTGCAGATGGTTGACCGGGTTGGCAGGTGCTCAGTGAACAGGTCGGTGTTGTTTATGAACATTTTGGCTTTACAACAAAACCCAAAAGTGAAAGACATGATCGGTGTACGTTGATGCTTCCAATGATGCCCAATAAACGCAGACAGAAACAGAATCAGCATGAAGTCAAACAGACTGCAGTTTGTGACTTCCCTTCCCATCTGCCCGCTGCTTGCATGGTGGGTTTGGATTGGGTGAATGCACAAATTATAGGAGGACATCAGGTTTTGCATATGCTTGAGTCTCAGCTGAAGTGTACGTGTTTCCTGGCAGGTTTCTTCTCTCATTTTACCACAAGACTCCACCAGGATATCTGGTTCAGGTGTGTGTTTTATCATAAAATTGTAATAAATGTAACTTTTATTTATGTCTCATACCCTCCGACTGAGTGCAGCTGAGCTTAGTTCAAGGAGTTCACGAATTGTTGCTTGTGTATATACTCATTTTCAGCTACATATTTTAGTAACTTTCATAGTTCAGTAAAGCTGACTGTCTTTTCTCACTGGCTGAACCCTGCAAAGGTTTTGAACAGCAGGTGGGTGGGGCATCTGTGTTCACAACCAGAATTCTCTATGACATCATACAGAGCCAAACTCTGGCCATGTTCAATATGAGCAGCCATCACTACAATATGTATGACAAAACATAAGGAAAATCATGCATACATTGTGGGTCTGTATCTACAAGTCTCTATTTAAAGTGTACAGCTTTGAATGGCTTCTGTTATACATGAAAAAGCTGCTAAGGGGTCATTCACACTTATCATCATTTTCCAAAGTGTACAAAGAGTACTCTTTTTCAGAACCCATTCCCCAAAGTGTACAAAGAAAATGTTGATCTTTTTTCATGACATTTAATTTCTTCTGGTTCTTCTTTATTTTAATGTAATAGGAAGTATTAAAAACACATCCTGGTGTTGAAAAATTCTGGAAATCTTGGTATCAAATATACTCTTTCCTATCTATTAAAACATTTTATTGTTGTACTAATAAAAATCCATCCATCTATTGCAATAAACTGATTTTAATGTAACTGTGTATTGCACTGCATGTATGCAAAATGTACATGCCACCACACTGTACACAGTGGCAGTGGAGCAATTTGTCATCTGAATAGCCGGGCTTGTGTCAAAAAGTGATTTCCGGTCTTTGCCAAAAAAAATTATTGATGGTATTTATATTGTTTTAAATGACTTGTTGACCTATAATCTGTCAAGCATATCTCAAACATCATCTCTTATGAATAATATCAATTCATTTTGAGTCATAAAGAATATTTCTGTCACATGGTAGACGCTGCAATCAGCTTTTGGTAACACCAGTGGCCAGTGTTGCCAACTTAGTGACTTTGCCACTAGGCCTTTTCAGACCCCCCTAGCAACTTTTTTTTCAAAAAGCGACTAGCAACAAATTTGGCAACTTTTTCCGGTGACATCAGCGACTTTTGGAGAGTTTTGGATATATGCTAGTTTGTTGTGCCAAAAAGTGATTTCCGGTATTGGAAAAACAATGATTGGTTGTATTTTAATTACTGTAGATTAATTTTTGGCCTACAGTCTGTGAAAGGTGTCAAACAGATCTCTTATGGCAAAGTGACTTTCATATATTCTTTATTATTGAGGGTTAAAAACTATCTCTGATATTAAAAATGTATTTTTTCCAGAGAGATATGGCCAAGAGGGCTGTAGAAATTGCAACAAATATAACATTACAGTTCTATAAAGAGTAGCCAAAAAAGACTGGATTGATTATAATGTAGATACAATAAGGCAGAGTCATAAATATATTTGCAAAACAAGTCATTTCTTCATTTTATATATAAGTCTGAAATCACTTTGGAACAACACCAGAAATCTTTGCTGTCACCATGTTTTGTGTACATACAGCGCTCGTACTGCGTCCCTTCGTATGCTATGGCATTGCCCGGACCTCGCTTCAGCACCGAGGGGGACACCCCACCCCCCGGACCTCAATTCATCCTTTAGCGATTTCTAGCAACTTTTGAAACAGCGAGTTTTCTTACACTAAAGTTGGCAACAGTGCAGGCCACCAATCACCAGATTACGCACAAATATACGGGCCAGCATAGATGAAAACACACCAGGAACACGTAGAATTATTGTACATACCTTCTGCGGTTTACTGCGTACGGTTTCCATTATTGGAACAATGCTTCCACTTCCTTGTTGAATTTATCTCCGGCAGCTTGGGCTGCTTTCCACACCTGCTGTGCCACACTCACAGCTTGTTCCTGGCTAATATCGTCAGTAGAGTCTTTCTGTGAATCGATGATGGCCTGTTTTAGAGAATTCAATGAGGCCTTTGGACTGATCCAGCAGACCGGAGGCCATATCGCTGTAGACCGTGCAATAGTGCAGTAGTGTACAAGTGAACGAGAGCAGATGCATCAGGCATTGGTGGTCAGACTGCAGTGCTCAATTTACTTAGGTCTGACCGACATTTTATAACTATTTGAAAAGTGTATGTTGGGTTGGGTATGTCAACCCCCTCCCCCTGGTGTATAGTTTGTATGCTTTGGAAAATTCTGATAATTGTGAATGGTCCCAGACGATATTACACCAATGTTTTCAGTTTTCTTCTACAGTTCCAATACAGCTGTTTCAAACCAGCATGGAGTAATAATACATTGAATTAAATAATCTATACATTGCATGTCTTCATCAGAGTATGTTCTATGTTTCTGCAGGAAGGGAATAGGTGCTTTATATTGGTTAGATAAAACCAAAAACAATATTAAGTAGATGTTACAATTTATATAATCTGCAGAAATTTAGGTACACAAATTATTAAATCAATTGAATGGATTTTTATTCCTTCCATGACAGCTCCCCAGCTGCATTCTGCTCAGCAGGTCAGAGGACTTTAACCACAGCTGTGTATGGGGTTTTCTATTCTCTGAACTCATCTCAGGTGTGCTGTGGTTCTTTATTCTTCATTACCTCTTCAATCAAGCGCAAAAAGATTTCTTCCCTTCAGAGAGCAAAGGTGGGAGGGGACTGGTCTTGGATGGTGAAACTTTGCAACACTTTCTCTGTTAATACTCCTCTTTCCACGGTAAACAATGATAAAAGGAAGGCAGCAGTTTAAGAGGACATTCCCAGTGGACACACAGCCTGACTTATCACAGCCAGCTCTCCTTTGAAAGAGCTCCTTAATCTCGGTTGGGCCCACTGGCTGAATAAGTAAGTAAATGTCATTTCCCTTATCAGTCCCCCCACCCCTTCACTCCTCTGATTCACAAAATATTTGTGATTTACATCTTCGCATTTCTTCAAATCCATTGTTACCTCTCATTTTTTATCCTGCATCTTATCCTCTTAATGTGTTTTTGTGTGCAGTCATATGAATCCAACAAAAGTTTTAGCCACATCAGAGCGACGTTGACGTGTTCCTTAAGTTGGCACAGAAGTCAAGGCCAAAATCGATTCTGGATTTTATTGGAGTGAGAATATGGTTGAGGAAAACTCTGCCTTTCTCACATGACAGAATGTACAATGTCTACCATGGAGCTACAGCTGTGACACATTTTTAATTATTCTTTTGCTTTTACTTTGGTGCCAATGTAAGTGGAAGCTTCTTTTAATGTTTGAAAGTATTTGTAGTTGCATCAGTAAAATAAAACCAGTGCAGTTCTTTTAAGGAAGGCATTGAGAATTTGGGGGGGGGTATTTTTTGTTTTTTGAAAGTTTTGTGTTCTACCATTAAAAGAACAAAATGGCTACAGACAGACCGAATATTCAAGTTTATCTATCCCTCCATTTTCTTCCACTTGTCCATTTCAAGGTTGCAGGCTGTAAGCTGTCCCAGCTGTCTCAGGGTGAGGGGCAAGGTACACTCTGAACAGGTCATCTGTCCATCACAGAGAGACAGGCAAACTTTCACAGCTATGGCCAATTTAGAATCACCAGGTAACCTAACATGCATGTCTTTGGACATGAAGCCAGAGTACATTCCTTCAACCTGTCCAAGTGTAGCACCCAGTTCTGTTGCCCGAGTTGAATTTGATTTCCATGACAGATTTCTTGATATAGTTGCACACACATGCATTTCTTCCAGCCCACCTGACATTATCCCTCCTAAATTCATTAAATAGGTTTTACCTGTCATTTCCCCCTGGCTTCTCTGCATCATGAACAAATCCCCTTTATCTGGTTCCATTCCAGATTACTTTAAAACAGTGTCTTCCTTCTACTAATAAAAAAAAAAAAAACTCCCTCCCTAGACCCCACTGCTTTAGAGAACTGCAGGCTGTTTAACAAGCTGTCATTCATTAAAAAAAATTCTTGAAGAAAGAAAACAGCATCTTTAATGAATTCCAATCTGCTTACCGATAAAAACGCAGCGCTGAAACTATATTACTAAATATTACTAATGGCATTCTTATGCAATGACATAAAGGTTCCATTTTAGTCTTCTTAGACTTATTTGCTGCCTTTGATAAAATTCTTAATAACAGATTACAGAACTGGGTTGGCATCATTGGCACGGCTTTCAAATGGTTTTTATCATACTTATCTGACTGAAACTGTATGCCATCTGCACCCTTTGTATGTGGAGTCAGTCAGCCAATCCTTGGTCCAATTCCATTTTCTTTAAATATGTTACACCTGGGTCATCGACTTGACAATTTCAAAGTGTTTCTAACCATTGCTATGCTCATGATACACAGTGATACCTTTCTGTCGAGCCTAACAACCTCAATATCCTCTCCTACCTCAGCGAGTGCTTCATTGCCTGTCTCCTGCAGGAGTCAGATTCTCCAATCATCTAATCAGGGTGTCCTGACTGTTCCATGCTCTGATATTAATAGCATGGAACTGTTTACTATTAACAGTGTTTGGTGTTTAGTTATTTCTTGTTGCTTAGTATTCCAGGATTTTTTTTCATTCCTTTGTATTGTTAAAGATCAGTGAGATCCCTCACCTCACTACCATGTACATTATATTGCCAAAAATATTTGCTTGTCTGTCTTCACACACATATGAGCTTGAGTGACAGCCCATTCTTAATCCATAGGGTTTAATATGATGTGGGCCCACCTTTTGCAGCTATAACAGCTTGAACTCTTCTGGGAAGGTTTTCCACAAGGTTTAGGAGTGTTTATTGGAATTTCCGAACATTCTTCCAGAAGCACATTTGTGAGGTCAGACACTGATGTTGTATGAGAAGGCCTGGCTCACAGTCTCCGCTCAAATCATCCAATAGGTGTTCTGTTGGGTTCAGGTCAGGACTCTGTGCAGTTCAGGTTCTTCCACGTCAAACTCACTCATCCATGTGCAGTCATGCTGGAACAGGAAGGGCCATCCCCAAACTGTTCTCACAAAGTTGGGAGCATGAACTTGTCCAAAGTGTCTTGGTATGCTGAGGCATTAAAAGTTTCACTGGAAATTGTCCTGAGTTCTTTGACCCAGCATTTTAGGTTGTATTTAGTTTTGACCTGTGTTTCTTTGTGTCATTAGTGTTATGTTGTCCACCTGTGTTTCCCAGATGTGTCTTCTTCCCTCATCAGCCCTTGTGTATTTAAGTCCTGGTTCTCCCCTGCTTGTTGCCGCGTCTTCTCATTGTTGCGTCATTGTCCTCTTCAGTGCGCCCCATGCGTGTTTCCATTTGCGATTCTGTTGCCATGTTTTTGCTGCTGATCCGGCCAGTTCCGCCCCTGTGTTTGCCAGCAATAAAGCTATTTTTGAGTTACTTCCGAGTCTTGAGTCCTGCATTGGGGTCCTCATCCTGCCTGCCATGCAGCAGTTCATGACAGAACTAAAGGGGGCGAGCCCAACTCCTGACAAACAACCCCACACCATAATCCCCCCTCCACCAAACTTTACACTTGGCACAATGCAGTCAGACCAGACTCATCCATCGGATTGCCAGACGGAGAACCGTGATTCATCACTCCAGGGAACACAATTCCAGTGTTCTAGAGTCCAATAGCAGTTTGCTTTACACCACTGCATCTGACACTTTGCATTGCACTTGGTGATATAAGGCTTAGACGCAGCTGCTCAGCCATGAAAACCCATTCTATGAAGCTCTCTACACATTGTTCTTGAGCTAATCTGAAGGCCACATAAAGTTTGCAGGTCTTTAGCAATTGACTCTGCAGACCTCTGCGCACTATGCACCTCGGCATCTGTGGACCCCACTCTGTTATTTTATGTGGACTACCACTTTGTGGTTGAGTTGTTTTTTGTTTTTGTCTTTTTATTGACCTATTAAGAGTTTAGCATAGGTTGTTAATATTTCTTGTTCTTCTTTCAGATGCTTCCTTTAGGGGCCCCAAGCATGGATTATCTGCCTCCATCTCACCATTTCACTAGCATCCTCCTCTGTCACAACAACCTTCTGCATGTCCTCCTTCACTCCATGAACTTCCTGCCTGGCAGCTCCATAATTAACATTCTTTGTCCAATCCTTTAAAGACATACCATACAGTATTGTTTTTTTTATTTTTATATCCTTTCACTAGCTTCACACTGTGAAACTGGTTACAAGCTTGAAACCAAAACAGGTTGTCTGTTTTAAAACTGAGTGTGTGCATTAATTTTTGCCAGGCGTAGAGTGGTATTGCACTTAAGAATTTTTTACATCTATATATTTTGGAATTTATTATGCTTTAATTTAAAAGTTTCACATTTTCACCACCCCCCCCACCCCTCCTCAAAAAAAGAAAAAAAAATTTCTTTGAAGGTCAGTAAAACAGTTTCCAAAATACTGATGCTTGTATTGGAAATGATTAGATAGATAGTGACATGTGATTTTGAAATGTTGGCAGATATATTTAGAGGTGTCCAGAGCTTCCACTGCATGTCTGTTGTGGTGCTCTAGGGGACAGATGGAATATGCCTGAAATCAGAGCACATGCTCTTTGTTTATGACACTTTTAGCTGTAGGAACACCTTGTCACATCAGTCGCTGTCACCCGCAACAGGACCTTGACAAATTCCATTTGTGTCTAAATGACTGACAATGAAGGCTTCACTCCAAACATAACTTCTCTTATCGCAGTGACGCTTTCTAATCTATTCAGGATACGTTTGACCATTCTTAACAATCGAAGACAGTTTTTCCCCTTTTGACAAAACTGATGAAGTCAGAATAATTTTCAAAAGTTTTTTGGCCAGAACAAAACAAATCAAACCATTGAAGCAACCCAATGTGTTCACAGTCACTTAAAAAATATGATGAATTCTGTTAATTGTCGGTTGGACTGGAGGCTATCTACAGGTCTCTACATAGATGTTCTCTGGGCTGGCTTTTGGCTGGATAACTCTAGGAGAGTCATTCTTTTGGCTGTTTGATTTGGTTCACTCTGATGCTGATAGGTTAACCATGGCCCATGTCACTATAATTCACAGTAAAGACAGTTTAAGCCAGATAATGAGCAGCGCATTGCTATGGTATTTGTCAGACACAACACTTAGTTTAGCCCAAATACCAAAAGTTTTTTCCTCATAAGATCAGAGAATCTTTTCCATCCTGCTGTGAGTTCTATCATAACCACCTGTCTGAAGTGCTGCTGAGACCACTGTTATGACAGGTTCTTTGTCTTGGCAAAGGATATCTGTATTTCTATTAAAGATATCAATATGTGCCTTTCTGAAATATTTGTGAATCTATTCCCTTTGTTGCAGCTGGACTGCTTTCACATTTCAAACAAATCTCAAGGATTATTAAAGCAAAAAAAAAGATTCATCTAAACAGCAACGGCTGTGAATACTTTGGAAAATAAAACATTTTTAATTGTAATTTTTAAAAATCTTTTTAAATAAAATTATTAATCTTTGACATTCTTTTTTTAAATTTTTTAATGGACTTTAATGAGAAACAAATGTCTCCTTTACATAAACATTTATTCCCAGTAGATTATATTACATTTAGAACTGTATTTCAGATCAGGACAATATCAGAGCCTTGACTGTAGCCTTTCTTGGTTACTTTTACAGGCAGTAAACCACTTTAAAGTTGAAAGGAGTATTATGCTGCTGCCTTTAATGCACCATCAAAACCACAAAAGCAACAGGGTTCTTATTGAAGTCTGAAACATGTACATTCCACACTCACAGTAGATGAGTCCTTATGCTTTCAGTATTGATGTCATTATAAAAGAATAGGTTAAACAGCTGCTAAAAGTTGTGTATGAATGACGCTTTATTCAAATCTAAACATTCAGATTTCCTCGGTGTTCAAAACGAGGAAGGATTCAGTCTTTGCTGGTTTCAGGCAGGCTCATTGTGCTCTATTCATTATCCTTCCAATAACTAACTGTATACGAATCAGCCACAAGTCAATTTCTATTTGCTTGAGACAGTGAAAGGGAACTCTTTGATTGGATGTTGTGTGTGTACAGTATATGCTTGTTTCTATCTATGTGAAGACACTGAGACCTACTATATGAATGAGATATTGTAAAGTGAGGACATTTCAGTGGGGACCCACTGAAGTATGGACATACTTCGTCTGCATTTTAAAGTAAGGAAATTTTGTTCAGTTCACAATTCTTTTGGTAGCAAATACATTTTGGTTAATCCATTTGCCTGGTCCATATTTCAACAAATGATGTTTATCCATTTTTATTATCACATGGTAACTTGGAAAAGTAAGAATGCTCGGCCAAATGACGTTTCAGTGACTGAATTTTGCTGAAGAATATTTTGCGCAGTTCTGAACATAATGTTTTAGAGCGTGTGAGTGTTTTGACCACTTACCATCTCTTCATATAATATATCTTAAGAGTGTTTACCACAATGTTGTAATTTCTGTTTGAAAAGGATACTCTTTTTCTTTTTGGGATAGGGGTGTTTTGCCAAATCTTTCACATTTTGATGAGGTTTCATGGCCAGTCATGACCTTTTTGAAACATATGTATATTGTGGCCTGTCCAAATGTATTTATTTTTCTTTTATTTTTGGAATGCTTTGAAAGACTTTCTCTAATCCACACTTCTTGAGTCCTGCTTTTAAAGGCAAAAAATTGAGATCTCATTTAAATTTACTAAGTGAGAACACACATTGGTCTCCCATGATTTCATCTTCAGTGAACAAGTCACCACATTTTGGGCTTTAAATTGTACATGCAGATTTTGACTGACCCACATTATTTGTTCTTAATTGTCTTTGTCAGATTTCTTGGTCTGACCAGGTGTGCCAAATGGCTTCATACATACACACTCTACCATCAGACTAATGGTCCATAGAGGGTGGAAGAGGGAAAAAAAACCCCCAAAAACTATCAGGAGTCTGACTTTTGAAAGCTAGCAATCTGTTGGTATAGATACTGTAGTATGTACAGTGCTATGAACAAGTATTTTCCCCTATCCTGATTTTATTTATTTATTTTTTGTATATTTGTCACACGTTCAGATCTTCAAACAAGCTTTACTCTTATAAAAATATAATCTGAGTGACTACAAAATGTAATTTTTAAATGATGATTTCATTTATGAAGGGGAAAAAAAGTTATTCTAACCTACCTGGCCCAAGTTGGAAAAAGTAATTTCCCTCTAAACCTAACCACTGGTTGTGTCACCCTTGGCAGCAAAGATGTAATAAAGCATTTACAAAAACTGGCAATGAGTCTTTCACATTGCTGTGCTGTTCTTTGCAGAATTGTTTCAACTCAGCAACACTGAAGGGTTTCTGAATATGAACAGTCTGTTTAAGGTCATGCAACAGCATCTCAGTCGGATTTAAATCTGGACGTTAACTGGGCAACTCGAAAAACTTTTCTTTTTTTTCCCCATTCAGAGGTCCACTGGCCGGTGTGTTTCAGCTGCACAACCCAAGTGTGCTTGAGCTATCTGGCCATCAGTTCAGGGCACAAACTGATGGCCAGATATTCTCCTTCAGGATTTTCTAGTAGAGAGCAGAATTCATGGTTCCATCAATTATGGTAAGGTGGCAGGGGAGAATGTAGCCGGGCAGCATCAGATGGTAGTTTGTAGATGACTTTGCACATCAAGAAGAGGAAGCGAGTGAAATCAAAAGTAAAAAATCAGTGGTGGAAGTTGAAGAAGGAGAGAAGGTTGCTGAGAGGTCAAGAAGGAGTTGAGACAGACTCTGGATAGTAGGGAAGAGTTAACAGATGAGTGGAAAAGTGCAGCTGCAGTACTGAGGGAAACTGCCAAGAGAGGTGTATCCTCTGGACAGAGGAAAGAGGACACAAGGAGACTTGGCAGTGGAACAAGAATGTACAGCAAATTATTCAAAGTAAGAGGTTACAGAAAGAAAAAGTGGAATAGTCAAGGAGATGAAGACAGTAGTCAGGAATACTGGGAAGCTAGGCATATGGCAAAGAGAGAGGTGGCAAAGGCAAAGGAAAAACCTTATAGTTAGTTGTATGTGAGCCTAGATCCTAAGGAAGGAGAAAAGAGACTGTGGCTACAAAGAGAGATCAAGCTGGAAAGGATATGCTGCAGGTTAGACTGGATTAGGAACAGAAATGGAAATGTACTGATGTGTGGGTGGGATCACTCTGTGGTCTCTAGCTCTCTCCCTCCACAGCCAGGGTGTCTCCCGTCATAATTAAGGACACCGGATATAAAGAAGTGAAGAGGAGACGCTGGAGGAGAGCGAGCGTTGCGAGGCCAGTTCAAGCAGTGGTGCTCACATGGATGTTATGTATCCCATTATAGAGGGTGTATGGTCTGTTGGCCAACAACAGATGTGCTCCGGGACTCCGGAGGTGTGGGTTGTCTGTAGGGCTTGTGTTGTGTTTGACAGTTCTGGTTAGCGGTATCCCTTCTTTTCTTCTCTCCCCTTGCAGGACAGGTGGCGTCTACCCGTTAGGAGATTGTTTTGTGTTGTTTGGAGATGTGCAGAAGAGGGATAGTGGATATATTGGACAAAGGATGTTGATGATGGAGCAGGCAGGCAGGAGGAAAGGAGGAAGACCCAGAGGTGGGTCCTAGATATAGTGAAGGAGGACATGCAGAGGGTTGGTGTGACAGAAGAAGATGCAAGGGATAGGGTGAGATGGCAGCAGATGATGTGCTGTGGCAGCCCCTAAAGGGAGCAGTCGAAAGAAGAAGTAGTCCAGGTTGTGAAGCAAAGCAGGCCCAGAACGGCCATCACACTATGACCATATTTGAGTCTTGGGTTAATGTTCTTTTTATGAACTGCTGTGTTAGTTTATGCTAGATATAACGGGACTCAAAGCTTCCAAAAAGATCATCTTTTGTCTCGTAAGTCCGCAGAATATTCCCCCAAAGTCATGGAGCTCATCAAGATGTTTTTGCAATTTCCTCTCCAACATCTTTTAAAAAAAAAATAAAAATACAGATACAGCCAGAGAATCGTTGCACTGTATGGCACTTTAGATAAAAGCATCTGGAAATGGCAGGTGGTATTTCACAGAGCGATGGGCTTGTGTGTGTGTGGGGGTGGTGTTGTGGTGATTCAGTGTATTTTGAGGAAATGTTGAGAGAGCTCACAATGCCCTGCAAATGATAATCATTATAGAACAAAAATGCACACACAATGACCTTCAAGCCTTCTTTGATATTTTATACATCTCTATTGCCATTGTTAATAAGTTTATACTACTTTGAACAATATTTAGTCCTTTCAAAGGTCACTTATAGGTTATGTTATAGTCCCAGGTGAGTTACTGTTATGCTATAATTGACATTTTGTAGATGGGATTTAAAAAATAAAAAAAGTTGTTATTTAAGCTCTCCAAAAAGAAATAGAGGGCACAAACAGAACAGGGCAAGAAAGAAAACTGAAAAATCATCACAGATTCAATCCTTCTCTGAGTAAATCCCTCCCAAACATAGAGAGGGGAGATGCAGCTCTAATCTGTTATGTTGCCAAGATGTATAGCCTGAAGCTGCTGCAATGATGATAAATAACTTGAGACTCTCATTGTAAAGTGTGCAGAGTGTGTTTGATTTACACAATCAACCAAACTGGTCTGCTCTAGGCTCTGAAGTAATCCTTATTGTTAGGGACTCATGTTGGATGTTCACCCACATTTCCTCTTTGGGTCTTTTTTATTTTCAGTCAGTCTTCTATAAGTAATGCATATGTTTTGAGTTATTAATAAGAAATACTATAGTCTATAAAGAGTTTCCAAGCTGATTGAGTGAGCAATGACATGCTCTGACAAGGCAAGTGTGTTAAACTTTTTTTTTTAATAGTTAATGTTTGAATGCATTGTAATGCACCTTTAAAAACGAGATCTTCACCCTCTTACAGAACAGGTTTAATGTGAAAATCCATGGCTGCCATATTCATTATCAAGCAGATAATTTTTTTTTTGCCCAGAGAACAGTCAAAAGCACCTTGCAGTAAGAGTATCAGCATTTCTTGAATAGCTTCCTTTGAGTATGTCTTAATGGAATTTTTTTCTGTTATTTTGGGGTCAAATAATGAATTAACAACCTTTACAATCAAGAAAATGAGTCATCGGTCTTGTTTTAGGTCTAATTTTAACGAAGGTGTTCTTTTCTCTGAATGACTTTCTAGTGGAGCGTTTAGTTACCCTATGATAATAAAATTCATAAAGAAAATGATTGAAATTTTTCCACCTGCCTTTTTGGTCACACCTGTTGTTTATGAGGGGCTGCCAATCAGAAAAAAAGTATACTTATAGGGATGAGGGGGAAGGGAACTACAGAGTCGTGTTTCAGACAGACTATAAATTGTAATGCTGTACAAAGCCCAATACAACATAAATAAGGTAATAATTTTTCTTTTAAACTGAATTATGCAAAGCTATGTTAGCACAGTCTAAGAATAAAAATATGGAGCATTAAATGAACAGTAGGTCCCATGTAACTCTCAGTTAGCATCTGTCTGCACTGCCTACATCAGTATCTGCCCCTCAGGAACCTTCAGTCCAATTCCTGTCTGCAACTCAAGGTGAGCCTCATGTGGGTTAATGGTGTTGATCTAGAGAGGTTAGAGCCTCACAGGTAAATAAGAATGAGTAATTTTATATTTCAATTTTTTGATTAAATGCATGATCACATTTACAAGAAAAAGGACCTGCAGCAGCAGCAGCAGTCGCCTCTGAGGCTGCTACAGAGTTTTACTTTCTTTCCTGCAAACTGCTGCATGGTAAACAGCTCAGTATGGAGATAATATCAAACCCTAATCGCTGTGCATCATTACGGTGTCCCTTAACCAAGGCCAAGGAATGCAATCTCTCATCTTCCTGAGAGCAGAAAAATCAATAAAACACAGGGTTTATCAAAAGAAAACATGACAAAGTTTTTATATCTGCCTCCTGTGGGAAGGTAGTGAATCACTAAAAAACACACCTCAGCTTTAATCTTCTCACAGGCACAGGCAACTGCTTCGGTTGACTTCATCTTAAAAGCCGCACTGCTTTTTTTTCTCTGAAAGTGGGGACAAACACAATAAAGAGGCATCACCGTATACCCTATGGAAAAGCAACGCTTCTCCAGTTATTCACTCAAACACAATACAGGCCTGTTCTGTGGGTACCTAAGAGTATGCATGACTAAAAATCAGGAAATATAGCAAAAAGCAAACAAAACTAATTTATGTTGTTACATGCTGTATCTTGTGTTCCCAGCAGCCACTGGTGTGAATGTCTCTCACCAAACAATCAGAAATGAGGGTGGCCTGAGGCCATGACATCCTCCATCCACCACCCAGCACCGTGGAGCCCGATTTGCATTTGCCGTAAAATACCAGAATAGGTAAGTCCACCACTGGCGCCCTGTGCTTTTCACAGATGAGAGCAGGTTCACCCTGAGCACATGTGACAGATGTGAAAGGGTTTGGAGAACATTATGCTGCCTGTAACATTGTTCAGCATGACCGCTTTGGTGGCACAGACCTCTACAGGCTTAGCTCCAATATACAGATTACAGTTTTATAAAATAAATTGTCTTTTGTCACATTTGAAGCCAGCAACAACATCCAGTGTAGATCAATTTTTTTTTCATTTTAAAAAGTATATGATCTATTAAAATACAGCAAACATGTTTTCCTTTTTTTCCTGGGGGATTTTTTAAAAAAGTTAAAAAACGTTGTCCAAAGTTTTATGTCATCAACCTAATATGCCGCCACAAATCAGTGGATTTATCAGTGAAATCAAATTATTTACCTAATGCACACATCAACAACTAGATTAATATAGTTTAAATAAAAAGTAGGTTTATTAATTTAACCATTAACCTGGATCCATGTAAATTGTTGTCAATAGGACGAGAGAATCTAAAGAAGACTGTGGAACATGTGAATGCAGGTTTGCGTGTTTATGTCTGTGTCTTTCACCAAAAGACTCTCCTACCAGTTCCTGGTGAATCAAAGCAGAACCAGGAAGACCACTGGACTGCATGAGGGCACCTATCCTCAAGAAGCCATTCTGTTATGAGAGGAACCAGTTAGAAGCAATTTCTAGTGATGGATTAACAGTAGTTAACCAGCAGACACAGCAGATGGCATTCAGATGAAGTCAGGGAAGAAAAATTTGAGGCCATGTACTGAAATGGTATTTTTTTAAGTCATCATGAGACAGTTGGAATGACAGTTTTTGCATCTCAGTTTCTGGTTATGGTTAAGTAATGCTTACAATCTAAGGAGTCTGCTGTAGATATTTGACACAAAGAGAAAATTTACTGTATTTATTTACAGTTACAAATTTAAAAAATGTGACCTTAAACAGCTGTAAGAAGTTAAATATTCTGATCATCACACTATATAATCAATTTAATTAAATTTTATTTACATTGAATCAAATAAAAAACCAAAAACTGTCACTTCAAGGTGCCTTATATTGTAAGGTAAAGTCTCGACAATAATTACAGAGAAAAACCAACAATCAAAACGACCCCCTATGAGCAAGCACTTGGTGACAGTGGGAAGGAAAAACTCCCTTTTAAAAGGAAGAAACCTCCAGCAGAACCAGGCTCAGGGAGGGGCAATCATCTGCTGTGACTGATTGGGCTGAGGGGAGAGAGACAGGACAAAAGACACACTATGGAAGAGAGACAGACCTTAATGACAAATAGTGATTAAATACAAAGTGGGGTGTAAAAAAGAGTAAAAAGACTTGAATGAAAAATAAATACTGCATCATGGGACCCCCCCCCCAGCAGCCTAGGCCTATTGCAGCATAACTAAGGGATGGTTCAGGGTCACCTGATCCAGCCCTAACTATAAGCTTGATCAAAAAGGAAAGTTTTAAGTCTAATCTTAAAAATAGAGATGGTGTCTGTCTCCTGAATCCAAGCTGAATCCAGAAGAGGGGCCTGAAAGCTTTTAGGACAGCCTGACCTTGTGAGGGAAAGGATTTTAAATTCTATTCTGGATTTAACGGGGAGACAATGAAGAAAAGCCAAAATGGAAGAAAGATATAAATGAGGTGTTGGGATATAATTTCAATGGCCTGATGAGCCATTTATAATAAACAGTGATGGTATAATTATAACCTATCTGTAATTAAGATGCCAGATTTGCAAGAGATTTGTTATTGCGTTCTCTGTACTTCAGGTTCACAGCAGATGGAAGAAAATTTCTGAGAAAGAGCCTGCACCAACCTGACATCTCTCCTCCCTGCGTTAAATAGATGGATGGAAGTTAAATGGCTGCAGAGATGAAAACAGGACACAGTGAGCGTTACTTGTAGTGAGCTGATATCAACAGCTGTAACAGTCTCGGCTACCCGAGACTTTGCATTGAATGACTATATAGATCTTAATTAATTCACCTGACTGGTTGCACCTCAGATAATCTTTTTCCTTTTGGTAGATCAAAGCAGCTCGTGCTGTTTCTGCCACTTCCATTTTAATGTCAAGAAGAAGAAGAATGCTTCAAAGAAGTGACGTTTGTGCTGTCAGTGCACAGGCTGCCAATCGTGCTCATGTGGTTTTAAAGTAATGTGTCTTCACTTTGAAATATCTATTGTTGTGTAGAGATGTGCATTAGTGAATGCTAAGGTTGGTTATTAAAATGATTGAGTTCTTTTTATTTTGATGACCACCTACACCCCTACAGTCCTTGGACATCATCTTCGCTGTTATACATTTCCCTCATGGAGAATTTGTTTTCATATTTCTGCCTCTGGCTCTTGCTAAGGCTCTGTCTTGTCTCTGATACAGATCCTTAAAAATCTTTTGAAATGTATCAAATGCAGATTCATATTACATTTTCATGATTATTAGCTTTTCATTTATTATTTTTTAATAATCACACTGCTAAGTGTACATTAGAGACACTGAGTTACCTAATTATGAGATCTGGCTGCTTAACTGTTATTTGGAAGTTTATATACAAAGCTCATAGAGCAGTGCTGTAGTTTGTTTTGGGTTTTTGTTGTTTGTTTGTTTGTTTGTTTTTCTAATATCTGTTTTTGACTATGAACAGATTAAGCCGTGATCCAGTTTCAGCCTGTATCCACTGTTTTGCTAAGATCTGACTGAAGGTTGATGAGCTATGATTATCACAATATTTTATCCCAACTGTCACAGAGCAGAGGACTGAAACCTTTTTTTTTTCTTTTTATATCAAACTGTGTGATTAGAGACACAATGTGAAGTTCATTATTCTCTTAAATAAAACTTTAATGACAAAGGTGAACAGCTGTGTTTCTTTCCTGTGACTCAGGAGGTAGAGCAGGTCATCTACTAATCGGAAGGTTGGTGGTTTGATTCCTGGCTGCTCCAGTCTACGTGCCAAAGTATCCTTGGGCAAGATACTGAACAATAAGTTGCTCTCTGATGCAACTGTGTGAATGTTAGATAGAAAGCACTTTGACATAGAAAACAGTGCTTGCATGAATGTGTGTGAATGGGTAAATGCAAACTTGTTGTATAAAGCACTCTGAGTGCTCCGCTAGAGTAGAAAAGCACTACATTAGAACTAGTCCATTTACCATTTCTAAGACATGGCAGTATTTGTCTTAACAAAGTGGGCTGATGATTTATGTTAGTGTACGTTAATATGTATTACAGCGCAGGCTGGAAGTGTAACGGTGAACCTGAGAGAAAGTAAACATATAATAGAATAATATTCAGGCAATGCCTTTACCCTGTCAAATGTGTGGAGACTGCGCACACACATTCACACAAAGCTACGTAACGGACTCTGTCTGTATGGTTACATCATATCATACAGTAGTAGCTATGTAAACAACTTCCAAAGATACCACCACAGCCCTGCAGCTCCTTTCAAATCGTTATATATATTTTTTTGTTGCGAACACTGAAGATGTTTTTTAAAAAAGAGTATGGACGCCTGAGTGGTGTTTTGAGTGGACTCGGCACGTCCGGTTCCTGCTGTCAGCTGTCTGCTGCAGGAGGGCTCACCGTTTCACAGTGCCGTCGCTCTGCCGTAACTCCAGTTCAAATGCCTCTTTGTCCTTTTATTGATGCCATGAAGCCCTTACCTCACCATCATAACTCAATTTCACTAAAACCTCTAAGCATCTGGTATAAAATGGGAAATGAAGCGGGCAGAGATGTGATGATGAAGACTGAGGGCTCTGCAGCTGATGTTTCACAGTCCTGAATGACTCCCTGTGCATTCATCTAATTCATGAAAGCAGAGCTTAGACTGCACATTAATTCACTCTTACTCTTTCATTTTTGATCTTGGTGCCTTTGCATATGTCAAGAATGAGGTTTACCTGCTGGAGATTTGATGGGGCAGGTGGAGGGTACAGTCATGAATGTTCACATCCATCTTTACCTTTTCATGCAAGAAAAATTGTTTGATTTTAGTTTGCCTTTATATTTTTGACCTAAATGTTGAATATTCAATTCAATTCAATTCAATTGTATTTACATAGTGCCAAATCACAACAAACAGTCGCCTCAAGGTGCTTCGTATTGTGGGTAAAGACCCTACAATAACAGAGGAATGACTACGATGGACTGGAGACCTGCCCAGGGCGTGCATTGTCTTCACCCAAGGATCCCAGGATGGAGCCCAGACCCTGGGATGGCTTTTGCACTACTTGAGCTCACCGTCTCTATAACAGCTTCGCCTATTTGCGCTTGCGCAGTTAAAACCACTGCCTGCTATGAGTGTTCTACTAGTGGCTGCGGATTCACACTCCAGTCACAGTAGGTGGCGGTAATGCAGTTCTGTGTTGGTTTGCCAGCCACCAGTAAACCCACAAAAAGACGACAGAGCACTATAATGCTGCTAAGTGGCTAGTGAGGAGCGCCACTTACACGGAGACAACTGAGCGCTGCAGAGTTTAAACGAAGCATCGACACAGTAAATTTTTGTCGATAATTTTTTTAGAATCGAATTAATCGAGTTAATCGTTGAATCGTTGCAGCCCTACATTATAATCAATCCAGTCCTCTTCCCCCTTTAAATATGTGTTGCAATTTCTGCTGCCCTCTTGACCAGATCTGTCTTAAAACAATACATTTTAATGTCATTCCACAGTAATTTGGACAAACAAGAGTTGAAAATTAGATTTGAGATATTTAGCTGAGGAATTGTTTTTTAATTGCATAGAAGCCAATTTCTCATGAAGTGGTAATTAAATGTTGATTGTAGCATTTTTTTAAATGTCATAAATTATGATAAATTAACCAAAAGTCATAAATCAAAAGAAGGGGACAGTTTGTAAAATGGCTGGAGTATTTATTCTTTTTTGTTGAAGTCTTCCATTCAGTAATGGTTAAAGCTGTATCTTGCATATAATAACAAAGCATATTCCTTTCCATTAGTTTTTGATAGTATGTGAGAAGTGGACTAAAGTGTCCTAAATTTCAAAACAGCAAAGTAAGCCATCCTCTAAGATCCAGCCATATTTGGCCTTGAGGTCAATAAGGTCAATGAGGCTATGAAAAGTGGGTTTTTTGATTTTCTCGAGAGTTCCAGTATCTGACATGGAGTAAATGTGGCAGCACTTGTTGATCTATTTTCCCGAAAGCCAAATTGAATAGGCAAAAGAAGTCGTCCATATGCTTCTCTGAACCTGTCGTGTAATGACTGGAGACACCACTTTGGAAATCGTTGCAATTATGCTGAGACCTTTATAGTTTTCAGCATGTGGTTTTAGTCCTGTCTGTGGAGACAGGCTATGGGCGAGCACTAGAAGCACAAAAGAGTTTATCTTCTGATCTTGAGTATTTCAGCTGTTCTGAGTACACTTTGTCTCTGCCTTGACATTCTGCTGATCTTCAGCCTTTTGATACTAGTTTCCACTTAACAGGTGACAAGAGAGAAGGTGGAGTCTTTCATGTAAGCAGTGATTTCTTGATTTGCAAATATGGGATATCACTATATGCAAAACACAGTCAAGCTGAAGTCAAGGCACCAGTACATCACACAAGGGATGATGAAGCTTGGCTGATTCATGTTGACTGTGTAGAGAGTTGAAATGATCTCACTCTGAGATGAAGCAACAAGGGGGATAAGAGAAAAAAGTCAACCCTAATGTTTCTTTAGTTTGTTATATTGGTGAACTTGACTGTCATTTGAGCATGTTTGTGAGTTATGTGCAGTTTCATGTATTTTGGTGCCATTCCACAGCAGGACACTAGAGGGCGCCTATCGCGCTTGTGGTATGGAGTAGTTTTGGGGCACAGAGGAAGAATAAACCTTCCTGTTATGAAGCTACGATAGCTCAACGTGTGTGCCTTTATGCTATTCATTACCACAGGTCAGTAAAAACACATAACAATGATGGTACAATACAGACCATATGTGTAGAGAGTGTTTTTATGAGAAACTTGTACAAGACGTTAAAAGAAGCAGTTTGTGAAGAGACTGGTGTGTAAATCGTGGTTATTGATGCATGCTAAAGAATGCTAATGCTAGCGGACTTGGCTAACGTGGAGTAGCATGGGGAAGCTAACCAAAGTCAAATGAGAAACTGCTGGACTCACATCCGAACTTACTCACTGTGCGTTCTGTGAAACCATGTTCTTGTGATATGTCATTGTATGTTTATTATGTTTAGTTACAGGACAATGTGGTGGTTAAATACTGAAACCAGTAATGTGGTAAAGTGATTTTGTGAGTAATGGCGACTGCTGATGAGTGACTCTTGATGAGAGAAAAGTGCCATTAAAGGACCATTGCACTTTATAGAGCTGGTAATTTTCAGTATGGCATTAGATGTGTTTGTTTATGAACCAAGCTAATTATTTGTGTAGAAAAAGGAAACAATAGTAAAAGTATTTGAAGAAAATACATTTCATTCATGCACTTAATTTTGTAATAGGTCTTAAAGTGGTTAAAAGCAAAGGTTTTATTGGCTTTTATACATGCAGTCTAAAATGGTGGATTTAAGAATAAGAGTATGAGCGTGTTATGTGTTTATCTTTACAATGAATGTGTTTATTGTTATGCATTGTGATTATAATGTGTTGATGGACTCAAAGAGACTTTACTAAACAATTATATGAAGTTGTGGAAATGTTATATTAATGCTGTCTTGACTGAGGAGCATTATGGCCACGGTTTGTAAAAGAGGCTAAAGAGAATGGCCATTGGTTTATATTCAGTTATAATATCTGAGGTATGTTTATAGATTTCCTTGTGAAGAATAAACCTTCCTGTTATGAAGCTACGATAGCTCAACGTGTGTGCCTTTATGCTATTCATTACCACAGAGAGAGAGGGAGCATCACACGTTGGCACAGGAAGCCAGTTGCCCCTCAGACGACAAACCTAGGGAGGCAACAAATTTGGGGGCTCGTCTGATGTATGAACATTTTTCATTCATTCCCTGATAGAGTGAATGAAGAAACACTCCTTGCACCAGTTTTCTGTCATACTGAAAGTCTGTACCTTGTTTAGAAGCAAACATTATGCGTTGTTTCACACCCATCAGTCTGTACATAAACTGTTGTGGACTCTCTTTGTCATGTTGTTTTGCGTTACTCAGTTCCTGGAATAATTCAGTGCTGCTCTTATCCCTAAGGTGTGCTTTGAGGAAACGCTTTAGCTCAGCCAGGGTCAGGCTATCTTTGGTCATCAGCATGTCTTTTAAGGTACCAGGCTTAATTATCTTAAGCACGGTCCTTAAAATTTCAGCCTCTGAGAAACCCTCAGCCAGCCCTTCGTCAATTTGTTTACACATATTGTTAAAACTCAAATCAGAATCCAAATCTGAGATATGACCACCATGTATCTTAAAGTCTCTATGTGGTAACAATGCAGCTACATCAGTCAGTTTTATTAAACCTGTTGCTGGATCAGCAACTACAGATTTTGATACTTTCTTACTCACTACTGATGCTACTACAGGTGGTTCAGTCTCTGATGCTGAAGCAGCATCCTCTTCATCAGACGCTTGGTTGTGTTCAACAGTTACTTGTGCCGCTTGCAGTTCATCAATGAGGTCACGAAACACCAGCAGACGAGACATCCCCTGATCCTCGAGGTTCTTCAGTCGTTTGCTTCTCAAGAAGTCAGTGATGAAGTCGAAGAGCTCCACCTCAGTGGCGTCATCACCAGGAAGGTCGTCACCCCCTTCTTCTTGGCATGATACTGCAAGTTGACGGAGCAAGTCTCTGTTGGCAGCACTGGTCAGCTGATGAAGCTGCTGCTGGATCTCCCACTGTAGGTCATGTAGAGTTGCCATCAGGGAATAACTGGAGTCAGTCGCTTTGGTTGCTAGCTCTGTTAATCAGAGGGATGTGACTCCCACAGTTCTCAGCTGATTAGCACCCGTCCACAAGGGGCGCTAATCCCGGACGAGCCCCCAAATTTGTTGCCTCCCTAGGTTTGTCGTCTGAGGGGCAACTGGCTTCCTGTTATGAAGCTACGATAGCTCAACGTGTGTGCCTTTATGCTATTCATTACCACAGAGAGAGAGGGAGCATCACACGTTGGCACAGGAAGCCAGTTGCCCCTCAGACGACAAACCTAGGGAGGCAACAACTGCAAAAAATAAGGACAAGACAGTCAAAAATATTCAAGATTTGTGTACCCCCATCAGAATTTAAATTTATCGATGTTGCCAAGTGTGAGAGTTTAGTCCAGGCAAAAATGTATATGGGAAACCCTCAACAGCAGTGAACCTTGGGTTTTGCAGTCAAGTTCTTGTTACCGAGTTGAGTAGTTAGCCTTAGCCTAGGCAGCCGCCAGCCCCCCAGCCTTCACCACGTGTTACACACCCGGCTGTTTCACACTCCTCACCTAAAGCCGAAGAATTTTCACACACCTGTAAAATACATATATCCAGGATTATGATTGGACAAACTCTTATTAATGAAGACTACATGGCAGAGAAGAAGGCAAAGAATTTCTTTGAAGTTATGGAGAAAAACTGGAAGAAGGGGAAGTGTCATAAAGGGGAAGCATCACGTTTGACTTTTGAAACATAAGAATGCAAGCAGAAATCCCATTAATGGGGACATTTATGACTCCTTCTCACCATTGGAAAAGTAGCTGTGCAAGTTATTAACCCATATAGAAATCGGGTGGGGGGGCAGAAATGTACAATTTAAAAATTTTTTTTGACAGAATGAAGGCGTCAGTTGACTTGTTTGATGAAAGCAAAACAGAAAACCCTGAGTTTCTGAGGGCAACTAAATTACGAAAACAGGTTGCCACACCAATTTGCCAACTTCTCAGCCTTAGTGAGCAAGAGCTGTAGCAAGTTGCAAGGTTCATGTGGCATGGCGTCAGAGTTCACCAGGACTTTTACAGACAAAGCTTTTCAGATTGACAAGAAAGGCAGGCTGCTGATTGCAATGGAGTCGACCACCGGTACCTTAAAGGAGAAGAACCTCAACACCACTGATCTCTCTGTCGCTGATATGCATGTGTGATCATTTGTCTTCTATTTGTCCCATCCTGTTTTAAAGACTTACCAATGATATTGTGTGTCATTCAATTTTACATGTGACTAGTTCTTGCAGGTGGCTTTGGATTAACTCAAGAAGTAAAGTGCCACTGTTTTTTTGTTGTTGTTTTTTTGTATGCAAAATCTACTACAGCTGTAATGTTGTTCAGAATGACAGTGGTTAACACTCTCCTGCAAACTTTTGGACAACCAAGCACTAATATGATTATATTTTATAGCTGACCTCCTATCAAGATGTCAGCATGGTCAGAGAGCCAGAAGATTCAAGGCACCAACGTTGATGAAATTAAGTTTTGATATAAAGAAAAAGTTGAAAATTACCTTTCTTTGCAGCCCTAGTCTGCAAACCTGTACAATCTACTGATGTCCATTACCAGAGTCATGCCATAACATCTACAATTCAATTTTTTCATTTTTTATTTTAGAAATGACCAGAAATTCATCAGCTCACTTAAGATTTATAACTGAGGCCAGAGCAAAATTCTCCTGTTTTTTTTTTTTTTCCTTCTGTACAGTACAACAATGGGATAACGGGCTTTTTGATTAAAAAATAAAACAAAATAAAAAATGCTTTCATCCACTTAGTTTTATTACACGTTTAATGTGTGACATCATGGTCACAAGCAGTATATCATGGTATAAGACAGAGCAAAACTTATTTGGACTGAAAGCCAGGATCATATCGGTGCTAAACCACTGGATCAAGACTGCATCCAGTTTTCATAACTTTAAATGGAAATTGATTTCGAAATAAGATCAGTCTCCCAGTCAAGATATGCATTGTTAGTATTGTGTATTTAAAAGCTGTTTTATATGCCTTCAATCAGTCGGCAACTAAAAGCTGATCATGAGCTCCGTCTCCCGTTGATGACGTATTACGAACTTGGACACTGCACAGATCAGTGACGTTTTAGACCTTTCTCACAAAAATTCTCAGAGTCAAAATGAAAGTCACTCACAAGTCCACTGATTTAAAGGATGATGAACTAGGAAACCGCGAAGCTTCATCTGCCGCCTTCACCACTACTCTCTCTCCTCCCTCATCTCCACTTCATCCTCTTCCTCGTCACCTTAAGCCTCATTTCCTGAACCGAAGTCAGGACTCTAACATGCCAAAACATGCATAAAGATACTTATTTATTCCAGATATTGTTGCAATTACTGATTTTCAGCAGATCAGACATGCAACCCTCTCATCTACAGACAGCTGGCAAGAGCTGGCTAAACAACAACAGCTGTTTGTAAGCTAACGGTATACCAGCTAATGTTAGGCTCAAAAATCACACTTTGTCTCTGGTTACGTTCTCACATTGTATGACAGCATTATTTGCTCAGTGTACGAGTCTGACAACATTAGACAAACTTCAAAGGAAGTTTCAACAACACCAGCTAACAGCGGCCCAAACAGCAGTGCTTATTATAATAGCACGTAAAAGTTGAGCATATCCCCAACAACCCCCTTCAGTATCACTGTCATCGGTCAGAAATGAGCTTCACTGACTCATCGACTCATTGCACTCCTTTCACAAAGTTTTATAGCTGCCTCCACTGTTAAGTTATATAAAATTTCATTCAGGTGCTTAAGCATGTGATCATTTTTTTTTTGTGTTTATAGTTTGGATGGATTTTATTAGGTTGAAGGCCTTAGGCCTAGGCAGAGGATTAGGGAAGCGATTTAGCCTTCCTGAACCAGGTGTGACTTTCTTTATCTAGCCATCGTGGCAGAAACAGAGAGGAGAGAGCTGAGTTTCAGTGTTCTAGGAGACCCAGAGATGTCACTGGTTTCAACATACTCCATTGTCTTCCTTTAATTGGTAAAATAAATTTTTTGGAATGCATAAAGAAAGTGTAATCAAGCTGAGTTGGCCAGCGTCCTCTCTGGAATCCAGAGTTATGGCTGGCACTGAAGCAGGAAAAAAAAAAAGTTTAAAAAACCTCACCATCCACAGTAAATAATTGTGGATGCTTCCCACCTGGCACTCTGAGGTCATCTAACAGTCTGCATTCACTGGATAAATGCCAGCCAGAGCGTTTGAGAGGACTGAGGAGTGAAAACATAAAATATCACCAAATACTTCACAAATTTTTTATTCCTGATTTATCGCAAAGTGTTTATTACTACAAAAATGTTAAAATACAGTGTGCACAAAGATGTTTTTATACACAAACAATTTGAAACACGCTGACTGGCCGTGACAATTATGGTGTAGCCCTTAAGATCCACTCATCTTTTCTCTGTTTCTCTTGGCTGCTGCACGTCTTATTTTAGGTGTGAAGATGACTTGCTGGCTCTGGAGAGTTAATGTCCTATGCGCCGTTATCTTTTGGCATCTGTTCTGGGTTTGGACGAGCTTTTTCAACCAGCCTTCAGCGAGTGGTTTTGTTGCAGCCTCCAGGTTTCCTGCATGTAAATATTGTATGTACTGCAGGTTTGATGCTGAAGACACATCAAAATGTGGATGACGAAATCTTGAAGTCCCTGGCTTATACACAAAATCATCCCAGGCACGTTTGACTTGGTCGCACCAAAATTGATGTCACTCCAGTGACCTCACTGGATTTGGGAATTCTGACCACAGTTCCAACCGGCACAACAGGCCCACCTGTCTTTCTTTGGTCACTTAAACATCTTCCAACAAACAAATAATAAAAAAAAAAATACAGGAACACTTCAAACACTGACAAATGCTTAAAATGTACACAAACAAGATGGCGGCTTCCTTCAGAGATGCATGGTGATACGTCATCAACATGCAGTGGGATTTTTGCATTTTGTGGCACATGACTGATCAGGGAAACAAAATTGCTTGTAAAAAATAACATAAAATGAGACAAGGATGGCTAAAATAAACTTTAAAGATCTGTATCGAAATAGTCCACAATCTGATCGGGTCTGAAGCCAGGACAAATCCATTTAAGGAAAGGGCTTTGAAATAAGGTTATCAATTCTTAAGTATTATTTCATGCTACAGACCTGTCTCTTTCAAATATAAAACTTAGCACAAAATTGAATGCTTTTAGAGCACTTTTAGAGTTTAATGCTCTGTAATCCTCATGTAACAGATAGAACTGCATCATGCACACTTACTCTGCCTTTGGCTCTTTTTAGTACAGTTAAAATGAAAACAAGGGCAACAAGAACATGAAACTGAAAAAGGCACATCTCAGAGGCTGTGTAAAAGTACCCAGTTAGTGTCAAAGGTCACAGATTAAGCTGTGTAATAGCATGGTCTTGAAGAATCATAGTGGGCATTTGTATAGTTTCATCTACAGTCAGCAGTAAATGGAGGTTACCTGAGAAATATAGTTTTACATGGTAAAGATGAAAAGATTTCTATAGTCTACTGTAGGCTTAAATTTTTGCCAGTATTTAACAGTGTTGTTTGTGTTTTAATTTTTTTTGACTGATCACTAATAATTCACAACTGGTATGAGTTGTAGGTGAAAGACCCAATGTCAAGTACTCAGACTGTCCCACCGGGAGATGAGAAACAAGAAATGGATGAAGGCAAGTTTTGAAAACAAAGATGCCTATAATTTTTATTTTTTATTTTATAAATTCTGTGTTATAAGAAACATTTTCAGAGTGTAGTTGATTACAAAAACCCAAATGAATTAGAACGATGGGGTGTCACTTGTGGCCCCCCCTCTGATGGAGCTTCTGGACTCAGTGACTCCAGTAAGCAGGAGAGTTCTGACGTAGATGGTGAGTTTTAGTGTTTCTCACACTAAGGCCTGATTTAGACTTCTGTGAATTTCTGTAGAGCTTCAACATAACCTGCAGAATTGGCCAGTGTTGCTGCCCATATTTATGCTTGTGCTGGTGCATTATATGTTAATTGCTGTGTTGTGACCTGGTGTTGTACATGCGGTGCCAGCTGATAGAAGCAAATAAAATGCTGGGACTTTTTTCCCTCACTGGTCCTCGCTCTTTGTTGTCAGCTTTTATCATGGGCAAACATATTTGTCTAGCTTTTTCACTTTGTACATTCCCCTCATGTCAATTCCAATAATTTAGGTAATCGCTCTGCTTCAACTCAACATGTAGTTAGTATTTATAGAGATGTGCACATCAGGTTACACCATAGATTACGGTGTAGATTTACTTTGGTATGTTTCAGTGTATTCAACTCACATTCTATCTCTGCAAAATCTGGTCTGCATAGTAACAGCTACTAATGTTTGTCTCTTTCTGTTCCAGAAAAGAGCAAGGGACCAAGACTGGCTAAGAAGAAAAGAGGAAGAGCCAAAGCAAAGGGTAAGATATTTTTAGCTTTTAAACTATTTGCTGCTTTCAGAAAACACTAGTTTGAAGTCCATATGTTGTAAGGTCACTGAGATACTGAAAGGGTGACGGACAAAAGTGAAAGTGATCCGTAAGTGTCTCCATGTTTCTCAGCAGGCGACACAAAACTGTTTATACTGATCATGAATTGTTTTGTTCATTAGATATGCAGTAATTGAATGTAATCCATATATTGGTTTATATTTATTGCTACTATTTATGATTTTTGGGTAAAGGGCTGGTATAACCTGCGGTGTATTTGTCATGGTCCGGGGTTTGTGGACCCTGTGTGTTTTTGGTTTAACTTTAATTTGTCTGTTCTGGGGGGTTTTCTTTTGTTGTGGGGTTTTAGGTTGTTTCTAGTCTCTTGTGTTTTCTTGTCTAGTCTGCGTCTCTGTTCCCCTGAGTCACTTCCTGTTTTATTTTGATAGTCTCGTGTTCCCTGTGCTTTGTGTTTAGTTTTACTTCCCCTGTGTCATTAGGTTCATTTGGTTCACCTGTCGTCCCCTGGTGTTTTCACTTGCCCTGATCCCCTTGTGTGTATTTAAGCCCTTAGTTTTCCTCTCGTCCTTGTTTGGGTCCTTGTCTTTTTCATCTAGGTTGGTGTTTTGTTTTCAAGCTTTCGCGGTTTCTTGTTTTTGAGTTTGTTCGTGTAGCTGACCCCGACCAGCCCATTTAAAGTTTATTTTCAATAAACCAAGTTGACGTTCATTCTCGTCCTGCGTCCTGCTCTGGGGTCCTCCCTGCCTTCCCAGCACCAGCCGTGACAGTAGTACAAGTTCACAATCTGCGAGAACAAGAACAATGTGCTCTCTAAATGCCTTATGTATTCTGAAATCTGTGTGTATTAAAGGTCCCATGATTTACCACTTGGAGACCATCATTTTAAGAGTTAGTGGGCTGAAAATGAGGACGGAAATTGAAATACACATTTCAGTTTCTGTAAAGCTTTAAATGTAACTCTTACAACCCCCGGCCCCTCTCCTTCAAGAAGAGATAAGTGACCGTGAGGAATGGCCAAAAGAAGCAGCACAGCTCAACACGCTGCACAGCTGCAGTACACAGCTGTATGCAGCAATAACTTTACTTTTAAATAAGTAAATAGGTGCATCTTGCTTGGTAATGTTACTGTTTTTAGTAGAGTGCGGTCTATTTTATCTGTTTTTAATATTTTGACATCAAGTGTGGGCAGCAAAGTAAAAATTTCATTGTACAGGGAAACTGTGTTTCTTCACTGTGCATATGACAATAAAGCTTTGAATCTCTTTTCATGCGACCAAGAGTGGCTTCAGTTTCTCATCATAAAGAGCTGTCTGACAGCTGCTCAAACCCAGGAAACACTAAATACAGGTCAGAGTAAAACTGGATGTCGTTGCTGAGGGGCTGGAAGAATCCAAGCAGGGAGAGACGTAAGATCTTCACAGCTCATACCTTATACCTCAAAGTTGATAAGAAAAAAAATCTTCTAATACTATAAATATTTAAGTGCACACAGATCAGTTATTATATTCCACATGATGCACATCTTCTCTTCTTGTACATAAAAACAAAGCGGTTGGTTGCTAATCCACTTTTTCTTCTTCACAGTAATTGTGGGACACAAATATTTTGAAACAAAACACCGTTTCTCTTGGTTTTCCATAAAAATTCCCATAAATTATCCACTCAATCCTGTATTACTCACAGTGTGGTTTGAACTCAAGCCATGCTGCTCCACTGTGTTCCAGCTGTGACTGGCTACTCTCGTTAAGCCCATTAATCATTATTTATTGGCAGTGGCCTGGAGGGGCATGACTCTAAGTCTGTGTTTCCAACAAAAATTCTGTTTGTAGAGTAGCAAAATAAAAAAAATTAAAAATCATAAGAAATCCCTTTATTTTTTCCACAATGGGGAAATTCAGAGCAGCAGAGATATAGTATAGAGCATAAACAATAACCAAGATACAATAGAAATAGAAAGTACAAGAGTTAAAGTGGAATGATAGAAAATATGTATAAACAATATGTATCAGTATAAACAATATGTGTCTGTATATATAATATGTACATAATGGTGGACAGTATATTATATGCAGATTATTTTATAGTCCACTGTATGTTGTTTATCAAACTAATGCATAATTTTGACAGTATTCAAACTTATTTTCTATTATTTTCTAAAGCCTTAAATTGTGTTCAAAAGCATTTTTGGATTTTGAAAATCTCAGAAATGCTGACATGGTTACGGTGTAGATTTACTTTAGTATGTTTCAGTGTATTTAACTCACATTCTATCCCAGCAAAATCTGGTCTGTACAGTGACAGTTACTAATGTTTGTCTCTTTCTGTTCCAGAAAAGAGCAAGGGACCAAGACTGGCTAAGAAGAAAAGAGGAAGAGCCCTAATGGAATGTCCCTAAGTCGCTCCATGTTTCTCAGCAGGCGAGACGAAACTGCTTCTATAGATAATGAATTGTTTTGTTCATTAGATATGCATTAATTGAATTTAATCAATGTGTATCAGTATAAACAGTAGGTGTCTGTATAATTAATATGTTAATGACAATATATTATATGACAGATTATGTTTTCAGCTCCAAAAATAATATCAGGTTTCTAATAATAGTTTAATAATGCACATGAGTTAGGATAAGTTAAAGATGGGTCTTAAACTGTTAAAGACAAAGGGAGATTCAGGTCAAGGAAAAACATCAAATACTGTATGTAAAGAATAATTGCACTGTTCAAATATTTGTTTAGCTAATGTTTTTATAAACTTAACTGCATCACTTTGACAGTATTCTACCTTTTATTTTTTAAAGCCTTAAATTGTGTTCAAATGCATCTTTAGAATTCTAAAATCTCAGAAACACTAACATGGTAATTTGAAAATGGTCTAACATGGTGAACATGACATTATTTTTGTACTAACTTCTGTTCTATTAAAAAAAAATTTTCAGAGTGTAGTTCATCACAAAAAAGTAAATGAATTAGGGAGATGAGGTGTCATTTGAAATTGTTATTCTTTTGCAGATGGAGGTTCTGGCCTAATTTACTATCAAGAGAGACTTGAGGACACCAGAGAGGATGGTGAGTTTTAGTGTTCCCCTCAAATGTATTGTCCTTTGTAGCTTTTGCTGGCAGAGACACAATTCAGAGTGATGATCAAACATGTCCAAAATGTCTCTAATGGCTACCGATTTTTGTCTGGTGTTGTTTTAGAAGAGAGCAATGTGGGAAGTCTGGCAAGGAAGAAAAGAGGCAAAAGCAAAGTTGTGAAAAAAGGTTCTTAAAAAAGTTATTTTCTGGCAAAAAAAACCCAAACAAACTGCATTTGTAATGTCAGTTTTACAATGTAATGGGCTGAAAACAAACAAACAAAGGAAGCTCCACCAGTTCTGGTCAGTGAACCATGGAGTGTGGTGCTCACCTGCCTATTCAATGCAGACAGCAATTACTAATAGAGACAAAGCTAGCAGTGGGGAAACCTAAACACAGCACAGCAAAAAAAAAGTTTGTTTTTACCCCATCAGTATTGTTGTCACCCTGCCCGGCGGATACCCAACTTGCAGCTTTGTCGATGTGATAACTCGAGCAATGTGACCTAGGATGTTCAAATTCACACCTTAGATGCATCTGCCAAAAATCTTGGATGGATTCGAATCTCAGCAACCTTGACCTCAAAGTAAAGGTCAAGTCTTCTGAAAATCTTGGAGAAAGATGTTACCTAGGATATTCAGATTGAGGCTCATATGCACCCCATTGAGATCTACTGAGACCTGGTAATTATGTATTCTAGAACTTGTGCTTCCAGGGGATTTGTGCCACCTAAAGGTTCTGCTGCCAGGAGGCTGAGGGGGAGCGCTGGTAGATCTGAATCAGGGCTTAAGCAGTTGCAGCTAGTTGATTTGTTGCATCATCGCAGAAATTGACAATCATATTTAAGAATAAAAATTGATATGTGAGAAATGGGATTTAAAACAGTTTACAGTGATTTTAAAAGGATTTGCTGCTCTTTCCATTTACTGACAGACTTTCAGTAACTGCTGCAGCCCATCAGCCCATTAGCACACTTTAGTCAACTAAATTCTGTGACTACTGCTAAAAGTATTCAATTTGTCTGCGGTCTCTCACTTGGAGAGATTCATTTCCCACATTAAACTTGCCAAACTGACTGAATCCATCATAGGGCCTAGAGTCAACAGACCTTGCTTCTTAGCTAAGGCTGTTGAAATGTGTTACTTAGGCCTTCACCTTTTTTTCTTCTTCTTAGGAGACATTGCAATATTATTACAGTCAATTATAGTACCAATGTTGTAAAAATATATTTTGACAGCTTTAATTGTAGCAAGCAGCTGTGAAAATAAGAATTATCCAAGACAATAGGCTGTTATTTCATTGTATTATTAATATTTGACTTCATGTTGCTGTATCATCTTAAAGTGCTTGGTGTACATCTTTGGTACAAAATTGTGACTAAATTGTATAGTCTACAGTTAAGCACTTAGTAGAATTATAAGCAAGCAGAGCTCAATTTAAGATTGTACAATTATGTCTGTTTTAAAGAGGCCACTTTGTCTTCTGTGTTTGTAGAGACACCCTGTGTGAACGTTGAGAGACGGCGGAATAAACTGGAGGAAGCGGCGGTACAAAGGCAATTGGGAAGTTTTGTCACACAATGCAAAATTGCGAGAAAAGAGTGCTGCATTAAGTGCTTAAGAGAGGAAAAAGACCTGAGTGATTGTTCATGGAAAGATGTTACGTTCTCAGTACAAAAAGCAATCATTGTGCTCGAATCACAGGTCTGCTGCTAGAAAACTTAATTTCATGACCAAAGACTCAGACCTCTGTTAGTTTAATATTAGTTCAGTTTGACAGTGTATATTGAAATGTTTATTCTGTCTTCTGTTATTTCATATTTGATTTTTTTCAGTTAGGCTGGCTGCTGATTTTTTTTCGGATTATTTCAACTGATTATTTGCCAGATTAGAGATTGAAGGAATCAATTTTTGTTCATTTTACTCTTGAATAAGTACAGACTGCATTTAGTCAATCAGTTCCTCAACAACTCATCTTCACTTTTCACCTTTTCAGCTGGAAAATTATGCTGTTTTGTTTTTTTTCTTTTTTTTGTCTGACACATTTTAGACTGAGACTTATTTTTAAAAGCCATACTCTGGCTGTTTCCTTATCTTTCCCTTTGACTTTAAAGTCTCTTTACCAAGGTCTGTGACCTTGAGCAGTGCCAATAACAACCCTTTGAAACTAAAACTGGAAAGATCACACATTCCTGGCATCACTCTCTCATCCTGTGCCTCCCTCTCTTTATGCCCCCTACTGCTGCACCAACACTCCCCTTTCATTGGCCTCAGCTGTCAGTCAGCAACCAAAGAGGCAGCTGCCTTCAGCTTCACTACATTTATAGATCTGCCGCTCACACATGCACAGTCTTGCAAAGTGTCTCAAGTTGTGTGACATTTGACAAAGAATTGTGACCTTCACTTCAAGACAAAAACCTTTTGTGGTTACTGCTCAGAGCTGTGTGTTAGGTTGTTGAGTCAATGCAAAATTCATCAGGTTGAGAGAAAGAATCCTCAGGTATGAGAGACTGTGACCTTAAAATCTATTCATGGTTTACAGACTTGGAAAAGCTGCAAAACTGGTCAGAACAAGCCAGTCAGGGTTGTGCTCAGTTAAACACCAGGAGATGTCTTATTCTTGTGGCTTGAATGGTTAACCTTAAAGTTTTAAAGTCTAAAAAAAAATTACTTTCATCAATCACTGTGTATTAAAGATGGATGCACTCACCATGTTGTTTCGTTTAAGTTCTATCATCTTAAGTTAAAACATTTCGGTCATCTTAAGATGATAGAACAGTCACTAGTTAGGCCTGTCCTAAAGCATGCACCGCTGTTGACTATATGAATCCAAATGGAACTATAATTTGAAAAATGAATATGCTTGAAATTAATGACCAAGACCATAAACCATAAGCTAAATGCTCACTGAGGTCATAGATCAGAAAGAACTTGGCCTGTTTCCCCATAGACTTCTATACAACCGGACTTTTCTTTCCAACCAGAATTTCTTATTCATGCTGACCACGCAGAAGAAGGCAGACTCAAAGTACTTCCTTATTAGCTTCAAATCCATCTTGAGCTTTTGTTCTTTCTGTGTTTTGTAGTGACCCAAACAAGGTCCCTTAAGACAACAGGAAACCAGCACCGTTTTCAGAAATGACGAATTACAACTGTATAAAATTTGGGGGGTTTGCTGGTAATATCATGACCTCATGAGTACCCTCTTTTTATGGCTGCCTTTTTCATACACAAGGTCTGAACAGTTTCAGCAGAATGATTATGGATATTGCCCAGTTGTCATTTCTCTCATGCAGCAGACAGCATGAAATGGTCCACTACAGAGGAGCTACTGTCCGCTACTGGGAATGCTGTGTTTGGCTCAGACACGGGAGCTTCCAGGACTAACTATGCAGAAGACGGCGCAGGTGACACCCATTCACTAGCAGAAAAAACATCAGACAGTTGCAGACATAAATTGCTTTTTTCTTGCACATCAGCACAATCTGAAAACAACACAAACCTAGAACCAGCAGGTCAGAGACCAGCTAATGTCCGATCCAAGTGTATCTCACATGTCCTTTCTCACGTCCACCTCTGTCAGGTAAATTCGAGAAATATTCGTAGTGCATGTGTGAACGTTGCCTCTTGCTTTGACAAATACAAATGCATGTAAAATAACCATAATGGCTCATACTTTGGCAGACAATATTGTCTCTTTTGTAGATTGCCTTTGTTTATGTAAGAAGGCTGAGAGAGAAATCATTATCTTCAGATTCTTGGATAAACTGTGAAAAGCCGTATTGATTTGGATTGCTTTGATCATCAATCCCTTGTTCATGGCTGTGCCATATTATCTGTGTTTGCTCAGTTTTCTTTTGATGCCGTTTTATTATTTGTGGTTAACACTGTTTAGTCTTTTGAACCATGACGTTATGTTACTCCTGCCTGTGTTCATAGTTTTCCAACAAAGAAATCTTCATTTTACATTAATTAGATACAGGTTACAAGTCTTCACCAGCATCATAGCGAGTAAAGATAGAAAGAAAAGTATATATAAAAACACTTTTCTCACAGTCTTTTATCCTTTTTGACAGTCGTGGTTGCTGAGCCATGTTCTTCCATCTGTCAGTTCACAGAGCTGCTGTGCAGTGCCAGTAAACTTTAAGTCATTCTCTACTCACAGAACAGTTACAAGTGAATGAATATCTTCTGGACTAAACTATGTTGTCACAGCAGAAACTAGGAAGCAGGAAAAACTTCTGTTGCTTTAATAGTGGAGTTGTCTAAGAGTTCAAGTTTATGTCGGGTTTATTAGTCACAGATTTTTCCACATCCTGCTCAGAAGATGAAGATTCAGTTTGTCAGTGTATGTATTCACGTTGGATGAATTCAGGATTCAGGATGGATTAAGTGAGAATAGAGTAACTGTGGTACCATGTCTCATACATCAGTCAAACGATGTCAAACGAGCAAAAAAGTAAAGGAATGTGAAAAAGTCAGGCACAATCCTGAGCCTTCTCCGTGGTGTAAAGGCTCAGTTCAGTCATTTTTAAGGCCTTCCTTCCGTACAGTCTGTGAGTTGATGTGCTTTGATGTTGCTATTGTTGTGGCTTCATAACACTTCCTCGACGTCCAACCAACTTTGACTCCCTGCAGCTAATGGGACTAAACTTTGTGAAGATGACTCCGCATACTCATTCATTTATAACAGCAGCCATCTGAGTCGATCAAGTTCTTTTGCAGTTTGCTCCCCCATGCTGCAAACCCCTTCAGGAAACGCCACCTGTGTAACTGTGAGACCTGCTGCTCGGTGCTGCTCTGTTGATACTTTCACTTTTAATTGATTTTACTTCATCATGCATGCGTCACATCAGTGCCCCAAACCTTGCCTGCAGCCGGTCTGTTAGCATCAATCTTTTTGATTTATTTTGAAGCATTTTTAATTCTAATGTTTTTGAATGTTTAAGGGACACAATGGACCAGCATATAAAAAAAAACAAAAAAAACCTCAGGCATCTTGATTCTTTGTAACTGGGGCCTATGATGCAACTGAGTCAATACAAATTATGTAATAATGTCATTTGTCATTACAACAGAGACTCTATTAGCTCCTCCATGCACCATCATGCTGTGACAGATCTAATCCTTTACAGGAAAAAGTAAGTGAATCTCTGGATTTAAAGGTGAATTTGGAATCATTGATTTACAGTCAGTAAGACTGGGCAGTTTATTTGTATTTACAGAAAATATATCTGTCAAAGTCCCATTTTTATAACAGCTCTTTGAGAAAGTCGATGATGGCACAAACAAATGACATTTCTGAGGACTTCAGAAAAAGAGTTTTTGATCATACTGGACAACCAAAGCTGAAAAAATGGCCAACCATGATAGTGTGGCATAGAACAGTCTGGGAGACCAAAAATAAAGCCAGGGAAACTTAAAATCCTGTGTCAAACTGACTAATGTTCATATTCATCTTCATATACTGTATCTGTTTAAGCAATGTCTTATAGAGGGATGAAACCAAAATGGATCTTTTTGGTGTAAATGAGATGCATTTGGGTCAACATTTGAGGATGAGGCATTTATTCCTTTAATGAAAAATGGTGGACCAGGATGGCTTGCCATCACTGATAAACCAATGAATTCTGATTTGTACCAGTTACTGTTGATAGATGTCCTGACAAACAGGTTCAGCCATTTAGGTGCTGATTTGAGGTTAAGCTGAAGAATTTGGAAGATAGTCCTCCTCCTTCATTATTCTCTTAATTATACAATGTACCACTGGCAGCAAAGCAGCCAGAGAGCATGATGCCACCACCACCATGCCTGGCAAAACCAAAACCCAGGACCTAAATGTCTCCAGTGAAGTTTTTTTTAAAAATTTTCCAAGCTGGTGGGCAAGAATGATCAATGTTTACTTGAAAGGCGATGGCTGCACAAGGACATCACACCACATACTGAAAGCAAACATTCACATAACAGATATGTAATATTTTCCTCAAGAAGTAAGTGACCAAGTCTGATACCTGTGTTTTGTTTAGTTTGTTTTTCTGCTTTTATGATCTTAGTAATATTCTGATGTAAACATCAGACTGTGATCCATGGGACTGCGTGAGGTTGAGTCATTGTGATCACCACAATTTATGTAATGAAAGCAGGGACCCTGTGCATTACATGTTATTTGTCTGTAAATGTAGATATTCATTTTAAACAGTTATTTAGTATAATTTAGTTTAATGGCTGCATATTTTTTAGCATATTATTAAGCTGGATTGCAGTTTTGTTCATTCAACCTGCAGTAATGTGACTTCTCTTCCTATAAACCCTAAACAAACAATAATCACAGTGGTCCTAAAAGGATTTGGTTTCAAGAGACATGTTGCGTCCCTGGCACCTGCACATTTCTGACAGACTGCTAGCATGTTAGGCAATTTGTTATGCTAAATATTGAAAATCAAATCAGCACCATAATTTTTCTTTTTTCAAAAGGCAGACAGACCTTCATTTCTTAGTGTGACTGCATTACGATAAGGGAAATATTAATCCCCTAGGGGAGTGTTTCTTGACTGGAGCATGCAGTGGATTTATATAAAGGGCTGAATGTTACAGAGCAATAGCAGCAGAAAGGCAATAAACAACTGAAGCTGAGATTAACTTACTGGCTTATTTACTGCTAATTTATTCAGCGTTATGAAAGGAATACATTTTCTGCTTTTAACTGACAGGTTTTTGACCTTCTCCTACAAACCCATCGCTCCATCATTTATAAAGGTCAAATATTCTTTCCATCAGAATTAATTGTTAAATGAAATTGCCTTGATCGGTGGATTGGACAACAGTGAGGTGAAGACAAAATACCAACCATTTCAAAAGGTAATCATCTGTTGGTCAGCAAAATAAATTGGAGCAAGTAGAATGTGTTGCACAGCCTTTTTCATGCTTTAATTTTTGACAAAATCAAGAAAGTCGGGGTGAGACACTCTTGCCCCTTCTCACATTTAACCCACAGGGTAGCTATAAAGATGTCAAGTCAAATCAGGTTTATTTCTATAGCACATTTAAAACAACAGCAGTTGACCAAAGTGTTGTACATCTAAAACAATCAAATAACATAAAATATAAGATAAAATGACATTTAAGATAGGAAATATAAAATAATAAAAACCTAAGTAAAAACAACACAAAAATTTACCCAGAAGTCAGTCTGATTTAAAAGCCAAAGAATAAAAATGTGTTTTCAAAAAGGTTTTAAAAGTATCTACTGTTGGAGAGGTCCAGATGTGAAGCGGTAGTTTGTTCCACAGTTTCAGAGCAACAGCTGCAACGGCCTGATCTCCTCTGTGCTTTAATCTGGACCTTGGGACGCTTAGGAGCTTTTGCTCAGCAGACCTCAATGAGCTAGTGGGAATGTGAAAACTTAAAAAGATCTTTGCATTTTGTCATTTGTTTAGAAGGCACCAACCCTTGCAATGCACTAAAAACAAGTAATGAAACCTTGAAGTCAATTTCAAAACTGACTGACAGCCAGTGTAGGGATGCTAATATGAGGGATATGTGGTCTCAGTTAGTAACCGTGCTGCAGCATTTTGGACCAGCTGCAGTTGGCGAATTAGCGTCACACTGACACCTGAATAAAGACTATTGGAGTAGTCTTGCTGAGATGAAATGAAGGCATAGACAGCCCTCTCAAAGTCTCTGAAACAGAGGAATTGCTTCACCTTTTTGGGCTGATCATAAAAAACTTTTGGTTTGGGGCATGGCTGCAGGGGAGAGGTGGGACAGGGGGTTCAGAGAGGAGCGTCAGGTGGGACAGGCGTTGTGCAGCTGCACAGCATGGGATAGATTGCGTGTTCTGTCTTTTTACACAGTAGTTGACGGGTGGAGAGAGGAACAGAAAATGAGCTGAGCTGAGGTGGATGCCTGCCAAGAAACGAAAGTCAATGCAAAGTGTGAAAAGAAAAAGCACAATAAAAGGTCTGGTGACAAACATCCCCAGTGTCGGCATGTGTGCTCCGGGACTAACCAAGGCTTCTGTGCCACACTGGCACCCAAATGTCCCATAATGTGGAATGATGAACTCGCAGAAGACACACCCAGCACAGCCGGTGCTGACGCTGGCCGAGATGGTGGTGGAGTTGGTGGCCATGCATTGCAAGCAGGAGGCGGGGCAATGGCAGCAGATGGAGGTGCTGCAGGCTCAGGCTGACTGCACAGACTGCGGCTCTGAGCCTAGACTGTGGCTCTGAGCCTTTCCCAGGCGGCCAGGGGTGACTTCGCCCAGGTCAGGCAGTCAGTGATGGATTGGCTTTGGTTCACGCCAGAGGGCCATCACTGTCGGTTCCTGAGCTCGTGGCTGGGCCCCGGGGATTGGCCGTTCGCCTTTGCACAGTGGCTTGGGGATGTGGCCATGAGGTAACTATGGCCAAACCAGTGCATGGGGAGCAGGGAGCAGTTCCTGGAGGGGCTCCTGCAAGCTGGGTTCACTGCTACTGGCCGGGGAGCCTGGAGGTTGACAGAGGGGCCACACATCTGCTGCCTGGAGGCGGCTGGTGACGGCCCCTAGACGGAGGCTTCCTGCAGTGGCAGGGAAATGACTGCCAGGGGGCCACAGTGAAGCTTGGAGTCCACAGCTGCAACTCCACAGCCCCGAGTAATGGACGCTGCCTCTCGACCGCCAGTGCAGGATTGTTGGAAGTGCAGGTGGCCGGGACACTTTTGCTGGGAGTATCCACTGATGGAGGTGGGACAGGTGATGGGGGTCGCCGGCCTTCCAACACCCTTCCCCGGTCCAGGAGGGATGTACAGCGTGCAGGTAAGGTGCCAAGGGGGTACACACCAGGCTATGGTGGACTCAAACAATATGCAGACCCTGGCCCACCCTACTCTGGTTTGACCCAGGACTTTGTTGGAAACGGGGTAGGTGGAAATTAGGTGCGTACTTGGGGACATTTATAAATATCACAGAGTGGTACTGGAAATTTGACATAAGGGCAAAACGCATAAGATTAAGGTGGCAGTTAGCCCTTGCCTGGTGCATCCCTTTATTCTGGATACTGACTGGCCAGGGTTTGATAGGTTGGTGGGGCAATGTGTAGGGGTGTGCTCACGGACGGTAGGGACATACGGGATCTGTGCCTGTGCCAGTGACCTGAGGTTGTCTGACGCTGCTGCTGGGGAGGAGGAGCTGGCAGGACCTTCGTCTGAGAACCCACCAGCTCCTGTGCTTCCCCCCATGGAAGATTTTCAGGTCATCGCCTGAGTTGACATCCTGAAAGAGAAACTGACTGACCAGGGCATATTGTTCATGTCATCTTCATCTTGAGGGAACTGTATGAATTTTTGGGAGGGAAGTCTATTTGGACCAGCGTGCACCACCCTCAGACCAACATGTTGTTGGAGCGCCTGAATAAGATTTGTAAAGTCCATGATTTGTAAGTTCATTCATAAGGACGAACAAAATTGGGATAGCTGGCTTGACCCTCTGTTGTTTGCTATGCAAGCAGTGCCCCACGCCTCGATGGGATTTTCTCCCTTTTAGCTGCTGTATGGCAGAAAACCAAGAGGGGTGCTGGATATGCTTAAAGAAAACTGGGAAGAAGGTCCAAGCCCAAGTTAGAATGAGGTTCAATATGCCCTGGACCAGAGAGCAAAATTGCAAACACTGGGAAGATTGTCACAGGAGAATTTGCTCCAGGCTCAGGAACGTCAACAGTGCCTGTATGACAGGGCTAAGCTCAGACAATTTACACCAGGAGACAAAGGGCTTGTATTACTCCCATCTTCCAGCACCAAACTGCTCGCCAAGTGGTAAGGGCAATTTGTGGTCACACGGCAAGTAAGGGACGTAGACTATGAAGTGGTGTGGTCAGACATGGGGCAGATTTACCACGTCAACCTCCTAAAAGAATGGAGAGAGGCAGCACCTGTCTCTCTGGTGAGCCTGATCAAAGAGCAAGATGAGCTGGGCCCTGAGGTGCCAAAATCGGCCATTACCGCCTCACTCCATTTTGAGAGTCATCCATTTTGGAATCTCTGCATTTTGCAGACATGTTCTCCCCCGTGCCCGCTTGCACCACTCTCATGCAGCACCATTTTGAGACTCACCCTGGGGTGATGCTGCACTCACGTCCCTATTGGTTACCTGAACATAAAAGGCAAATTGTTCAGAAAGAACTAGCGGCAATGCTGGAGATAGGGGTGATGGAAGAGTCACTCGGTGCCTGTTGTAGCCCTATAGTTCTGGTACTGAAGAAAGATGGGTCTCTCCAGTTCTGCGTCAACTACTGCAAAGTGAATGAGGTCTCACAGTTTGACGCATATCCCATGCCCCAGGTTGATGAGCTGTTGGACCGGTTAGGCACCGCTCTGTTTTTTCACAACACTGGATTTAACTAAGGGCTACTGGAAGATTCCCTTGTCTCCAGAGTCCCAGGAAAAAACGGCTTTCTCCACTCAGTAAGACTTGTACCAATTTCTGACACTTTATTTTGGCTTGTTTGGAGCCCCGGCCACGTTTCAGCACCTCATGGACCGGGTGTGTATGCTGTCGCCTATCTGGATGATGTCATAATCCATAGCGACACCTGGGCAAAACTTGTGCAGTGGGTGGCCACAGTGCTCGAGTCTCTCAGTCACTCACGGCCAACCCGAAGAAGTGCGCAAGTACAGTAGGGAGATACAGTATATGGGATACCACTTGGGAGGCAGGCAAGTGTGTACACAGGTTGGGAAGTCAGCAACCATTGCATCCTGCCCACTTCCCAAAATCAAAAAGGAGGTGAGGCGGTTTTTGGGGATGCCTGGCTATTACCACAGGTTCATTCCGAACTTCGCGGAGCTGACCAGCCCCTTGGCCAACCTCACCCGGAAGGGTGGAGAGAGTGGACGGAGTGGTGCCAGGTGGCATTTGATCAGGTAAAGGGGGCCATGTGCAAAGAACCCCTGCTCCACACACCTAACTTTGCTCTCCCTTTTTGTCTGCAGACCAGTGCCTCAAACAGAGGGTTGGGGCAGTTTTGTCCCAGCAGGTAAGAGGGGTTGACTGCCCGGTTGTCTACATCAGCTGAAAATTGTTGGGAGGCCAGATACAGAACAGTTGAGAAGTAGTGTCTGGCTACGTGGTGGGCGGTCAACTCTCTTTGCTATTACTGTGCTGAGGTGGATGCCTGTAAGCTGAGCTGAACTGAGCTGAGCTGAGGTGGATGCCTGCCAAAGAACAAAAGTCTATAAAAAGGGTGAAAAGAACAAGCACATTAAAAGGTCTGATAAACATCCTCACTGTTGGTGTGTGTGTTCCGGGACTAACCAAAGGCTTCCGTGTCACAAACATGTTTGTCAAAAGTCTGATTACTGTCAAAGATCACTCCCAAGTTCTTCGCAAACGGGTTATTATAAATCTTTAGAGGGCCACGATCGTAGAGGTCAGGAGCACCAAACACATTGACCTCTGTTTTCTGTTCGTTTAGGCTAAGAAAATTTAACATCTTCCAAACACTCCAGTAGGGCCTTCAGAGTCATTGATTTTTGTTTCAGTGGCAGGTAAATCTGTGAGTCATCTACATAGCAATTAAACGAGATGCCATGTTTCTTAAAAACTGAGCCCAAGAGCAACATATAAATCGATAAAAGAACTGGGCCGAGAATGGATACCTGGGGGACCCCCAAAAGAGAGCAGGCTTTTTGAGGATGATGTATCAGGGGGTAAATGCCACCACTGTCAAAAATGAGAACAATTTTTACAGAATCCTTTCCACACGTACCATATGCCAATCAAATCGTATTGCGTCATAACCCATTAAATGCCCATCTTTGACTAGTCTGATTTATCAAATGCCTGAAAATGCCACTGCCATTGCCCACAAAAGCCTCTGTCCGTAGAACCAATCAGAAAGCAAGATCAGATCATGTGACATTTGAAGTATTTTCAGCACTGCACTGCAGTGAAGAGAAGGCTTTTGTTGGTGGTGATCAGACTGTAAACACAGCTGAAGGTGAGTCTAGCATTGTTTTGTGAATGTGAGTGTGAATGGTTGTCTGTCTCTGTGTTAGCCCTGCGACAGGCTGGCAACCTGTAAAGGGTGTACTCTGCCTCTCACCCTATGACAGATGGGATAGGCTCCAGCCCCCTGCAACTTGAACAGGATAAACTGGTACTGTAAGGGTTACCTCACTGTGCTCATAGTCATGCTTGTTGCAGGAAAGGGTACCCCAGAATAATTTCCATGCTCCCAGCCATGTCAGCCAGGATGAAATTCACATGTGTAACCCTGCCCCTGACATGCACAGGCCACATCAGCTGTGTGACTGCCCTGGCAGCTCTCCTGGTTGTCTCAAATCAGTGGGCAAATCTGTATGCTCTTGCCAGGGTGCGTGGCTGTTCCTCCAGTAATCTCTGCACCATTTCAGCATCTGCCAAAGCATTGATAAAAATTTCCCCACCAATGCAGTCCCTCTCCTTCTCAGAACAATCAGCATACACAATAGAAAATTTTTCGTATGTGTCATCTCTGAGGATGTGCAAAGTTTCACCAAGTTTCCTGATCCTCTGTCTTAATTCGATGCCAATGGCTGCTGAATGTTCTGAACATGGCACATAGGCAACCTCTACCTCCTCCAAAATCCTCTTGTCGCTCCATCGAGTGGATTTGGGGTTTCTGTGGATTATGGTGCCAGCCATGCCCCACAAGCTGAATCTGAGTGGGACAGCCATGGTCCTCTCTGTCCAGCAGTTAGCCTTTGAACAAGTCTCAAACTGATGAACAAAGTCTTTCCATGAACCTGATCCATCAAACTGACCTGGCTGCAGTTCGGAATCTTCTCTTTGCCTCTGTAATGTTCATTATTGCTACTGTCTACGGAGTCACTATCATGTGCAGCACTAGAAAGGTAGTAACATGGCACTGGCCTGACTGTGAACATGGCCAACACAGCCCAAAGCCAAAGTCCATGCTCCCCAACTGGTGCCAGTACTGCAACATGAGGTGTGGGGGAGCAACAGCCCTGAGGTAGCACTTTAATCCTTTAATACTGAACCTGTTGCCAGTGACAGAATGTACAGTGGGTACAGAAAGTATTCAGATCCCATTTTCACTCTTTTCATTTTAGCAAATGGCTGCAATGAAACAAAAAGTTCATTTTATTTCTCATTAATGTACACTAGGGCTGCAAGGATTCATCGATTAACTCGAATAATTCGATTATAAAAAGTCCTCGACACAAATTTGCTGCTTCGATGCTTCGTTTAAACTCTGCAGCCCTCAGGTATCTGAGTGTAAATGGAGCGTTTCACCCACATCAGCACCATTACAGTTCTCTGTAGTTATCTTTTTTTTTTCTTGTGGGTTTAATGGCAGTAGACAAACCAGCTTAGAGCTGCATTACCGCCACCTACTAATCTGGAGTGTGTATCAGGCGTTTTAAACAACCTCAGATTCTGAAAAAACTCTCCGTCGCTGCGACGGATTCTCTTTGACACTTCAAGTGGATCATGGCTGACATGTTTTCCCAGGCCTCCACCACTCTCTACCGTGTTTGTGTGTTGTGCTGAGAATTTCAGCTGTTATTTTATTCTCTACTTCAGCTTCAAGTTTAACCACAGTTTACTAGCAAGTGCCGCCATTAGCACTAACGATCATCCGGGACCGGAAGGACCCGTCAAAATACTTTTTATACTTTAATACCTGATCAGTGACTAAATATAGACCTGCAGTAGAAACAAGCACGGATAATACAACAACAGCAGTCAGCTGTTCTACGTGCAGTCTGTCTGCACAAGTGCAAAGAGGCGGAGCCGGAGACGACGAGCTCAGATGGAAAGAAGCTTCCAAAAGAAGCTTTTTCCCTGTAACCACCATTAAACCTTTACTGGAGGTCCTTCATCAACCGCCTGATCAGTAAGTGAAGAAAAGAGAACTTTGTAGCTGCTCCATCCACCCTGACTGTTTCACACAGGGAAAAGCTGCAGTACAGAAGTTAAAATATGCAGATGAACTGTTAATGCGAAAAAGTATTGCTTATCTGATTACTCGAGTAATCGATGGAATAATCGATAGAATCATCGATAGCTGCAGCGCTAATGTACACTCAGCACCCCATCTTGACAGAAAAAAACAGAAATGTAGACATTTTTGCAAATTTATTAAAAAAGAAAAACTGAAATATCACATGGTCATAAGTATTCA
>JAMQGT020012051.1:0-265138 GCA_024447675.2 Pterophyllum scalare | reverse complement strand
CTACCACTACAGTATATGCTGCTGTTTTTAATCCACAGCTTGTTACTACATGTCCTTAAATTAACTCCATACATAGTGCGCATGAGTGTGTGAAAGAGAGGGGCAAGAGAAAGAAAGTGCATTCACGTGCGTCTGTCTGGTCTTTAAATGTCTGCATGCCTTCATCCACGTATTTGTCTTGTATTGTGTGTGTGTGTGTGTGTGTGTGTATTTGCCCCCGACACCACCACAGGACACCACCAACCACAGGAAGAGTGGGAGAGAGGGGAGGTGGACACCACGGAGCGGTTAACCTCATGACATCACGAGCACCGAGACGATTGGCTGCTGCCGGAGGCTGGAAGGTTTATAAGCCAAGCAGCGGGCTTCCTTTCAGCAGCAGCATCACCGTGCAGCAAACGACATCCAGGCAAACCCAGGAGATAAACTAAAGACAAACCACGTCTGTGTGTTTCTGCTGCAGCCGCCGAAATCCTGACGCTTCCATTCGACTGCAGACAAGGTCAGAATGAATGCATGCCACACTGAACATCATTTTTACTATGTGAAGTGCTTGGATGGGGAGGGGGGAGGAGGGGGTGTCTTTTATGCATTCCTGGTGTTGTGATTAGAGGTGTGAATTCAGCGTAATATTTGTAAAAGCTCCTTTTTTTTCCCCTCTTTAAGCTTGGATACATTACTCAGAAAATTGCAGTGTGAAAATCTGAATAACAAATCTACATTCGCTGCATTCACCGGTGCATACCCACAACTTTAGTGTCCCCACATCTTTAAAGACACAGCGCACAACTTTCTTTTTAACAACAGTGAGAGCACATCTTTGTAGCTAGGTCCTTAAATCCTGTGAAAAGCGTGCTGAAGCAGCAGATTAAAGGCTGTGGGTTTTTTTTTAAGGTGTCACTTGATGAATCTTTGTAAATGATTAAGTTTACTAGTTTTTCTAACCTTCCTGAAAACACTTTGTCCTGTAATTAAGCCCAAAAATTTAAATGTTCTGAATGGTTTTAAATATTAAACCTCTTTGGTTTAGTATATTTTTAAAAAGATCTGTAATATAATATTGTAAACAGCCCTTTTTTTTTGGAGGAAAGAGAGATTTCTAACAAACTGAATCTTCTCTTTAAAATATCGGGAGTTAAAGCCAGTGCAGAGCAACCTGACAATAAACCCACCAGATGGTTTGGTTATCCACGCTGCGGTTTATTGCAGTAACTTACGAGTTCTTTGTCAAGAGCCCAAATGTCTGCCTGTGATTGGTTGGAGCCGGTGCAGCTTGTTTGGCTGGTTAATTAATGTTACACTGCCACGGGGGATAGGAAGAGGAAGCTGTGGGCACCAGGAAACTAACTCTAAGTGCCAACCAGTACTAACTAGCAACACACACCCACACCCACAACAATGCACTGCCTTTCAGCCACCTCAGTCTTTTCCTGTGAAATATATTTTTGTAAGTTATGAATTTTCAAAAGAAGCCAAACAGAATTCAAAAATCCAAATAACTTTTCCATGTTTTTCCTCTCACTCCTCCTCTGTTTTTCTAAAACATAAGCTGATTGCTCACTAAGCAATCAGAGCATAAAAGATCTTTTAAACTGGTGTAACTGGATTTGAGGTCTTCGCTTACCTCTAACAATGAAAACAATTTACTGCAGGCAGTCTGAATGATGGCGGGACAAATTGCAACCTAAAAATTAGAGCCTTTGGTCCACTTTAAAAATAGAGACTGGGACAACTGGGAATGTCTGCTCTGATAATCCCCTTCTTCACTCTGAATGTTTCCTGATTGCAATGTTACTTTACATCCTCGGTAACCGTTTTTAAGTAAATAATTAGGATAGCTTAATTTAATGCACAGTGAATAAAAACACCACATGCTTGCATGTAGTTTATTTTTAGCATGCATCGTCAATTCATGTTATAGCGGACTCACAAGTGTTGGTCCCAGGTTACCTTTGCGATGCTAAAAGTTCAACATAAGAGTGATTTCCCAAAGTCTGAAGAAAAGCCTCTGCATATAAAGAAACACTTCAGGAAGTCGGAGCTCACAATTTAAGGAAACACCCCACAAAACCAGAATGTGTTACTTTTGCACGCTGGGCTTTGATTTGAGAAATAAAACAAATTTAACACCTGATGTGATTTAATGCTAAGCTAACATTAGCATTGCTTTGAGTGTACAGTTGTAAGAGTTGCATCAAACCTCCTGACCACAATAGCAATAAAGCTAACCCCAACACACACCCTAACCTTAACTCTAAAACCAATTCTTAAACCCTCAGACAACCCTTTGTGAAAGTGGAGTCCAAACCAAAGTGTCCTCACTTTAAAGGTCTCACGCTCGGTCCTCACGGGACATATATACAAGAACATGGATACAAGTTAACTTCCACTGGACGTGTGCACACGTGGTTGTTTTAAATATAAAATCAGCACTCATTCCCCAAAACAGCCAGACTGAGATCCGGAAAAGACGGAACAAAATGTCCTCGATTTCAAGGTCTGAGGTTGCTTCAACTCGGAAAATCAGACCTTACCAGACAGTAAAGAACAAAAATGTCTTCACTATACTTTTATTCTCTAAAACTTGTCCTCATAAAAGAAAAAATGCATGCATGCATGCGTACAGGCATCTGACATGTTTCAGCTGCGCTGCGGCTTTCCATTTATAACTCAGTGAATTACACACTATAGGAAAAGTCCATCATTAAAGATAGGCACTTAGACTGCTCCTCCCACAGCAAGCACCGACTTTAAGGCTCGTTAAAGAACACGAAGAGAGACGAGAAGAAGAAAGTAAAAGATATATGGATGCAAACTTAAATCTGTTTTATTTAGTGAAAACAAATCCCAACAAACCGACAAAGAGATGACCCGCTAACTAAATGAGCCACACTGTGCTTTACTCGGGCCCACGTGCACCACCCTGCTACCGAAACGTGTTCATGAAGCCTCGGCTGAAAACAGTCCCCTGCAGAAGCGCAACAAGCACTGCAGAATCGAGGCAAATGTAAACTAGACTCAGACGTTAGAAACGCCAAACAGAGTTGCTTTTCTGTCCTAAACCTCTCCAACCAAACACCCTCAAGCTAAACTGATCTGTTTCTAAATGACACCTGTTATTTTCTCCGTTCTTTTGGACCAAGATCAGCCAGGATCCGCCTGCTCGACCACGCCGCAGAGCGATGCGACTTTCCTGCTCTGATGACAGAGAAAATGTTTTACTGTATTGAACTAAGTCGTCAAAGGCGCGTAGCTCTTTTTAAGCTCTGTAATTAAGGCCTTAATGACCCCCTGAGACATACCGGTGCCAGTTAACGGTCATGTGACTGCACAGCCTCCGTTTTTAGGAAGCAATCTGGCTGTGAGGCTGACATGTCATTGTGTTTCCTGTGAAGTTATGGCCTTCGGACGAGTATTTTGGTGCCGGGCGAGCTCTGTGTATCGTGATTATGCTCTGTTGTTTTATTGTGCTGCGCGCTGATGTTTATTGTGTGACTTCAAGCTGCGTTTTTCTGGCTTTCTCCTCCAACCAGGCTCCAAACTGTGACACAATGAAAGTGGCTCTTGTGTTTGTTCTGCTCTTTGCCACGGTCCTCTGCCGGCCGGTGAGACGCGTTTGTCAAATCAAAACTGCACCAACATAAAATAAATAAACTGGGAACATCCACCTATTTTCTTCTGCTTATCCTATTTATTTTATTTATTTTTTGTAGGTAAAAAAGGCTTCCAGTTCAGAGAGCTCTGAGGAAGTGGTGAGTATTTGAAGGGAGGTTGGCGGGGCGACACGGGGGGTGACAAAGGAGCGAGATTTCCATGACGTTTTTCTCGTGCACAGGTGAGACGACGAGCGCCTCCAGCCCTCAGAAAACAGGCGCCCCTGGTTCTTAAGGCTCGTCCACCACCTGTGCAGGTGAAATACTCCTTTGTCAGTCTGCTGTCCACTGCTCCACCTTTCATTTTATTCTTGTCCCGTTCCTCTCCTCCTTTCCTCTCTCTTATCATTTTTTGATTGATCAACTGATTGTGAAAGTCTAATAACGGCTCAAACACAATTACCAGAAGGCCAGAGCGGCGCCTTTAAAATGCTTGTTTTGATTGGCTAACAGTCAAAAACCTCAAAATTTGCCCCAAAATAATATTTTAAAAGTGAATTATAAAACGGATGGCACAATACCTTTGGTTAGTTTTGGCACAAAGCATTGCATTTTTAGAAGCACTTCACACCTGTGCGCCTGTGGCCAGGTACGACTGGTGCCGCGAATACAGGTGAAATATTTGTTTTATGCTCAAACTGGTGGGGTACAAACCCAGAGCACAGGAAAACAGGTCATCTGGTCATGAAAACACATGAAAATGTTTGAAATTACAGACACATGTGCATCTGTTAACAGTGCCTCTTGGTTAATAAACATTTTGTCCATATTACAGTTGGGAAAGCAGAATGTCGTAGCAGCGGCGGCGGCCGCTTCGGATGAGAGCGCAGAGACTTCGGAAGAGGAGGAGGTGAGGCCAGCAGTACAGATCAAATGATAATTTCTCAGGACTGATGAGCTTAAACATAGAATTGTGTTTTCATGGTTTTTGCAGCAGCAGCAGCAGCAGGTGGCAGCAGAGGCTACACCTGAAGTCAAATCTGCAAACACAGACGCAGGTTCAGACGCGGCCGCTGTCAACAACCAGGATAACGAAGACGGCGACGACGACGACGATGCAGCAGAGGAGAGTGTGAGTAAAAACGCCTCATGAAAGACTTTTCATTTGTTCCTTGAAGCGTCGTGTGTATCGCAATATTTAATGTTGCTTTAAGTTGAATAAATTCAATGCAAGTCATCCAATAGTGTTGCCAAAGAAGAGTCACAGATTGGAAAATCAGTAGGAATTCCTGCCTTTGCTGCCTCTGACAGCTCTCCTGCCACGGCTTTTTCCACAGGAAACTGATGATGATGAGGAGGAGGACTCCAGCGACAGCTCAGAGTCTGGTGAGTCCTCCACGCCCGCTCCTGCTACAATAGTTCCCGTGGTTGTGACAGAGACACCGGCACCTGAGCCCACCGACGACACCATTGTGGTCACCATCGTCACCGATACAGCCCGTGGTGACAACTTGGGAGGCCACCCCAGCGAGTACAAGTCCATTGTATATGTGGAAGAAAAATCCTACCACAAGGCTCCTGGCCCCTACAAGTCCTATGAGTTTGTGGACACAGGAAAGAAGACGGCCTATTCAATGACCGACGGCAATGAGGTGGAGAAGTTGCCAAAGGTGTATAAGGTGCAGTTAGCATTTAATCTCGTCTTTCTTTCTACAAAAATATGCCAAAAAAAGTGCAGATAAATGGATGAAATTAAAACCTGTCATTTTATATATTTGTTAAAAAAGAAAATATGCAGACAAACCTTCACATCTCTTCTCTGACCTCTAGACTATTTATGTCAACCCTGAACTCCTGGAGGGGGACACCAGCACCCCTGAGGTGGATGGCCAGGGCCTGGACGCTTCCTCTGGCACACCTCAGGACCAGGACCCCCGCCAGGGTGCTCTTCCAGAGGAAGAGGAGAGCACCAGCACCAGTGACTCCACCACCAATGAGAGTGAAAGCAGCAGCACCCCAGAGGAGGAGGAAGAGGAGGAGAGTGCCAGCACCAGCCAGGAGACCGAAGAGGAGGAGAGCCAGAGCAGCGAGGAGGCTACGGCCACGCCCGGAGCTGCTGACGCCGACTCCGACGAGAGCGATGAGAGTGACTCTGATGAGGATGGTGCAGGACCTGACACCACCACCGACATACCAGCAGTCATCACTGCCAAATAAGCCCACCTAGGAAATCGAGCGGGTGGTGGTGCCCAAATCACATAAAGTGCACACGCTGCATCCAGATGCAAAGAGCCCCCCCTCCCAAGCTCTTTTCCCCTGCAGGGTCAAACAGTGACGTCCAAGGCTGAATTATTATTGACTCTGATGTTTTCATGATTATTTGTGTTTCATCTAAAAAGCACATATGCTTTGCTCTTCAGGGTTTTAGCTAAATAAACCATTAACTCTGTTATCCTGTGGTCCTTGTAAATCCTATGTTTGATGCAGCAGAGGAAAAGAAGTTAATTGAACTTTAAATGATGTTAAAAATGACGACTGCTACCTGTAACATGAGGTTGGCTGACCTCATGATCTTTGCCCCTTTCCCCTTCTCTACCAGCAGGGTACAAGGTCAAAACTGACAAAGTTGAGTCCTCTTGTCTGCACTAGCGCAAAACTGCCATTAACCCTCGATTAACAACTGCAACATGCAATGTTTTTACGCTTCTACAATAAATGGAAATGCACACTTTATATTTAAATACATTTTGTAATCATTTTGAGAATAATCAAATTTCAAACTGACATTGAGCCACACATTTGCTGCCAGTGTGGCTCAGCTTTATTTTTGTTTTGCTCGCTAATATTAAATTTGGCTGGTGCAGATAAAAGGATGCGGGCAAAGGAGAAAAGTGTCTTTAGCGCAGGGTTCAATCAGATACAGATGCAGTACACACATACAGACAACACAGCCCTGCGTATTTGCACAGTTACTACCTACACTACATGATGTTTGTCCCATGTTGTTTACTGTAATGTATCATAATGTACCATTTCTAAAATATTAATAAAGTTCTTTTTCATAAAAAGAGACATCAGTTTTTTCTTTTTATTTAAGATTTATTTAAGCGCGGACACTAATGTGAGGATCACTTCATAAAGTCCTGCGAAAAGAAAGTCACGTGATATACAGAAGAGTTTTGTAGACTCTCGAATGTTTACGGCAAACATGCTATACAAAAAAAAAATTTGTTGCTGCTCCTCATCCTCATAAATAAGTTTCATGAAAAACACACATACAAACAGCAAGACTGTATCTTTGTATCCACTTGTTTTCCTCTCTTTCTGTCTCTTGAGTGCGCTTTGTTACAGATGCAGCAGCTGATGATCCGGCGTGGCCTATAAAGAGTCTATTGGACTCCTTTTGGTAAAGCTAATGTGTTTGCCACAAAAGAGCATTCAGACTGTGGTGCTGCTCGCTAACGCTGCCAGACAACAGGGTTTTAAGGCCAGTAAAGAAAACTATAGCTCAGCTCGGTTTTATTCGTAGGTTTGCTGCAAAAGTCCAAAAAACACAAAGTCCAAATGTGAAGGAAAATATTTTTTTTTTGAGAGAATTAGCAAAGCAGTAGCACAATGAAGGTCTCTAAAAGTATCCTTTTATTTTGAAGCTGATTTATCTCTTTATTTTTTGCCAGCAAAATCTTGATTGACCCCAATATATTGATCCTTATATGGCAATAAAGAACAAGAGTAAAGGCAGTATTACCTTTTTCAGTCATTGGGTATGCTATGTAAAAATATTTTTATACTTATCCATTAAATATTTGAGTTACCCTCAGCAGCCATTCACACATACATCAAATCAGCCAAAATAATGTTACATTTGGGGCACATCATGGGAGCAAAGACCTCTGTGCACATTGTTGCCTGTAAGAAGTCCACATCCATCAGGAAATTGCTTAAAATCCTCAGCTGGTATGAGCTGTAATAACCAACCATCCCCACAAGATGGGGCTAAGTTGGTGTTGCTTCGTGACGAGCTTCTCATCCACCAAGCTAAATTAACCTTTTGCTGGTCCTCGCGGGGAAATTCAGCCAAGACCAGAGGTGGCAAAAGTGCAGACATTCTGTACTTGAGTAGAAGTACAGATACTTGTAGGGATACATAGGAAACGTAGGGAGTAAAAGTAAAAAAGTTGCCAGAAAAATAAATACGCAAAATAAAAACATATAGATACCTGAAAATTCTACTAAAATACAGTAATGAAGTATTTGTACTTCGTTACTTCCCATCTCTGACCATGACACATGCACACCTGAAACAACCTTCCTTATCAGATAATCATTATCTCACATCTGATGTTGTGGCCAAATGAAATGATGTGTAGTGTTTTATTTAGGTTTTATTTATCTTATTTTATTATTTTTCTATATACTTTATACTTATACTGCTGCACAATGGGAGAAGCACCCGTAATTTCATTATATGTGATGCATAATGGCAATAAAGCTATTCGATTCTATTCTAGCCTGGATAGGCAAACTCCCACGAACACTCGAATATTATATATGCAAAATTTTTGCTTCGACCACCACCTGAAGCAAAAACTCGGTTGAAGATCTCATGGACCCTCACTATATGTTTAGGTGCACCATGTCTGCCCAGCATCCTCCCCCGCTACCTGATCCAACTCACCACCAGGTGGTGATCAGTTGACAGCTCAGCTCCTCTCTTCACCCAAGTGTCCAGATTTGATGATACGATTACAAAATCGAGCATTGACCTGAGACCTAGGGTGTCCTGATGCCACGTGCACTTATGGATATTCTTATGTTTGAACATGGTGTTAGTTATGGACAAACTGTGGTTTGCACACTAGTCCAATAATGAAACACCATTCCGGTTCAGGTCAGGCAGGCCGTTCCTCCAAATCACGCCCTTCCAGTTCTCACTGTCACCAGATGGAGTGTCCTCAAGTACCCAGCCCAGTGACTCCAAGAAGGCTGGGTACTGGGAACTGTCATTTGACACATTTGGGGAAGCAACCCTCTTGTCCATCGACGAAAAGTTCAACATAGAGGCAATAAGCCAAGGGGATACAAGAATACCCACCCCAGCTCACTTCCTCTCACCGAGGGCAACTCCAGACTGGAACAGAGTCCAGTCCCTCTCCAGGAGACTGGTTTCAGAGCCCAGGCCATGCATTGAGATGAGCCTGACTATATCTAGCTGGTATCTCTCAACCTTATGCACTAGCTCACGCTCCTTCCCCACCAGAGAGGTGACATTCCATGTCCTGATAGCCAGTCTCGATAGCCGGGGATTGGTCCTCCCTTGGCCGCTGCCCGACCCACATTACACCCAACCCCTACATCACCTCTTTAGGGTGGGGGGCCAACAGGAGGGTGGGCCCATGTCTCCTCTTTTGGCTGCGCCTGGCCGGGCACAATGGGCTAATGCCCGGCCACCAGTTTCTCTCCCTTGACCTCCCTCCTCAGGCCTGGCTCCAGGGTGGGGCTCCAGTAACCCTACCACGGTAGGGCAAACAGATCCCTTGATGTGAGTTCCATAGGGGTCATAGGAATCGCTTTTTGCCAGGCCCCTGACCCAAGACCAATTTGCCATGGGAGACCCTACCAGTGGGCAAAAGCCCCTGAACAACAGAGCTCCTGGGACCACAGGGACACACAAACCCCTCCACCATGATAAGATGGTGATTCATGGAGGAGATTTTTGGTACAATTAAGGAATTAACGAGTTTCCCTTATTCTTATGTAACCATCTGCTACAATGATGAAGTGCTATTTGGTAAAACGTACCTGCATTTTCACAGAATGAGCACGGAGGTAAGGTGTCTCTGGTGAGCAAAACAAGCACTCCGTCTGCAAGGAGCAGCAATTGCGTTAATGCGTGGGAAATTCACGTTTTCACACAACACTTATAAATCACAACAAGATCACAACATCATCACAACAAGAGTGATAGAACGCCAGAACCATTGTGACCTACAATAACACAGTTCAGTAGTTACACAAGTGAAAGCCATAAACATGCTCTATAAGTATGCTAATCATTTTTCTTTGTCAGACCTCGCAGAGACACGTTACCTCATCGGTGATCCTCGCAGCTCTGAGGATTACCCACAATACCTTGCTCCTAAGGGTGACTGCAGTATACTTTTGACCAGCAGATGGTGCATTTTAGCAGGATTTAACGCGAACCATTTTAACTATGTTACTCATAGGGGGGGGTCGTTTTGACTGTTGGGTTTTACAATATAAATTCACCCTCAGGTGACTGTTTCTTGTGATTTGGCGCCATATAAATAAAATTAAACTGAACTGAATTTTCTTGAGCTCCGTCTATGCTCTGAAAAATGTTTTTAAAAATATGTTTTATGCACGCTATAATGTGTCAGGATTTATAAACATGGTTTTTAAACTTTTCTCAGAATTAAATAATTTTTCAAATATACCTGTTACATTTATAGCTGTTTATAGCTGTTAATTAAAGAAACCCGCTGTGGTAAGGACTCTTCACCAGCATGAACAGACAAGAGCTGACATGACACATCCTCCACAGGCTATAAACACACTGCTGTGGGTGGGATACATACTCTGCAGAGCAACAACTTTTTGTTGTTGTTTTGTAAAAATGTAATTCCATAACCATCACTGGCTTTGGTTGGTTTTCCTGCTTGGACAGATATCTTTAGGCTTTCAGCAGTATATCAGCAGATCTTTGCAGAAATTAAAACCTGAAATTAAGTTTTATTTAGCACATTGTCAGAAGCCCAACCATATCCTGCCTTAAAGCTGCAATAAACACGCAAACGAGCCGCCCATTTGTTTATTTTATGTCGCCACATATTTAAGTGTTCTGCTTCATAAAGACTCTGATTTAGCTTTTGAGAGTTAAAACACTGCAGGTCATACTCTGGATTTCACAGGACAAAACAGCAGTGAAGGATTAATTCATCAGAATGTACAGTTAGTAGCACACAGATGCATATGAATACACAAAGACACATTTTAGCTGCTGAAAATTAAACCAGTATGTACAAGTGGCTTCATCCAGGGTTATCAGTTATTTTTAACCAGACTGCACACAGTCACTTCCCTGCCTTCTCCCGTAATATCAAATCAGTTCAAAATCAGCTTTAGGAAATCATTATTGCCTTATCCTCTATCCTGAGATGTTAGGGGTCTATTAATCCTGCTGTTAATGTGCTAAAAAAGAAAATTGGGAGCCTCTGTTTAAAGGTATAAAAATAGGTACAGTATAAAAGGGGATCAAATGGATTAAAAAACGTATCACATCTCTTTCTTTATGTACACATTTTCATATAAAACATATGTAACAGTCAAACAAAAGCTCTTCTTTTTTTAAACCTTCTAAATTTGTTCTTACATACATGCAAAGTAATTTTCTCAAAAAGATGCAAATTGAAAAGAAAACGCGGAGGTTTTGTCTCTCTAAAAGGGATAGGAACTGCCCACGCGCGACTCGTTGCTCGATGGTTGCTCGATGGTTGCTTAGTTGTCACCTCTGTTGCCGGTGATGGGCGCTCCTGTTGAAATCACTACTGTAAAACACTGATCACATGATGTCGTGACACTGACAGAGGGGGTCGGCGTTTCTGGTGAGAGCGTTGTCTCCGTCACGAGTGGTTGGTCGGTGCCTATCGTGCCCGTTGCACTCCCCTCTTCAGTGGTCGTCATCGCAGGAGTGGTCACGGTGGGCTGGGTCACGGCATGCGTGGTCACGGCGGGCGTGATCACAGCTGGCGTGGTCACATCAGGAATTTCCTCAGAGGACTCACTCTCCTCAGAAGAAGATTTACTTTCTGAAGACTCACTGAGATCTTCGGAGCTGAAAGTGCCGTCGATGAACCTGAGATAGGCATGAAGCATTTTCTGCTCAGGAATATCTGCATCATGATGCCTTCTGAAACCCCTCTGGAGGAAAAAAACAAAGATGCTTTCAGATTACTGTAGGACACAGTTTTCTTTCTGATTTACCAAATTAAATGTTTTAATACTGATGGTATTAATTACCCCAAAATTTAATGACCCCAAAAGCTAAACAGAATTTTTGAAAAATGCTCCTAAAACAGTAATCAGATGTTAACATGTTTATGCTGCACTGTAAACAGTTCACATTTGGAAGAACCCATTGCTCAAAGTGAAAATGTCCTAACAAACACCAACCATCTGAATAAAAAATGTCCATTTTAGGTCAGGTTAGAAATCGAATAGGGGCAAAATGAGGTGCTCCAGGCATGTCCTACTGGGAGGAGGCATTGTTTGCCCTGATGTAAAGAGTAGCCCTACTTGCACGCTCCAAGTGCTCATGAGTGTTTTGGCTGGGAGTATGAGAACGTGGGCTGTAATTGTCTGGATGACACTCTGACCTGACAAAGTGTCATCCCAAATCACAGAGTGTATATGAAAGACGGACACATCCACTGTGATGTCCCTCTTTGGGTTGTGGCTGAGCACTTTGGCTCTTCCCATCTTAGTGTTTTGAAACAGGATGTGACGAAGGTTGATCTGCCTGAGATTACAGAGTAGGCTGGCCCCGAGTAATTTACTAAACAACCTTCGTGTACTGTGCTGAATCTAGCTGCTCAGACCTTAAACTCACCAGAGAAGTGGTATGTGGTGGTGTGGCATGTCATTTTCTCTACAATCTGACTTTCTGGCACTAATTTTTTTTTTTTTTTAATACACGGTGTGCAGCTGTTAGAAAGTTTAACCCAGTGGTTCTTAAAGTTCTCGCGCCCAAGGTGATGCAAGAAGAATGTGAGCGAGGAAGGTGAGAGAGGCTTACTGGCATGGCAGATATTGTCGTAAGAAGGACGACGAGGAGGGCGGTTTTCAGAAGTTCCATTTTTGATTGATTGCTGTCTGCGAAGGAGAGAAACCACAGAAAAAAACACAGTCACACAACCCAGGAACACGACACTGTGACACATTCACACTGAATGTGTTACAATTTAAATGTAAACATTTTTAAAGCAATATGAGTTCGACATAAAAGCAGTTATGATGATCAAATATGATAAAGTATGAATTAAAACACAAAGATGAATTCTTTTGTAATATAATAATAAAAAAAACTCACCACTTTGTGTAGTAAACAAAGTTAAATCCTCTATAAAAGCAATGCAACTGTGCAGCTGTAGTTTTGCAAAAGGTGTGTGAGTTTGGTGGAGACAGCTGCTCATATATACTGCGCAGGCTGGGCTGGGCATGGCTGTGACGGGGACCTGAGGCGAGGGTTGAGTAATATTGTTTTTTTCCTGGGGCTACAGTGAAGGGGAGGGTCAGGACAGAAGGGTTTTTACCACTTTACCTCATCAAAAGGCTGAATCAGTATCAGGGTTAGTTATTGTCTGCTGAGTTCTGACTTTCAGTGCTTACATCAGTGGTTCCCATAGTTTAGGTACTGCAGGGGGGGGTCGCAGTGATAGCAGACATTCAGGTTGAAATTACTCACAAGTATGCATTTACATGTTATATAAATGTGAATTAACACTGGTAATAGGAGGTGGTTCATTTGTGGTGTTGCTCAGTACTCTGACCTGAATCTACTGCTCTTGGATTGAAGTTTGAGTCCCAGCGGCAGGTGGGTCACATATTGTCATTAGCACTTCACATATTAATAATTTATAGCCAACAGCCTGTGTTGTTTGTGTTTTTAGAATCCGATTCTCAGGGAAACACATCACTTTCTCTTGTATTTGGATGAGAGTGAAGATGGGATGTTCTGGTTTTTAAGTGGGCCGGACTCTTGACTTCGGGAACGACTGGCTTACATTACATGTTTTGATTATCAGAAATAAGGATTGGCTCTGAGCGTCATCGGTGCCGACTGTGCAGACACATGGGAGTCTACGTACTAACTTTGGCGTAAGCTTAAAGGGGGAAATGAGAGAAACTGTGGTTTTTGGTACTTCTATGTGGTAACCTCAAATGTTTAACTTTTGCTAAATCAATCAGTTAAGACTTCCTCATCTTGGTCTTTAGCTTGTCAAACCACAACAGGAACATTTAAAACCAAAAAAATGTTACTTTATGACCCTCGTCTGCTCACGCCGGGGTTCTGGGCGTCATTCATGCCATGAAATGATGCACGTATTCACACATGTCTATGATACCACACAGAACCAAGCCAGTTAGCAAGCTGCTAACTAGTGGGCGCTCTGTGGTCTTTTAGAGCTATTTCAGTGTAAAGTCGTGGCATGCATGCATTGTGCATTCATCAAAAGCATAATCATAACCTCAGACAGACAGGCACTGCCTACCTTCAGTATCATGAGACACTAACCAACTTCCTGAATACACATTCATGGACAAATTTAGTGCATTTCTCTGAGTCAGACACAGAAATAACACATTAACAGCCCTCTTGTGGCCAATGATTAGTTCCATCCACTCACAGGAAGTGCTCAATTAAGCTTTAAAAGTAAAAGGTCAGTTTAGGAAAGTAAGCCACAAAAAAGTGAAGCTAAACATTTGTTTTTTTTTTAAATTGTAAAAGCAAGAATAAGAGTAACTTTATTGATCCCAGAGGAAAATTCATGTCTGACAGCTCATCTGCTGTTTGTATGAGAATTGCAAAGTCTGATGGCTGTGGGTGCAAATGACTGTATCTGTACCTGTAGGTATCTGCCAGTACTGATGTTCTTTTGATCCATGAAGATGTTATAACGTGGGTGATCAGAATCATTCAGGATGGCTTCTAACGTCGTTAGTGTGCATTTTTTCCCAGCACCTCTCCCAGCGTATCCAGTCTGGCTCCAATGACAGAGCCAGCCTTCCTCACTAGTTTGTCCAGCCCAAGTGTCAGTAGGTGTAGAATCAGCTGTTCCAAGGTTTTCATGATGTGCGCCTCCGGTCTGCAGTCATTTAGATCAGCTGGACACTTTATTTTTGGCACAGGATGTTTTCCACAGACTCAGGTTAAAGATCCTCTGGAGAGGTTGACACGGTTGGGCAGCACAGTCCTTAAACAGCCTTGGACACACACCATCAGGTATTCACTGAAAAAAAAAAAATCAAACATTAATAGAGAGCAAAATGAAGGAAGTGTGGCTGTTTGTTGTTGCTGTCGCCCACATTTGCCTTGCTCAAGGTCAGTGTGACATCATTTTCTGACTTAAATATTTTCACTCCTTTTCAGTCCAGTTCTTGTACCTGACCATTTTGGGACCACTGTTTGTGTGCGTGTTGTTCATCACTTACTGTAACACCGACCTACAGTATGAATCATGCGAGCATCAAAAAGGCAGCAAACCCATGGGATGAATCAGTGTAGTGTACACACTTAACAAACAACTTAGCAAAGAACCCATTTTAAATGGCATATCGCATCATCACAGCCCGGACCTCAGTGTTATTGAAGGAATGTGGGATCATCTTGGGAGAGGCTGGAAGAAAAGGCGGCCAACATCCAAAGAAGAGCTTTGACTGTCCTTCAGGAAGCCTGGAGAACTCTTCCTGATGACTGCTTGAAGAAATTGCAGGAAAGCTGCCTCAGAGAGGTCACAGATGTTTCAAGAAATCCCTGCACCCATTTTTCATTTTCCTATCAAAATATGAAGAAACACTGGTTTATTGTCAAAGACACACCTGCAGTGTAGTTAAGTGTTAGGTCTGTCAAGCCATTTAAAATTAAACGCCAGCATCCCAAGTTGTACCTAAACTACTACACCTTTGAAAACAAGTGGGAGGGTGTTTTTGATAGTGTGAATCAAAAAATAATGGCTCACAGATAATTTGTTCCATTCAGTCATCATGCTGGGATGCAATTTAGCAACACAGTCAAGATCCCACTTGTCAAACAGGAAACATGTCATAAGTAAATATCATTATTCATAAATATGGAAGGAAAACTGTGGGAAGAAAGGGCACTGCCATCTGGATTTTGTTCATGTAATAATACTTAGAGGTTAGGTGCTGTGAATGGCTGATGTTGTCCCAGAGTCTTCTGATTACCACTCATTAGTTCAATGCAGCCAGCGCCTGGTTTCCAACAACTGCCTTAATAATTTGGTACTGAGATTTTAGCCATATTAACATGCCAGCATCACTCACTTCCATAATCCACCACATCCCAAAGGTGCTCTTTTTTATTGATTCTGCTGACTGTGGAGTCCATCTGAGAACAGATCCAAGAGCTTTCCTATTCATGAGAGATCCATGCTTTCATGTTGCTTTTGCCAAATTCTGACCCTACCATCCGAATATCACAGCAGAAATCGACTGACAGGAGTTGCACCTGGTGTGGTCTTCTGCTGCTTTTGAGATGCTCTTCTGCACACCTTGTTACTGTTGCCAATGTCTAATAAAAAAAAGTAAGATTAAAAAGCCTGCATTGTGCATTACTTGACCGATGTTTTATTACTTTCCATTTTGAAGGAAAGAAGTTTAGTCTATCTATCTATCTACCTACCTACCTACCTACCTACCTACCTACCTACCTACCTACCTACCTACCTATCTATCTATCTATCTATCTATCTATCTATCTATCTATCTATCTATCTATCTGCCTTTTAAATCAAGCTTCCCATCCCACTCAGTCCTCTGCAGCTTTCATGTTATAAAATCTTGTGATTAGTGACATCTAGTGGTTATAAACAATATGTACAACTATCGTTTGTGAGTGGAACTTGGTGTTGGGCCAGATTAAGAGTAAGACGGAAAACAAGCCCAGTATTTGCTTCAGTTGTCTCACCTAATAGTTTTATGTGACGTTATCATTAACTGTTAATTATTATTTTCAAGTCACTTACTCTAATTTACGCACTTTGACTGCATTGTAATTTTTTCATTGTCTGTTTATCAGGTACATATACAGTTACCATTTTCACCCCCTCAGCTCAGCACATCAGTCTGTCAGTATTTGTCAACTGGTACAAAATGAAAAGTAAAATCAAGTTTGTTTTTGTTTTTTGTATATGGTGATAAAATACTGTTATATTTTTAACTTTAGAGCTGTTTTTTTTAAATGCTTGTTTAGATCTTAACATCCCTATTATCTACATTAATTCATACACACGAACATGAAGAAGCTCCTCTCATACAGATGTCACTAAAATTTAGTAAAAAATTATTTCCAGAATTTACAAACAATAAATAATTATTGCAAAGAACAGTATTTCCATTACAGCTTCCTGTCCTGCATTTTCATACATAGATCATACTCTGATCTTACTTACAAGATCAGGGTTATAAGTATGAATGATAAAGGAGACATATCATGCAAAATCCACCTTTTTTAGCCCTTAAATACATTTTTTTTGTGTGTGTGTGTGTGTGTACTTTGAGTGTCTAGGAGTGCATAAAATTTAAATGTATTCTCTCCCGGTGCTGCATTGATATCTTTACATTATCTTTGGGTCATGTTTTTCAGTCTGTTCAGTTTTCTCTTTTCCCTGTTACGTTTTCTTGTCTATTACATCACAGTATTTTTTGTAGAACTGCTAAACAAGGTCATGGACATCCGGCTTACCAGTTCGGTGAATCCGCCATTTTTTTTTCTCACAGTGATTTTGTAGTACAAGCTCCGTTTTGCCAAAGTTGCAAGTACACAAGTCAAAATGTTCAGTTGTTGGGTGTATTAACCCACACGATTCCTTACATCACACTCCCAGCATCAGGGCCTCTTCGAAGTGCCTGTTTCTCTGCCGCTAGATAATCATGTCGCTGCTATCAAACTACAAAAATGGCCGAATGGGGTGGAGTGGAATGCGCTGCGACATGGAGGGGGGCGGGGTGTGAAACGTCTCATTCACATTTAAAGAGGCCCCAACAAAATGAGCTGCTCTGAGACGCGCCTCAGAAAAGGGGCAAAAGTGGGGTCTGTGGAGCTGCAATAACAAGGAATTCAGACCAAAGCACTGCAGTTCAACTTTATATAGACCACAAGTGAATGATTTACATATGAAAAGGAAGGCTTTAAAAGCATATGTCCCCTTTAAATTCACACATATATTTTCTCCCTCCAGCAGATGTCACTGTTACACATTATTCAGTCCAAACTGAGCTTTTGTGTTCTCATGTTCACTGTGCATTAACACTGAATCACACACTGCCATAGCACAGTAAATGAGTGTTTTCTGCATATTATCTTTCATACCAAGAAAAGTAAAGAAGTAAACCAGTGAAATTCATACTGAAGGGAAATTTTATGGGAATGCATGAAATTGTTATTTCCCTCTGATGCACACAGAGTAGAACCTCAGTATTTGGAGCCTGAAGTGATGCATCATCATCATCATCATCATAATCACTGGTATATTACTCACATTTCAAGAGCAATGCCTCTGAGATGATGTGATACAAACAGCGTTTTAGTTAAAGACAACAGTGTGCGCTAACACCGACAGAACAAAAACCTCACAGTCCCTCATGAGGAATTATTTTATGAGGTACTTCAGAGCATCTGACCTCTGCAGGGATGTAGGTTTTGTTTGACTGAAATATCCTTCTGGTATATTGCTGAAGTTGTTAAGTTTGGGTCCCAAACATTTCATTTGATAAAAATGCAGCCAAAATAAAACAAAAGTGTATCTATTTAATTAGTGTTTGGGTTTGCAACATATGAAATAGAATTTTTTTTCCCATAGCAACACCCAGATATAGTGCATTTGCAGGGTTTTGGTTGTTTTGTATGTGGAGCTTAGTCAAAGCGTACTGCACGTTTCACATCAAAGCAAAACCAGATCAGGAAAATCCCCAAATGTATTTTCCAGTTCTGCCTTTTGAAATGTCAACACTGCACCGAACGGTTTTGGTTAAATCTGCGGTGTTATTCGCCGTCACGCTACGATGGGCAAAAGACGTTTAAATTTCATGCGATGCTCTCCTTTTCCAGCATTACCACAATGTGGGGTTCACAAGGGAAGCACGGTTTTATACATCCACCTGTTTTCAGACACCGAAGGAGCTCACTGAAGCTAAAACACGCTGAAACCAGATGCAGCGAAGCTTCAGTGGGCTGAAGAGTCTCAGTGAGGTAGAGAATGAAACCTCCTCCTGTTTTTCCTCTTAGATGAAACTGAAATTCAGACTTTGGTGTTCTGCTCTGGTTCCTCGTATCAGTGCGTGGGTAAACGTGGCGTTAAAGTTAATATTTATTGTTCCTCTAAAGCGGCGCCTGCAGGTTCAAGTTGCATTAAGATGGTTGGCGACTCTGTGAAGCTGTGACACTAATGATTTAAAATCTACGTGAATGACAAGTTTATAGTTATCAAAATAATATCTTAAACATGATAAGAGATGCTTATCAAGAGGTTTTTCTCTAGAAAAGTCCATTTATCACAAGTCTCAGTTGGTGTTAGAAGAATTAGATGTTTTTAATGCTTATTTTTATATTTTGCTCATTTAAATCTGGTTTATTGAACTCTGTAATGCAGAATTTATTTGGGGGGAATGAAGCACTATCAGTCTCAGTTTATCCACCGCTTCCCTGTTATTGTGCATGTGGTTCAAAACGTGTGAGAGAGGAAAAGGTTACTTCCTGTTGACAGTGTCTGACAGGCTAAAGGAAACCATCGGCTCGCTACAATTCACACACAATGCAGTGTTTTCTGTGTTGCTGTCACACGACTGCACACAGCACATCTCTGAGTGACGGGCTGAGGCTCATATTCAGATGGTACATTTCAGTGTTTGTGCAGCGTATTACAGGTCCAGATGTTTCTAGTTTCTAATGTAAATAATGGTAATTATGAAGGACACACACACACACACACACACACACACACACACACACACACTGCTTGGAGTATTTAGGGCCTGTTAATAACAGTGCAGACTCTGCTCCCTCTCTTATTACTGCTGCTGCCCAACAGATAGAAAGGTGGTTTAATAAAATACTGTATCTCATGTTTTTTCTTTTTCTTCTACTATTATCATTACGGTTTCATGTATCAATATAAACTATACTTTATATGGATATAAGTCATGAACTTTCTAACTTTCCACTTTGTGTTACTTTATTTCCCTTTAAATGCCACACGATGCACCATCACTCGATTTGGGACTTCTGTCCACCAAATTTGCTCTGGTCTCGAGCTAGTCCGATTTTAGGATTTCAGGAATATTGGTGCTATCTGGAAAAGGAATTTGGAGCCAGACGGCGGCTAACACATGAAGCCAGGCCTGAGGTGCGAAACACTGCAGTTCCTCTAGTGGCCACTTGAGCCAATCCCCATAGACTCCCATGTTTTTCCAGTCATCCATCTGGATACTACAGTCAGGGGCGCGGCTGCTTTGACTATGGATGCCCTGTCCAATGGAGCTTGGAGGCTAACCGGAGTTCCTGAAACTGAACCACACAGTCCACTAACCCGGACAGTTTTTATGTAACTGTCTGATAAATGAGATGGACCGCTGTGTAGCTCAGAGTTTGTACAGGTTAGCTCAGTATTCTTTCCCTTAGCACTAATTAGCAGGTCTGTGTGTGACTTTGCACTGCATCAGCTTGGTACTCATGAATGAGCTGATAATTGCTGATCTCAGTGCTGTCCCACATCAGCTGATACTGATAATTTTGGCTGACCTAAATGGAAGCCATTCTATGTTGGCGGGAAAAAGTATATGTGGCAGTCATGAATGTTTGGTCCAAAAAAGCACAGATTAAGTTAACATTAACTTACAAAGCAGGACTCAACACTTTGAGAGCCTCTGTGGAGATGACGTGCAGACAGAATGACACATGGAAGCTACTTTGGGTTAACCGTGAGGACAAGGAAGGAGAGCGTGGGCATGGGAGGAGGAATTTTATGGGAAACCATGAGAGAAAGAGGAAGAATGGAAGCAGTTAGTATGGGATGGCGGTGATGGCAGGGCTATTATTAAAGCCCCCACTAATAAATGCTCTGCAGCCCACTGAGGCACAGAGATGAAGACATTACACAGAATGTCAGCATCTGTGTGTGTGTGTGTGTGCGCTACACATGCATGTGTTGTCGTGCCATTTTATTGGTTTCAGATAATTACAGCCGTCGTGCTTTTGTATTTGCACAGCTGCAGCACTTTTTCTGGATGCCATTAATGTCCTCCGAGTTTAGTTTCTACATTTCAACAATATCTCACATTTTTGATTTCACTAGACGACATTCCCACCCCGATAGCCATGCTGGCATAATGTCGATAACAATTTTATTCAACAATTTATTCACACGCACAATCATCTCATTTTTAAAACCTAATTACAATGAAAAGAGCAGCCTGGATGGTCACAGAAATATGAAAATGATACATCCTAACACAACATTGAGTCATTAAAGAAAAAAATCTGTCATAAATAGTAGATGCAGCTGATTAGATTCAAGAGAGAGGCAGCTCCTTATTACGGATACGTTTAATGTTAATGAAATTTAGGATGTGTGTACAAAAACCGGTGATGCTGTAACATGATTGATGTAAGGAGTTTGCTTTGTTTTGCTGGATCACTACAAGGATACCTTGTATCCGCCGTTCAAAGACCCGCCCCTCACTTCCTCTGCATCATCCACTTTGTCACTTTTACACATAATATGAAAATTTTTTGATTAAAACCGAAACATTTTAGCTACATTTGTCTTTTACATCACTTAACACGACATTGTTAAAATCAGGTTGCTAAAAAAATCCATTCAAAGTTAATATGAAAATATTATAAAGATTAAAAATGTCTTCGTACCACTTTATTGGCACACTGAGTTTGGGAATTATTCACTGCTGGCTCCTCATAATTTACAACCACCCTTGTTTTCTTTTAGTACCTCTTTTAATGTCACACTGGGACTGATCTTCACAACACTTAAAAAAAAAAAATCACTTCTACAAACACACAAACACACAAGGTAACCTCTGACTTTCCACTATTAGTAATGTGATCAGAGACAATCAGATATGAGAGTTCATGGAGCAAGAGCTCTTTGAAAAAGTACCTGAGTAAGTATCTGCTATTGCATTTGAAATACATACATACATTATTATTAATACTATTATTCTGAAGGAATTTTTTTTTTTACATTTTATTTTTCTTATTAGAAATATAATAGCAGTTTGAGGAATTCAGTGCATTTGAGCGCTGCCCGTCCTGAACTCGTCCCTGTCATGCTGTTAGCACTCTGATCAGATTGGCTCCGTTTGCAGGCTGAGGACTTTGGGTTTCTCTGGGATCAGAGGTCAGTCATCATCAGGGTCAATCATCATCGGGGTCATACATCGGGTTGTTGAAGTTTCCTGCCATGCTGTAGTCTTGGCTGTCCAGGAGACGACCGTAGCTCGTCCGTCTGAAATGGAAAATAAAGACACAAAACAGAGTGAGAGACGCAAAGCTGAATGTAGAGAAACTATAAAAATGGATGCAGCCACCATGATGTCATCCGCTGGTTTGTGAAGTCCTGTTCGATAACCAAAAACTGACCCCCGTCTTTGCTTTTATTCACATCTTGGTGTTTTGAAACCAGATGTCAGATACATCTGTCAGATAAAGCTTAGATGATAGTTACAAATTACAATCAGGAGAAAATGTACCCAGGGAAGTATCCTCTTGGTTATACACACATATGGAGGCTGCTTGGAGACATGAAATAATCTAATTGGTGCAATCAAATTTTCCTGTGAACAAATGAACATTCATCTTCTATAACAAGTAGACTCACCTGATCTTGTAGTAGTACAGGCCTCCCAGCACGACAATAACCAGGACGATGAACAAAAAAACGATGGCTGCAACGCTTCCTGGGTAGGACACAGAAAGAGACAATGAGTCAAGTGTTTCTGTTGTAGTGCATCGTTTGCGTACCAGAATTTTGACTGGCTGAGGGATTTTTGGATTCCTGATCTTATTAATAACATTTTCTGTTTGGTTTCACTCAGGTTCTATGTTTTTGATTTCACATCTTTCTTATTTGTACTAATCGCTTTAGTGTTTCCATGCGTGCCTCCATCTGCTCTGTTTAAGCCTGGGCTTCTTTCTGTTTCTTTGTACTTCTTGTTAAGTTTTGCATTGGTCTCTTTTGGTTATTATTGTTTTACTTTGAAGGAGAATTTTCTTTTGCGCTTCCTGCCTACCTTCCCCTGATTTGCTGATTACATTCACCTGTTGTTAATTACTTTCACCTGTGTCTTTTTCCGCACCTGTTTGTCATCCCTGTTTGGTACAGCTGCTTTACGACATTCACAAGCTTCATGATATTCTGCATGTTGTGGCTTCATTTGAGTAAATCTTGGACACATTGGAAACACGCTGTCTCACACGCTTCGTTGATTTGTTATTTACGTCACTGATTTTCAGCTGTTGTTGAAGGAGTTCGGTGCTCAGGCGTGGCTAGCAGTCGCACTACGTGACTGCTGCTCTCAAGTCAACGTAAACCTCTCCTGGGCTCACCTTCTCAGGTAGGCCAGTGCGTAGTACACATGATATGCAGTGATTACACTAAATAAATAAATAAAAAAAAACTGGTGGTTAGTGTTTGGTGGTCAGACCTGTTCAAGCTAGTTATGGATCACCTAGTGAACACACCCTGTGCAGGCATTTGGTCATAAACCAAAGTACTGCACAGATTAAAGTTTCGATGACCGTTATTGATTAAAAGTTGAAGGATTCTCCAAGTTAGAGCTGAAATCAGAACAAATCCAGTGGCACTTGAGGAGTCAGCTGGTGGGCTGACAGCAGTAACTGAAGACCTGTACTGCCAGCAACTAGAATCAATACAGTCTAAAACAAAACTGGATGTGCTTTCCCCATCCAGGTCTTTCACGAGGCTGCGCCCGATGTTTAGTATGTAGTAAAGTAGACCGTGCCGCTCTATGTGACTAAACAGAGGTAAGATAAAAGTCTTCACTTATAAAGGAAGGCATGTGGGTCCTTTTGCATCACAGTGCACTCTGAACTTAAGATAATATTTTCCCTCCACTGAGTAGAGTGAGTAACCTCTGAGCTTTGGTACTGATTAGTAATCTCTGGATCAAGTCAGTCCGCTTCCTTGTTTTTATGTTTCTATGTGCTGGCCCAGAGACAAAGCCTAGTAAAATATTCTGATATGATCAATAAACACCTCCTTGAAAAATAAGGCACCTCTTAATGCTCTTACAAACCTTAATTTCAACATTAAATGACCTGCTCAGTGCTGTCTGTGAGCCTTAGATTATCAGCTTTGTGCCCATTATGAAAAGCTGTCTGATCTTTGACCTGGAATGTAAGGATCATTTCCTGCATTTTTTTCCCCCAAATGCAAACTTGTAGTTTGGGACATGTAAAATGTGAAACTGCAGATAAATAATGACCACAGTTTCTACATAGATGGTTACTTTTTTTGGGGGGGGAATTATGGCAATTTATTGCATTCTGGGGCTATTTGAGTAACTGGAGGATTTGCAGTAAATTTCCATAGCAAACCTTGCCGAGAAATAGTTCAGTTAAAAGCCACAGCCATAGTTTGACGCCATAAAAACGCTGAGTCACAGACATTATCAGGTGCAGCATCCACTGATAACAAGAAATAAGCAGTAGGTCCTGCACACAAGTGATAGCTTATTTCCAGTAAAAAGTTATGTTGACTTTATCAGGTTAGTTGGTGCAAATGTAAAGAACCAGCAGGCTACCAGTCAGAGTCTCAGTGTGAGTGAGCTGTGCTGTCTGACAGTGAGAATGACTGGATACTGTACAGTTAGTGTTTTTGTAAATAGTGGAACAAGCAGAGAAAGCGCCAACATTCATTTAGCTGGTGAAGCTTTTTACTATCGCACAAAGGAGGAAGCAAAAAAGGAAACTGTTCACATATTAACCACAGACTGAACCAAAAGAGGTCACAGACTGGCAGAAGAAGGGCTGGAGCTGTGCATGTACTCTGCATGCTTTCACTTGGCCGGTTTAATGAAAGAACTGTGAGCACATGTGCCGCACTGTTTCTAAATTACATATTCAACAGGCTCAGAGATGGGTTCAGGTGTGGGGGTTAAAAACAGGCGGATGGTTTACATCGGATTCAGGTCAGAAACCAAGCATACTATTGACTAGCAGTATATTGTAACTGTTCTTTGATTAAAAACAAACAATGACTTACTGGCTGGTTGGAGGTGGACAAAGATAATATAATTTAATTCAATTCAGTTCAATTTTATTTATATAGCGCCAAATCACAACAAACAGTCGCCTCAGTGTGCTTTGTATTGTGGGTAAAGACCCTACAATAACACAGAGAAAACCCAACAGTCAAAACGACCCCCTATGAGCAAGCACTTGGCGACGGTGGGAAGGAAAAACTCCCTTTTAACAGGAAGAAACCTCCAGCAGAACCAGGCTCAGTGAGGGGCAGTCATCTGCTGCGACCGGTTGGGGCTGAGGGGAGAGAGACAGGACAAAAGACATGCTGTGGAAGAGAGGCAGAGATTAATAATAATGATTAAATACAGAGTGAAGTATAAACAAGTAAATAAAGGTGAATGAGAAGAAACAGTGCATTATGGGACCCCCCCTCAGCAGCCTAGGCCTATAGCAGCATAACTAAGGGGTGGTTCAGGGTCGTCTGATCCAGCCCTAACTATAAGCTTGATCAAAAAGGAAAGTTTTAAGCTTAATCTTAAAAATAGAGAGGGTGTCTGTCTCCCGAATCCAAGCTGGGAGATGGTTCCACAGAAGAGGGGCCTGAAAGCTGAAGGCTCTGCCTCCCATTCTACTCTGAAGTATCCTAGGAACCACAAGTAAGCCAGCAGTCTGAGAACGAAGTGCTCCAGTGGGGTGATATGGTACTATGAGGTCTTTGAGATAAGATGGGGCCTGATTATTCAAGACCTTGTAGGTTAGGAGAAGGATTTTAAATTCTATTCTAGATTTAACAGGGAGCCAATGAAGAGAAGCCAATATGGGAGAAATCTGCTCTCTCTTTCTAGTCCCTGTCAGTACTCTAGCTGCAGCATTTTGGATCAGCTGAAGGATTTTCAGGGAGCTTTTAGGACAGCCTGATAATAATGAATTACAGTAGTCCAGCCTAGAAGTAATAAATGCATGGATTAACTTTTCAGCATCAGTCTGAGAAAGGATGTTTCTAATTTTATAAATATTGCGCAAATGTAAAAAAGCCGTCCTACATATTTGTTTAATATGTGCATTGAAGGACATATCCTGGTCAAAAATGACTCCAAGATTTCTCATAGTGTTACTGGAGGCCAAAGTAATGCCATCCAGAGTAGGTATCTGGTTTGACACCATGCATCTAAGATTTGTGGGGCCGAGTACAAGAACTTCAGTTTTATCTGAATTTAGAAGCAGGAAATTAGAGGTCATCCAGGCCTTTATGTCTTTAAGACATTCCTGCAGTTTAACTAACTGATGTGTCATCTGGCTTCATGGATAGATAAAGCTGAGTATCATCTGCATAATGATGATGTCCTAGCTTTACGGAGTGCTTTTTTATAGAGCAACAAACTCTTTTTCCAGGCTAAATGAGCATCTTCTACTTTAGTGAGACGCCATTCCCTCTCCAGCTTACGGGTTATCTGCTTTAAGCTGCGCGTTTGTGAATTATACCACGGAGTCAGGCACTTCTGATTTGAGACTTTCCTTTTCAGAGGAGCCACAGTATCCAAAGTTAATCAATTGTTTAAATAAAACCACAGAGATGGCACAGTGGGCGCATTGACAGAACAGGTGCAATAAACACAGTTATCCAGCAAGAACAGGTACCCTGGTGCAAATTTTGGTTCAGTGTAATGTGGTGTCGTCTGAACAGGAGCTATACTGATCATATATATGGTAGTGTCTCAGGTAAACACAGCACCCTGATTCAAAGCAAAGTCCAAAGTAAGGTTTTAATGCCGTCTAGAAAATATTCCATCTCATGAAAAAACAAAACAAAAGAAGCCACTTTATGTTCTTGGAGATTTATGAGCATTTGAGGGAAATCCTTAACTTTTACTTTGATATATTTCAGATTAATTACCAGCTATTTACTTTTGTAGAGGTAACTAATTATGCTTTATGTAAACTATCTTCATTCTAGACCTACAGCCAAATGTTTAAGGATGTTCAACAGAACCTATTTCTCATGTTCTTGACTACAGTGTGGACACGAGGTAGGAGCTCATATTGCAAGCGGTAAAGAAAAATAAATATCCACCTCTGCTGGCGGAGGATGTGTTTGTTTCCTTGGTCCAAACTGAAATGAATGTCTTATTAATCCTACTGAGTTTGACATTTTAGCAGTTATGAGTGAGGGATCACTCATTTACTAGGTACACCTGTTCAACTGCTCAGTCACCAGATCTCAAGACTGCCTTTCAGTTGTGGTGGAACAGGCGATTCCCGTCATCCATGTGCGGCTAACAAATCCACAGCAAGTGTGTGATCATGTCAATCTGGACTGAAATCTCTGCAGAATGTTTGAATCTATACCATGAAGAATTCAGGCAGATCTGAAGGGGAAAAAGGGGTCAAACCTGGTATTAGCATGGTGTATCCAATAAAGTAGCCAGTCAGTGTTTGTTCACCACTACATGGCTCATTTTATTCCTCTGACTTCTCTGTTAGCAGCTGCCAGATAAAATGGAATTGAATAGAATTTTGAAAACAGATGGATAATTTAATGTTTGCATTCAGGTTTTTGGCTTGTCTTTAAAAAGATAATAATTATTCTAGATTCCATTTTTCAAAGTGTCAACACGACTCTTCTTGTCACTGAGGATACTTCTTTGCGACTCTGGCTGTAAAGTATATTTACACTTATTGTCATGTAGCAGAATTGATGAGGGATCAAATGGAAATGTCAGTGAAGGAACTGGGTGAACGTGAAAAGACCCAAAATGAAGTGTTTTAAACTTTTGCACTTTACACTACTATGTATGTCTTAACAATACCTGAGCTCAGACCCTTGGGCTTGTGTCCATCCTGCTCCAGAGTGGTAGTTATGGTGGTGATTCTGGAAGTGGTGGGGGTAGTTTGGATGCTGGCAATGGTGTTGCTGGTGGCTTGGGCATTGGAGGTGGTGCTGTCAGTGGCTTGGGCATTGGAGGTGGTGCTGTCAGTGGCTTGGGCACTGGAGGTGGTGATGCTGTCAGTGGCTTGGGCACTGGAGGTGGTGATGCTGTCAGTGGCTTGGGCACCGGAGGTGGTGATGCTGTCAGTGGCTTGGGCACCGGAGGTGGTGATGCTGTCAGTGGCTTGGGCACTGGACGTGGTGCTGCTTGGTGTTTGGGTGTTGGAGGTGGTGCTGTTGGTAGCTTGGGTGTTGGAGGTGGTGCTGTTGGTAGCTTGGGTGTTGGAGGTGGTGCTGTCGGTAGCTTGGGTGTTGGAGGTGGTGCTGTCGGTAGCTTGGGTGTTGGAGGTGGTGCTGTCGGTAGCTTGGGTGTTGGAGGTGGTGCTGTCGGTAGCTTGGGTGTTTGAGGGGGTGCTGTTAGTGGCTTGGGTGGTGTTAGTGGTGATATCTGTGGTAGGGATAGTTTGAGTTGACGATGAATGTTGGATAGTTGAAGTCCCAGTAAGGCTGACAGAAGTGGATAGTGGTGGTGTTGTTGTTGCAGCTGCTGTTGTTATCATGTTGGATTTTACTGCACACAACAACAGTAGACCTGCGATCCAAGACAAAAGATTATTTTTACGTGTCAAAGAATATTCAGAGTGAATTCCCACAGTGATCCCACTCTGAATGTTCCAATCAGCTTGTAACAAGACTGTAGCAGAATAACTATTCGATCCTCTCAGTGTGATTTGTTTAATTTATTTCCCATCTCTGGCAGAACCAGGCTCAGGGACAGGCAGTCATCTTCTGACTGGTTGGGGCTGAGGGGAGGACGACAGGACAAAAGACATGCTGTGGAAGAGAGCCAGAGATTGCACAGTGGAGTATAAACAGAGTAAAAGAGGTGAATAAGAAGAAACACTCAGTGCATCATGGACCCCCCCCCTCAGCAGCCTAGGCCTATAGCAGAATAACTAAGGGGTGGTTCAGGGTCATCTGATCCAGCCCTAACTATAAGCTTTATCATAAAGGAAAGTTTTAAGCCTAATCTTAAAAATAGAGAGGGTGTCTGTCTCCTGAATCCAAGCTGGGAGCTGGTTCCACAGAAGAGGGGCCTGAAAGCTGAAGGCTCTGCCTCCCATTCTACTTTTAAGTATCCTAGGAACCACAAGTAAGCCAGCAGTCTGAGAACGAAGTGGTATTTGGGGTGATATGGTACTATGAGATCTTTGAGATAAGATGGGGCCTGATTATTCAAGACCTTGTGTGTGAGGAGAAGGATTTTAAATTCTATTCTAGATTTAACAGGGAGCCAATGAAGAGAAGCCAATATGGGAGAAATCTGCTCTCTCTTTCTAGTCCCTGTCAGTACTCTAGCTGCAGCATTTTGGATCAGCTGAAGGCTTTTCAGGGAGCTTTTAGGACAGCCTGATAATAATGAATTACAATAGGCCAGCCTGGAAGTAATAAATGCCAATTTATCAGAAACTCAGCTCCCTCTCCTTTGATTTGACATTTAAGGCTAATAAAACAGAATCAAATAAAACTAAACAAAACATCCCAGCACCAGCTTGGGAAAAAAAATATTATTAAAGCCATGACACAGTATCCTGTGATATAGATCTGACCCACAAGTTTCGAGACAGTGCAGTCAGAAAAACAAAAAAAGAAAAACATTTCCTCTCTCTGAGGTTTAGCGCCACATATCATCATCACTCAGCTCAGAGCGGTAGAAATGTGTCATTCACTTCCTTAACAAATCAAACATTAAAGAAGCACGATGTCGTGTAACCTCAGGCAGGGGAAGCTGGTTTAACCTTCTTATACTGAAAGTTAACTTCTAACAAACTCAACCAGCAAAAAGAGGATCTTTTTTAAAAATTTTATTTTAAAGATACTGTAAATGCTGGTTTCAGCAAAGCAACATTGATTCAAATGATTCAGATTGCATTTTAGTCACTCCACACCGGTACATTAAAAAGAGCCCGTTTTGATTTCAGAGTTTACTCACATGTTATCAGAGTTTGACGGCTGACCCCCATCGTAGTTTTCCTTTCGCTGTATGTCTTCACAAACCGTTGTGTAGCTGTAGCTTTGCTGCTCCCTGTAGACAGCTGTAGTGTGTGTGGCTGCCTCTGACTGTAGGTGACTAATTATAAAAGCCTGAGGGGGGCGAGGCTTCATGATGTCACTGTCAAAACCTCATAAATCAGTACAGTCATGTTATGAGGCTGTGCTAATAAAGATATAAACAAGTTAATTTTTTAAATGACTTCATCTAAATTTTACATTTTCTTTTACTGTAATATATCAACAAATAAGCTTTTTCTGCAGTTTTTTAGCATCTGTGTCATGTGTTCCACCCTAACTACGTTTAAATGTGGTTTATTTATTTATTTTCAGTTTAGATACAAATGCTTGATCAAACAGTAAACAAGTGACATCTTAATTGTAGGGAATCATTTGTACCAGCAGAGAGCACCACATGCATTTAGATGAACTTAAACCCTCTAACAGTAATACGGACTTTGGCTCCGAGATGTGAGATAATAACGTGAAAATGAATATGGTACAGTGCTGTGCAAAAGTCTCAAGCCACTTCTCATTTCTTTATATTTTGCTTCCAAGGAGCCTGACTTTCTTGTAATTTTTTAAAAGTAATCTTGAACAATAGTTTTCCAGATTTTCCGATGGTCTTTAAAAGTTTTTCTTTGGACATTGCCTGCTTTCTCACTCATTAGCATCATTTGTTCCAATTTCTTTACTTGAACCTACAGAGAATACTAAAGATACGAGTTTGACAGACATAAAATGATATTTTTGCACCGACAGGGTGATTCCTAAAGCACTATTAACTGAAGACCTGGCATATATCAGCGTGGTGTGCAGTGTTTCCTTTAAAAAAAACTGAGGAAACTGGGCCTTAAAAACTATGTACAGCAGATGAACAGTATCTGAAAGTCATGTCCTTAAGAAATAGGAAAAAGTCCAGCAAAGACCTAACACAGAACCTGAGAGATACATCTGGCCCTTCAGTCAATCCATTTGCTGTTCACTGAAGCATCATCAGAAATGGTCTCAGTGGAAAGGTGGCTGTCAGGAAGCCATTCGGTCTGATGGAGGGATGAATCCAAATATATTTGAACAATTTGGGTCAAATCAATGTTAATATGTACGGAGGAGGTCAGGAGAGAGGTGCAAGAACGTCTTCAGCCACCTGTAAAACACTGTGGAGGCTCTGTCGCGTTTGGGTCTCCATTTCAACCAGTGGTTTTGGAGAACTTGTCAAAATTGATGAAATTATGAACTCAGAAAAATGCAGTCAGATTTTGATCCACCATGCGGTACCATCAAGAAAGCATCTGATTACCAACAGCTTCATTTTTGGGCATGAGAATGATCCCAAACACAGTGCAGCAAAAGCACACTTGGATAGAAAATCCCATCTGGCATAAAAGTGGTCATACAAAATATTGACTTTCAAATGCATTCTAATTGTACACACGCCACCCACCCCCTTTTTCCACCTATTTCCCATTTTTCTAGCAAAATATAAAGAAATTAAGGGTGATTCAAGACTTTTTCACAGTACTGTAATTGCATTACATAAAGAGGTAAAATTATGCAGCTGTCTAATAAATGACCATGTTTAATCCTGCCCCAGTCTGCCTTTGTCTTGTTCATCAGTAGCCATACTAACAGCGTTGCTTCTGGCATGTTAGGATTATAGTCGGTCCATTGCTGAAATCATTCTAGTCCATACTAAAATACCCCAGCATCTAATATCTGTCAGAAAGGTCACCATTGGCTGAGCCAGCTGTGATTTTTAAGATTTCAGATGGACACACGTAGGATGAAATGTATCGTCTGTCAGAGAACTAGTATAATTGAGAACTCCCACTCTGGTTTGATAGTGGAGCTCATGAGATAAACAAATTTTAAGAGATTACCAGTTTTATTTTCACCAGTCTCCAATAAGAGTCACATTAAGATACCACAGCCAGTTTCTTCTCATTATAGTATGGGCCAGTATGCTAATATACAGGGTGGGCCATTTATATGGACACACCTTAATAAAATGGGAATGGTTGGTGATATTAACTTCCTGTTTGTAGCACATTAGTATATGGAGGGGGAAACTTTTCAAGATGGGTGGTGACCATTGCGGCCATTTTGAAGTCGGCCATTTTGGATCCAACTATTGTTTATTCAATGGGAAGAGGGTCATGTGACACATTAAACTTATTGGGTTTCTCTTTGTTTACAGCCATTGACATGTGAGGAGCGGATAGAAATTGTGTTGATGTCTGGTGAATGCAGTAACCGGGTCATTGCAGCAGATTACAATGCAAGACACCCTACGAAGCCCACCCATCTCCCATGCTACAGTTAGCAAACTGCTTTGATGAAGTGTGAATGTTAGATAATAAAAGCACGTAGCTTAGTTAATCATGGAAGTGCTTGTATGAATGCATGAATGTAAACATGTTGTATAAGCGCTCTGAGTGCTCAGAGTAGAAAAGCGCTGTGTAAGAACTAGTCCATGGACATCGCGTCAGCTGTTTCAACAAGAGCAAATTTAGTTTTGATCATGTCAGGCCAGACAGCATTAACAGTTTCAGTTTTTTAACAACAAATAGGAAAGTACTTTGTACATTGATTTGTGAACAGTACGAGTAAACTTTAAGAATACTTTAAGAAGTATATTTCTAGTATATAAATAGTAAGCTACAGGCCAAGCAAACTTAAAGTATGACAAGTAAACTAGTGAAATAACCAATGTTTATAACAGTATACTTAAAGTGTACAATAAAAATGGGGACTCAAAGTATATAACTAGTACAATGACAGTATATCGATAATTGTACTTGTTGTATGCTTTAAAGTGTACTTTTGCAAACTTAAAATAAACTTTAAAGTATACTTTTATAAACTTGAAATGTTCCAATTTAGTCCAAAAAAGTATTACTAAGTGTACTTTCTAGTACACTTAAAGTATATGGTCTATAGTATACTTATACTGAAGTATACTTAATAAAATACACTTTAAGTATACTACTTTTTGCTAAGGGAAGTGCTCCACTATCATTATTATCCTTAACACAAGAAGAGCTGACTTGACCCAGTGAATATAAATGTTAAGCCTGTGGACAGAGACCCCAACTTCAAACAGCTGGAGGCGAACATCATGGAGGTCTTGCAGGTTCATGGCACTTGGCTCCTGTCTGTTACCTTTCTTTTCACTTTGATGTAATCATGTTAGCATCAGCTGGTCAGGTATCACAGTGAATTTTCCTGAAAAAAAAGTTAAGATTATTTCAGCTTTCACATGCTGGAGGGGATCCTTCGGTGAGCACCTCTGCTTTTATGACTCAAAACAAAACCGAAATTTGGTTGAGACTCAAAAAGTGGAAGCAACACTCAGGCACTCACCTCAGAGTGAGTGAAGAGTTCTGTAAGTCAACGGTAATTTAAAGAATAAGCATTACCCACGCAGTGTGCAGTACTTGGAGTTTGGTTACTCTTTGCATCTTTCAGTTTCAGATGATTGTTAACAGAATATTAAGTATTTGCTCTCATCCCTGTAAGGTGTAGATACTTATTTGCCCCGCTCACGGTGGTTTCAATCATGAGCCAGCAGAGAGCAGCATAGTCATTCAAGACGGGCCGTGTTTTTCTCATCCATAAAACAAAAATGACAGCAGAGTCAAGGCACCAATCGTAGGCCTCTTTTGGGAATATCACAAATGAAAACATGATCACTGTGATCAGAGGTCCTTTCCCAGTTGCTGAACATCACTGTTGGTCAGTTATAGAAATGCCTCAATGTAAAGAAAGAGCTTAAAAATCAACAGTCTCCTGAGTCTTCAGATTTATAAGTTAGCATAACGTCCAGCATTTACAGCATAGAGTGAGTTAAGCTGCTGACTACCTGTTTTTCCTTTTACACTTTAGGAAAGTGTGATGGATGCATTTTACAGTGTGCCCACAGGCGTACTAACAGCTTTTACTTTGGTTGCTTTGATACAGAAGAAAAAATAAGGTCATGATTTTCAAGCAAATTATTATTATTATTATTTTTTATCTCCAAGGAGATCTGTGGACATTATTTGATAGTGGACGTGGAGACTACGAATATCTGCACATTATGTTATTCACACTTTTTTATAGCACTACTCCCCAATTTCTTTTTTGCCCAATTTTTCATGCAGTCACGTGCTTATGGGTTGCAATGAGTCTAAACTAAATCATAACACACCCTGAAGTAGTCAGGAGTGGACACGAGTCGCCAGACAGAGGAACACCATCCACCTTACACCAGCGTGCAGGTTTGCAAATACACTAGAGTCAGAGTGAGGTCAATTTTATCATCAGAGGGTGAACTCTTTGCAGACATCCATATACCCTCCAATTTATTGTGACTGTTTGGGCTTGTCTGCACAGCCTTGTCTGTGCATCCATCCTTTGAATAGAGTAGAAAGTAGCATTATAAGAGCTTCTCATACATAGTGGCTGCAACTTTCCACATGCATGGTGGCAAGAGAATATAAGGCCGGGATAACACTCGACTGTGTGGATGAATAACACGGACAAGTAGTCGTTCCAAATTCTGCTTTTTTCACATCGACTTTTAATACACCTAAAGGATGTATATACAGGTGGTGCCTTTGCACGGAGAAGTATCCAAGGTAAATTCAGGGGAGCTACACAGACAGCTGCAGACGCCACAGACTGCAGCCTGACCCCAACCCCTTTAAAAAAACAATTGGCATGCATGCAGACGCCTCACATTCCTCCTTTAAGACAAAATTTATGTTGCTGTTTTGTGACCAACGCAGACTCACATATTTAAAGAGGCAGAGAACACAACACAGGCAGAAAGTGGCGGTAGATGCACCAGTTAATTGTCATTCAGTAGTTTAAGTCCTACATATGTGCTGCAGCATGTAAAAACAGCCCAGAATTTTTACTAAAATTCTAAAATTTTTGGGCTAACATGCAAAAAACAGTTCTAATGTATCTGTCTTTAGTTTTTATTAGTTTTTAAATTGTCAGACTGTGTTCCTTTTTGGTTTAGTGGTTTAGTAATGATGCAAATGCTGTTTGTGGTTTGGGTAATAAAAGTTTTAATTAAATAAAATTTTATGAACATAGCACCAATTCCCAACAACAGTCACCACTTCATACAGTAAGGTAAAGATTCAACAATATTAGAAAAAAAACAAACAACAGATGACCCCTTATGAGCAAACACTTGGTGTCAGTGAGAAGGAAAAACTCCATTTTAACAGGAAGAAATTCCCATGAGAACCAGGCTCAGTGAGGAGTAGCCATCTGCTGCGACTGGTTGGGAAGCGAGGGGAAGAGAGCAGAGATGGGACAAAAGGTACACTATGAAGAGAGAGTTAGAATTTAATAATTGATAATTATTAAACACAGTAGTGGTGTATAACGTTTTAAGTCTAATTTTAAAGTCAGAGAGGTCATCTGATCCAGCCCTAACTATAAGCTTTATCATAAAGGAAAGTTTTAAGCCTAATCTTAAAAATAGAGAGGGTGTCTGTCTCCCGAATCCAAACTGGGAGCTGGTTCCACAGAAGAGGGGCCTGAAAGCTGAAGTCTCTGCCTCCCATTCTACTATGAAGTATCCTAGGAACCACAAGTAAGCCAGCAGTTTGAGAACAAAGTGCTCTATTGGGGTGATACGGTACTATAAGGTCTTTGAGATAAGATGGGGCCTGATTATTCAAGACCTTGTATGTGAGGAGAAGGATTTTAAATTAAATTCTAAATTTAACAGGGAGCCAATGAAGAGAAGCCAATATGGGAGAAATCTGCTCTCTCTTCTAGTCCCTGTCAGTACTCTAGCTGCAGCATTTTGGATCAGCTGAAGGCTTTTCAGAGAGCTTTTAGGACAGCCTGATAATGGTGAATTACAATAGTCCAGCCTAGAAGTAATAAATGCATGAATTAGGACATATCCTGATCAAAAATGACTCCAAGATTTCTCCCAGTGTTACCGGAGACTGAGGTAATGCCATCCAGAGTAACTATCTGGTATCTTTACTGCTTGCTTCCAAGATTGGGCTTTCTAGATTACCTCAGTAGCTCTCAGAAATACATGTACTCTACTTTTAAGTCATTCTGGGACGCTGAATGCTCCTGTCCATGAACAGAAAGAAGACTTGCCATCCGACTGGGCCGATCAGGCAGACGAGATCTAACCCCCTTTGGATTTCTTCATGCACAGACAGACAAACAAATCAATCAATAGTTGTTTCTTCACAAAACTAAGAAGCTGTAACGAGTCTTTACATGTAGCAGAAAGTTTACATAAACCTCAGAGGGAGATGAGAATAACGGACACCTCACACTGTGACCTTGCTGTGAAAAACTCTCTCTGCTCTCCCACCAATTGCCTAATTAATCGGGCCGGCCGCTGATAGCTCTGAGTTAGTTTGCAAAACAAATGAGGGCCGCACCACTGAAACCTCTGTGGGGAAGGGCGGTGAAGGAGGTGCTGTCATGAATGAATAACAAGACCTATACTTCTATCACATTTGAGGAATAATTTCTATTTCTTTGTATTTTATACCGATAGTCCGGGGGCTTTATTCCACTGATAAAAGAACAAGGATTTATGAGCACAAAGGAGCAACAGGCGGGGTTTAATGGTCCTCTGCCACAGTTCGACACAGGTGGACATTTGGTTTATCTGGAGGTTGAACCGGTGCCCACAGAGCCATTTTAGCCCCTTTTTCAAAAAGAACTTTTTGCTTAAACATCACAGGAGGCGTGTTGCTGCTGCTAAACACAAAGCGGGTAAGACATTAAAGGGATTTTCAGGTGCCACTTGATCAATAGAATAATGGGGGTAATTATCCCTGGAGTGGAGAAAGGTCTGCAATTTAAATGGACTGTTTGAGGTTGGAGTTTAGCCATCACTAGATTAAGTCCAAAGCGGAGGTGTGTGTTTTCTCTGTGCATGTAACAGAACAAACACAATATTTTCCTATCATACAGGCTTAACATGCTTCTCATGAAGTTTGCACTATTATGGTGAAAAGCAGTCATCCTCTGTACAGAGCTGAACGTGGTTAGTGAATATCACGGAGAATCTGCCCGGTAGATGCTTAATATTATTTCATCAGCGAGGACGGCAACATCAAACATGATTAGACAATTTAAGGCAGTTTGGGGAAGGCCTCAGTGAGGATCGGCGATGGCTTCTAGGCCAGGCAGAGCTCCCTGGTACCAACAAAAGAGGGTAAATGAGAGAGGGATGGGGGTGGGAAACGGGAACAAACGGGCATGTGGGGCTGGAAGGCATTTGTAGACACAGAGACAGAAGGGAAGTGTATGAAATGCAGGCAAATTATTTCCAAACGTGAAATGTTTAGCATATTGTTTGAAATAAAGCAAAATATATGTGCAAACTTGACATTTTGATCTGAGAGTGGCAGCAGAGGAAGTGCACTGAGTGTAAAAGAGTCCTCCTCAGGGACCATGGATCATCAGCAGCAAATTTCATGCAACCCTGACCAGCAGTTCTTGGATTGGTGTAAAGTCAGGGGCTGAAATCTTCACTGAAAAAGGCTCCTGCAGGTGCGACCTGGGCAACCTGGGGATCCGGGCGGCTTCTAGTTTGCTATGCTAAGGTGAGCATCTTGGTTGAGATGAAGACGGGATGTTAGTTGACTAGTAACTCACAGATTGTTGGTTTGGGTCCCTGTTCAGGTGCTAACATCTGTCACATGACTGACTTAGTACATGATCCCTGATAAAGATAAGCACAATACAGAAAAGCAGGACCAAACTAATATTTAACTTACATTAATCTGTACCTGTCCATATAGTTAGTACTTGGATAAAAATCTGGTACTAGCAAGGTGTACATAACAAAGTGTCCAGTGAGTGTATGCTGTATACATGTGACTTATTTAAAAGGTTTATGAAACCATTAAGTTTAAGGCTGAATGCATTTGCATCATGCCAACATATTTTATTAAGCTCTATATTGAGTACAACCAAGGCTGATGGGAATGGCATTTTTTTGCTTCCATCCATCCATCCATCTTCTTCCACTTATCCAGTTCAGAGAGGTCATGGTGAGCACTGTTGCTTGGCCTTGCTTGTGAAGTTTGCATGAAAGGACTGTGTGGGTTCTCTCTGAGTTCTCCAGCCTCCTCCCACAGTCAAGACATGCAGTTAGCGGTGTTAGGTTAATTGGTGATTCTAAATTGCCGACAGGTGTGAATGTGAATGATTGTCTGTCTCTCTGTGTTAGCCCTGCAACAGACGGGTGACCTGCCCACGGTGTACCCTGCCTCTTGCTCCATGGCAGCTGGCAGCTTCTTGTATTCGCTAATGAAACAGTAATTGATGGATAAACATTTCCCACTTGTTTAACAGTTTTCCTTCTTTTGAAAGAGAATTCTCTTGAAGGTAATAAATCATCTCTTGTCAGCTTGAGAAGTTAGAATAAAGTTCAGCAACAGGCAAAAAAAAGATGGAAAATATATGAAATTTTCAGCAGACACAAACATAGCATCAAAAGGTCACATAGATATCCTGGGCAGGCTTACCTTTCTGAAACTGATTTGAAACATCATGCAGCTGCTGCCAAACACAGCAGTCCCAGGTCTGCATATCTTAAAACGATCAATACTGTTGCTCTTTACAGTGTACAGGCGAGTCAGCTCGTCCCCTCATACTCTGTGTACCAGTCTTGGAGATCACCCGAACTTAATGAGCTGGTGACCTTTCACAGCATCATTTTGCACAGACAGACTGTTGCTAAGTCGTAATCTCCACAGCAATACCAGATTGTGTGATTTGCATTTATATTGATGGGGAGGGAGTGCGATGTGACTGATGCGGCGGCCGTTGCAGCGGCTGCAGTCTGGACGCGGACTGATAAAATGACAGCCTGGATCATCTAGGGGCCTTTTGGTCTCCCCAGCAAGTCAAAACACATTATTTCTGTTTCACACACTGTCCTGATGAGGGTCCCAAAGGTCTCAGTGTAGACTGGGGTCGGTGTTGATGATCAATCAGCAGCTGCTGGGAGGAGATACCAACAGTGGAGGGGCATTGCTGCTCATGCTAATGCTCTTAACAACAATCACAAACATGTTATCAATGCGTGGCACAGCACACCAAAAAGAGCAGTACGACACGCACATAATTAACCCTAACAGAGTACTTTGACAAAAGTGTCACAATATGCAACATGAACTTGAACATAAGTAAAACTTTTAATTCTCTAACAGAACAAAATAGTTTTTGAGCTCCTTTAAAAATGTACAGAGTAATCTTTGTATCAAAAGGCAGTGTGGCGGGGGGAAAAGGGTTGCTCACTAGCACCCAGCTCCCTTTGCTTTTCCAGAGCCTCATATAAAGCTTCAGCTCATTGTTTATGTGCCTAAACTGCAACTTTCCCTGTCTGCAGCTAGATCCAATCAGCAACGAATATATCAAATATACTGCATTTCCCACAGGAGTTGGTAGAGAACAAAAATGGAGTATATGCATAGCTTCAGGTGCCGTGATTGAAATGCTACGGCAGACCTTAAGAGAGCTGTGAATGCTGGAACACCTGTGAACACCTGTGAATCTCAATGAACTGAAGCAACACTGTGAAGAAGACTGGGCCAAAATTCCTCCACAATGATGGGAGCGACTGATAAAGTCAAAGAGAAAAACTTTTGCAAGGTTTAGTTTTTGTTTAGTAACAAAATGGCATGGTCTAATATATTGTGGTGTTATTCATCTGAGGTTGTGTTTAAATACTTTTTTTATTTTATTTTATTATTTTTTATTGTGTCCTGTGACATAAAACCTGTGAAACCTCAGAACTGAAAGAGGTCTATATGTGAAATGCTTGTTTCTGGTTGCCTTTACCAACAACCTCCAAAACTGCCCTTCAATTTTTCTGTTGAAGTTTGGAGCTGCATATTAATTATGGTAATGGCAATCTGTTTTATCTGTAGTAATGAAATTATATATGAATATCATTACCTTTATCAAAGATGTCAGATATTTAATTGAGATACCGTACTGTCATCAGCCTAAACCAATTACTTTCAGTGGTTTGTTTTAATTGACAGACATTTTTACCTGAACTGCCACACAAACACACACACACACACACACAAACACTCTTTTAATCAGTGTTTCTGTGATCAAACACACAGCTCATGATGACTTCTTGACTTTTGTGAAAGACTTAGAGAAAACTTTTATCCCTTTCATTCATAGAAGTTTGTCTATGAAAAGTGCCAGGGGTAATCTCAGTTGATCACTCCAGTAATTTATCCTGCTCTCCTTTTTCTCCCTGTATGGCAGCGGACGAGTCTCATGAGCTTCTCCGTAATGTGAAAACCCGCTAACCCGTGTCAGGCCGGCGCAGACTGGCAGATGGTAGCGGATGGTGCTGCAGTCTGTTCCCCACTGTAGGAATGACTAGAAGGCAAAAATGTGCAGAGATGTGTGAAATACAGGAACTGTGGCATTTTGGGATTATGAAGAGGTCAGGCTTTCGTTCTTATATTCAGTATTTCGCGGCAGGCGGTAACTTTTTGTTCCTTTAGAGTCATGCACAACATGAAAGCTGGCACAACTTGAAAAATGCTAGAAAAAAAACTAAACTTAAAGATGCTGCCAGTAATGATCAGGGGATGATTTGGAGATAGTGGCACTGATAAAAAGACAGGCGGCAGAGCTGGAGGTGTTGAGCTTTTCACTGGGAGTGACCAGAATGGGCAGAATTAGGATGAGTATATCAACACGAGTCCATCACAGGGACCGCTCAGTTTGAGCTGCTTGGAGACAAAGTTAGAGAAGCCAGACTGAGATGGTTTAGGCATGTGCAGAGGAGGGATAGTGGATTTAACAAAGGGTGTTGAAAATGGAGCTGCCAGACAGGAGGAAAAGGGGAAGACCATAGAGAAGTTTCATGGATGTAGTGAAGGAGGACAGGGTAAGACGGAGGTAGATGATCCGCTGTGGGAATCCCGGGAGAAGCTGAAAGAAGAAGAATGATGAAATAATCTGGAGTCTGTCACTGATGGTGGCGCTACAGTAACACCGAATAATTCACGGACAGGCAGAGTTGGTGGTTTGTGTTTCATAAGATAACATTAAGCATATATTGTCATCAAGGTCTTGGAGTCTCTGTGACCACAGGTACAGCAGCAGGTACAGCTGCTTCCCTCTGCTGAAGAAACTCTGGCTGAAAGGATGCCGATAATTTCAGTGTGGGAGCAGAGAGCAGGTCCAGCCTTCAGAATGAAATAAAATCAGATACACAAACAAATAAAAGTATTGCGTCTGCAGCAATTTATTTTGATGCATTAAGTTCATATTTGCCCGTATGTAAAAATATCTCTGTGTGTATCTCATACTTAAAGCATATGCTTATTAGCTACTGCGATGGAGTTATTTTCAAAATGAAAACGACAGGTATGGCGCAGGGCTGCAGTGGTTAGCACTGTCGCCTCACAGCAAGATGGTTCTGTGTTTGAACCCACCGTTTACCTATTCTGTTTTTCATTAACAGGCAGATCCAAAGGAAGTAGGCATGAAATGCTCAATGTGTCGCCCTCGACACGAGGAGCCAAGATAAGCGGCTACTGTGGACTGCTCGTAAAACTAATTGTGGCTACAGATACTCCTTTAATTTGCTGAATTTCTTCATCGATCAACTCTGCACACGTTCCCCTGCACTGTAATCACATGCAGCAGTTTATCTTCTGTTCAGTTGCTCAGCGAGTGACATAGTAACATAGCATCAAATTCCACTTGCTGATGAACAATGTAACCTCCGGTGTTAGTGAATCATACGCTGAGGATGAGGATATGATGCGCTGGATTTTCTCTATCATAGTACACTTATTTTCTCAGGATATCCACTAATATTGTATAAACACTTGTAATAGAGCACACTGATTTTAATTACAGTCTGCATTACATCATAATATTTAGTTACAGAGATTTCCAACAAACTTGTTGGTTCTTGTATTCTCTCCCCAAAGCATGAGAGACCCATAGTGGATCCTGATTGACTTCCACCTCTCCGTCTCTAAACTTCTGAAAAAATGTCATTCCTCGAGTCATACAGTCACATTAGGGAGACTGCATGGCCAGAATTATTGCGATGTTGTGCAGTGAACTTGCGATCTTGTCGCCTTTGAAATGGTCTGCAACAACTTGTAACCAGTTTTGTGTCACGAGGAGGTCGCAACTCCTTGTGACTCTAGTATAACTGAGCCAGAATGAGTCCCATGCCCTTTATGTAGGAGTAAACAGCTGGAACTCTGCATTTGTTAACTGTTAAGTAACTTGGTGCAGTCATTATGCACAATATACAGCTGTTTTGGGTTTAAATCCAAAGAATACAAGGTGTTAATCAAGTTATTACAGAGCCTTTAAATCATTAAGTAAAATAAGGGTACGAATCTTTTAAAAATCTGCAGAGGTACTGTAGTAGCAGTAGTAATTTTGATGTCATGTTGGTAAACTACTGCAAATCTTTAGTACCGCTGACGTGAGATGACAGACTGAGAGACACTGCACTGCATACATATGAAATCATATATAGCAGACTTCATAATCAAGCCAAGTCAAATTGTGTTTGTTATTGACAGTAATTTCTAATGTGTTGGCCTCCCAAGTCCCATTTAATTTTCTGACCTTCATCAGCACTCCCATAATGAATGTCCAGCACAACAGGAAACATGTAACCCATATTGTGTTTTCATAAATTTTCATTTGCAGTCATGAGATGACCTTAGCAAGGATGTAAAAATATTGAATGTGCCCACAAGAAAATACATGACTGAAATGATCTGGACCCGACTAAAGCTAAACTGGATAAAGTACTCATTATACAGTAGCTGTGAGGAAATTGTGAGGTCAAGCATCTGATCCGTGTGTGCTAACACAGTGGCATCATCTTCCTTGGAGAGGATATGTCAAAGAATTCGCCCCAAAATAAGAATATACAAAAAAACAACGTGGAATCTTGGCTAAGTCAAACATATGGATCATAAAGAATGAGATTTCCAAACCAGACTGGTTGGGGGCTGGAATAACCAGTTGGTTTGCAGCTGGTGGAAACTGTGCCACTGCTGGCCAAAGACAAAGGAAGAGGAGAAAGGGGAAGGCATCAAAGGAGGCAGCGTGAGAGAAGGAAAAGCAGGAGTTGGTGGAGGTATGCTCTGGAGAGAAGAGGAATGAGAGAGAGTAGAAGCAAGACAGAATGTGTGTGAATGAGAGGAAGACAGGTGGAAAGGCGAACAGGAAGTAGAGATAGTGATACAGTACCATCCAAAGGATTGGACAGTGGACAAAAAAAGGTGAAGAAGAGAGTGCAGGCAGGGTAGAGATGAGTGTCATGGGTGATTTGTGATATCAGTGAAAGGGAAGGTTTTCAAGATGGTAGTGAGACCTGCTGCAACGTATGGTTTGGAGATAGTGGCAGTGACAAAAGACAGGAGGGCGAGCTGGAGGTGACAGAGCTGAAGATGTTAAGATTTTCAAAGTTAGAGAGTCAAAGCTGAGATGGTTTGGACGTGTACAGAGGAGGGACATCGGGCAGAGGGTGCTGAACATGGAGCTGCCAGGTCGGAGGAAAAGAGGAAAACCTCGGAGGAACTTCATGGATGTAGTAAAGAAGGGCATGCAGAGGGCTGGTGTGGCAGAGGATGAGATGGAGGCAGATGATCCGTTGTGGAAAGCTCTAAAGGGAGCAACCGAAAGAAGAAGATCGAGTTCTGTGAAACTTTCTTTTGAATGTGACTGTACTTACTATTGAAATATTTTACTTTCAAAGTCATGCAGTCACAAAAAAGAAGTGGACAATTTCTGTAAGTGGTAAATGGCTCATAGTATTTTATCTGAGTAGATTATTTTTTCTCTGCTGTGTTTCTCTCCAGTATGAAAGCACATTAAACTTTTTTACTCTCTCTTTATAAGAGTAATGAGCATAAAAGCCTGCAGTGCAGGTAATGCTGCTGAAGACTCTGTCTGCCTTCACTGATTTTCAAAGACCTGTGAATTTCAAACCATACCACACTTCTCTCCATATGTATTCTGCACAAGACTGACGCTTTGAGGGACAAGCACAGGCTTTCCGTGGTGTCCCCGCAGGCTTATAATCCAAGGGCAAAATGAGCTACAAGCTTTTGCTCCCCCTTCCCCCCTCTTCCTTCCTCAAGCAGAGCCTCATGATCAGCAGCTGGGTTCTGACTATAAATGGGAGAAAATAGCTCATACACATGTGTGAGTAGGCTGGGTGATATAAACTTAGTTGACATAGCCATACATCCATCCTATACTCTATCTTGCTCCTGTCACTCACATGTTCCATCTTCACCTGGTTTAACCTGAGGAACTGGGTGTGAGCCCACCTGTGTCCTCAGTATTTAGTGTTTCCAATTTCTTTCTGACTGCAAGACCACCAACAAAAAAAAGTCACTTGTTAAAAACTCAGCAGGAGTCTGACAAAGTTTCTCCCTGATTGTCAGCATCCTCTGAGTAGACATGACAAAAATGGTGAACATATGTGGCATGATCTGAAACTCTTCACACATCAGCTTGCTGTGACAACATCAGCTAATATTAGGAAGGTTTTGGCTACCTGTGGGTATGACTGCTCGGAGCATGCTCAGTCGGGTCTGACCTTCTCCTTTCTGACAGCTCCATGATGCCAAAGAGCTTTTTGGGAAACCAGCAACATGCTGCGAGTCAGAGAGTTCAGCCTTCCGCTCCTGGTCCTGTTTTAGCAGTAATGCTTGCACGTTACTGCTCAAAGAGAGATTTTTTTTTCTGCCTATGGCCAAAAGCACCTGGTCACATACGGTGTTTTTGGTCACTTGGGCTAAAAGGCAAATCCTTATGCATTCTTTAGGCAATCTTATGCTTTTAACTTTATTTATGACAGATCATTAAACAACCTTTGCTCCACTTTGCAATGAGTCCAGTGTGTCTGTATAGAGTAGTGATTGCAACCCACAGTCCAACACCTCTGGAATCTTTGGAAGCAACTGTGAGCTAGGCTTACCAAATAAAAGTACCAGATGTAACAAAGGCATGCATAACCCCTTCCAGATCTAAAGGTTTCAAAAACAATTTTAGTCTGGAGATTGATTCTGAGCTACAAGAAACTTCTGCTGACCACAGCATTGATTTGTTTGATTATTAAGATTCCCAATATTTTAAAATCCAAGACCCATGATGCAGTCATTCTTATAGAACAGTGATTTCCAAGATCCAAAACTAAATACACCTGTAAATCATCTGCATAGCGATGAGAAGAGGTGTTACGTTGATGAATACTTTGACCTCAGAGCATTTACAAAGAAAAAAAAACCCTAGACCCCAAGATAGACCCTTGTGGAACTCCAGATGTCCTAACTGCTTGTGCAGAAGTGTATTTTCCAGTGTTAACTGAATTTAATATAACCAAAGCAGCAGAATGAATGTTAAAAATAAGCAATTCAAAGCTCGTGTGGAGTTCAGTGGTGACTGAGGAGCGTTTAAATACATTTTTAAAAACAACTGCACTCCTCCACCTCATCTGGCAGCCTGTAGTAAATTTAAAACGCTACAGTCTGTGAGGCATAAACCTGAGAATAAAGTCAGATCAGCGACTTGCTGCCGGGTTTCTTCTAAAAATAAGAAGTCCAGCTTTTGAGAAATAAAAAAAAACTATTTAAAATAACAAACTCAAACCAACCTAAGTGCTGTGGCAGGACCTGAGGAGAGCTGTGGATAAGCGAATGCCTGCAAACCTCAATGAACTGAAACAACGCTATAAAGAGGAATGTGCCGGGATTCTGAGACTGATAAAGTCATGCAGAAAATTACTACTTCACATTACTTCAAGCTATTGGTGCTAAAGGTGGTTTTAGTGGACATAATTCAATCATGGGGTGTACTTAGTTTTTCACAGAACTGCATTTTCTTTTAATTTTTGTTAAATAAATAATGTCATGATGTAATATGTCCTGTGCTGTTCTTCACCTGAGATTGTATTTACCTCATTTTAAAGCTAGCTAACTAACGAATAGTTTCCTATTATATCCTGATACATAAAACCTTAAAACTGACAGGGGGTGTACTTTCTTTTCACCACGACCGTGTATAAGTAGCCTCCCTTCAGTCTCGTATGGACACACACAGGAAATGCCTCAATCACTCCAACATCCAATCAGATGATTAATGAGATTAATCTGGCTAATGAAAACCTTGCCTGCTTTTGTGCCAGTGGTCAGCAATAGTATTAAAAGCATCTCAGTGTGACAATATTAATCTCAAATGCCATCCACAGAAGTTCAAAACTCTTCAGCTTCAGAGAAACAAAACAAGAGGCTCTCGATCAAACATTATAAAACTTACATAAAGGCCGGGGATGTATGAATAAATGAGTGGTTCATTTGGAGCCATGTGATGATTTTTGAAGTTTTATTAGTCCTCGATATTACCCACCAGGTTTTTTTTTTTTTTGCTGTTTAATCTTTAAGTCTTATGTTACTCATGTTACCTGTTTGATATCTACAGTAGTGTTTCTATTTGTGATTTAGTCACCACATTGATTAACCGATTTTGTTGCTTTGGAAGCATTTGAAGTAGCAATTATTAGTTGTGGAAGTGGAGACGGACATGCACCGTGTCGGCTGTAAATGTGGAACTCTACTGTCCCTGCTGAGAAGCATCTTCTTTCATTTATTGGTTTCAAAAACAGAGATATTCATCACTTAAGGTTCCCAGGTGGTTTCCCAGTAACTGTCAGTAGAAGGCAGCCAGAGAACTACATTTACTGCACAAACACAGCCACTGTCACGTTCAGTATTAGTTTATTCAGTGAAACGTCCGCACTGTAAGTGTCTTTATCTTGCATTCACATTTTATTCAATGTGACACCAGATTGAATTTCTTGATGGGGGGGACGAAGGGCCTGCTTCTGTTTACATTTTCCCGCTCTTGACTTACACAAACGTCCCTGCATCTTCACTCTCTCTCCCTCGCTCTTCGCGGACACGCGTGAATATAAAATGACTTTAGATCTTCAGACAACACGCCCGCACAGGCACTAGCTGAGATGAATATCATTACAGTGCATCTTCTAAGTATTCCAACTCAATCAGAGGTGATACAAAAGGTCTTATCAGTGCTGACGAGCTGCCCTCTCGAGTCCCCTTCTTCCTTCTTCTGCTGATTGCAGCTATCAGTGACTGTGTGGGTGCGATGCTGCCTGATAACTATTCTCTCTCCGATGAGCCCGTCTCGCTCATGTTTATGCTCGCGGAGGTGATGCTGCCTGTACGTGTCACTGCAAGGAGGCTGAATGTTAAATGCAGTGGACTTAATGAATGGATGTCATTAGCTAAGTGCAGAGAAGCTGCTTTATTTTCTCTGTACAATCACATACAACATTTAAAATGACTGTTTGCATTATGCATGTTATTCAGCCCTATCCATTTATTTTATATGGTGGTAAAAAAGCAATAATTTACATTACTGTGCAAAAGTCTTGAGACATCCATCATTTCTTTACATTTTGCATTCAAAGGAGTCAGACTTTAATGTATTTTTTAAAAAAGTGGTATAAAGTAATAGTTCTCCAGGCCTTCTGAAGGTTTTTCAAAGTTTGTCTTTGACCGTTGGCTATTTTTCACTCATTTTCTGTAGAGTCTTTTTACCTGACCACTTTCAGAGGAAAGCTTTCTTTGCTTGTTAAGCCACTTTACACTGACCTATGAATCATTTAAACATAAAAAGACACCTGACCAGTGCTATTTCTCCACACAACTTAGCAAAGAAACAACTTTAGGCACAGCAGGCACAAAATGTTTCCCAAATTAGCCAAAAACTTGGGGTGGGTACTGTGTCCGTTAAAACAAAACAAGGAAACTGTGCAAGTGGAGGACAAAAGAGGAAGTAGATCTGAAAAAAACTATCTACAGCAGATGAATGGTATCTGAATTTCTTGTCCTTAAGAAATGGAAAAAATCCCAACTAAGACCTGACACAGGGCCTCAAAGGTGAGTCTGGCCTTTCAGTTGATCTTCTACCCTCATCAGTAATGGTCTCAGTGGAAAGGTGGTGGTGAAGAAGCCATTCTTAAGGAAGGAAAACCGGGAAAAATGGCTGAGAGATGACAAATTCCACAAGACATGGACTGAAAATCAGTGGCAAGAGGTCTGATGGAGGGACAAATCCAAATTTTAAATGTTTGCTTCATCTTCATCAATATGTATAAAGTTAGGAGAGAGGTACAACAGTGAGCCTACAGCCATCTGTAAAACATGGTGGAGGCTCTGTCATGGGTGCGTTTCAGACAGTTGATGACATTGTCAAAATGGATGGAATTATGAATGCAGAAAACTACGGTCAGATTTTGATCACAATACCATCTGGAAAAGGTCTGATGGGCACAAGCTGCATTTCTCAGCACAATGATCCCAAACACACTGCCGGTGCAGTAAAAGCATTCCCGGATTGAAACGGTGGAACACTATCACTCATGGAATGGCCTTCCCAGAGCCTGGACCTCAACATAATCGAAGCAGTGTGGGAAGATCTTGACAGAGAATGGAACAACGTCCACAGAAGAGCTTTGAATGTCCTTCAGGAAGCCTGGAGAACTGTTCCTGAAGACTCCCCTCTGCTACTTAACTGACCAGGTCAATATCCGAGAAGTTTAATTGACTTGATGCTGAACTCAGATTAAAAAGTGATCCTTTAAATTTTTGAGCACTGTATTTTATTTGAATGTGACCTTCCGACTTCCCTTGCTAAGTGAATAATTAATGATCTTGTGCCACAACTTGCAGATATCTCTTTAACATTTTTGTAAGCTGAGCTTATAAAACAGTTCTATAGAGTTTTATAAGAGATAATTACTGCCATAATTAATTATGGTACCAGCCTTTGATTAATAATGATGACAATTTGCATATTAATGATCATGAAACTGACCTTGTGACTCATTGTTAGGCCGTTTATAAGGCTGCAGAAACCTCAGCTGATACTGAAGAAGTCACTTGGATGAGTGATGAACACGCCACGTCCAGATGAACAGAATCAACTTCCTGAGGTTTCCTTACCCGGATTATTGCGCACGCATCAAGATATCACAAGGTGTTGCAGCTGTGCGAGCGCCGTTAACCCCAGAACACGGACATCGGCTGATCAGGTGATCGCGATAGTGTTATAAAACTCCAGGTGTTCCAGGGCTAAGCAGCCAGTGAAGAGAATTTCAAGCGTATCTGTTTCATCAGAAACACCTGATATGCATGACTGAAATTGTGTCATTCATTGTGAGTTAATAATTGATCTAATAAACGTGAAAGTTTCAGCTTTAGAGACCAAAGTCGTTTCCCACGTGCAGACTAGACAACTGATTGTGTGTGGGGGACAAAAGTGATCTTTTTTTGTTTGATATTTTTTTATTTCCTTTCACTTAATCATGCACGAGTCCAACTGTTTCGCATCTAGGAAAAATATCAGCAGTCTAATACTGAATCATTATCCTGGCATACTGCAAATACGGCACTTTTATCTACCAGGGCAAACAATATGTGATGGTCCTACATGACCACATGAATATAACTGACAAAATCAAAATGCTCACATCTAATCCATTTAGGAAGTTTCCATCAGCACTGTTCCTAAACCTTTATAACCAAATACTTTATTGCTTTGCAACTTTCAAAAGCTCTTCAATCCTTTTCCAGTTCTGGACTGTAAATAAATATGAACACATACATGTGCTTAATGCTCAAGTATTTTTCAAGTTTCTCGTGTTTCTGCTCCTCGTGCAAATTCAAAGCGTGCTCGGAAAGAGCTGTGCGAGAACACAGTGCTGTCTGAGCGGGAGACCTCGTCACTGATGAGGACCGATAATTGCAGTCAATGTTACGCCTCAGCGAGCATCGCAGAGCCCGGTGATTTTTAAAACCTGGGGGTAACAACAATAACCATCAATATGCTGACCCATCGGCAGTCGAGACAGCTCCTTTAAAACTGCTCATAACTCAGCGGAGGTTTGCTGATGTAAGCAGGCGGAACGACACAAAGACTCATCTCATTGGAGATGATGTTGTCTTTCCTAGACTGAAGTCATTCAAAATCAGTAACTGTGTGCTGAAGAAAGATGCAACTCAGCCTTTTTTGGGGGGTGGGGGTGTTTTTCAGATTAAGAGCACCAATAAAAAAAAAAATCATAGTGCTGAGTAGGAAAAGTGTTCTCTCCCTAATTTATTTTCTGAATATCCTCTCATTTCCAGTCTCCTCACTGACAAATTTAGTGACTCCATTCATACAGCTGAACTCCAGCAGGAAATTAATGCAAAAAGCATAATTTGGAATCATTATTTTGAGTCATAGCTACTGTTTCAATAGTGGATATATTAAAGATGGACAAAGTTTTAAATAATGAGGTCAATTTATGTACAAATAATACCTGTGAGCCAAATGCGCCAAACACTAATTTTTTTCTACTCTTTGTGATGTCAGAGAGAGCAGATATCCCTAATATGGTCATCCCATGCAGGGACACAGCCTATAAATTTTAGCATGAAAAGTGAACATGAGCTGTTTATGGCCTGGTCTGTATACTACTTCTTCTGGCTTGTTCTCCATACACCCTCACCCTGTCCCTAGCATCCCCTTCTGTCACGTCAACCCTCTCTCACACTACATCCATCAATCTACTCTGTGGTTTTCCTCCAGCCTGGCAGCTCCATCATCAACATCCTCTGTCCAATAGATCCTCGAGCCCTCCTGTGTACATGTCCAAACCATCTCAGCCTCCCCTCTCAAACTTTGTCTCCAAACAGCCCAACCTGAGCTGTCCCTCGGATGCACTCATTCCTAATTCTGTCCATTCTGGTCACTCCCGACAACAATCTTCATCTCTGCCACCTCCAATTCGGCCTTCTGTCTTTTTGTTGCCACCACCATCTCCAAACCATACATCACAGCAGGTCTCACTTCCATCTTTGACTATTGCTGCTGTCCTTCTTTCACAAATCACTGGAATTATTGACTCATTAGTTTTTGTTAGAGGAAATATATTTTTATTATTAGAGCGATTACAGCGGGCTAGCACAAACAGGCTTCACCTGGGAAACATGAAAGACAGGATGAACTCGAAGAGAAGCAGGCAGCCTCAATCGGACCGCCGTCGGGCTGAGGACCGACTCGATCTCATAAGGGCCGATGTACCGGGGCGCCAGTTTCCGGGACAGCGACCGCAGAGGTACGTCCTTGGCAGAGAGCCAGACCCTCTGTCCCCGGGTGTAGCGGGGTGCGGGGGTTCTCCTGCGGTCTGCGTACCGACGGGTCCGGTCCTGGTTGTGCAGGAGAACCTGTCTGGTGCGTGCCCAAACTTGCCGAGTTCGTCGAAGGCGATGCAGGACTGAGGGAACCTCCAAGTCCCGGTCCAGTTCTGGAAACAACGGAGGTTGGTAGCCTAAGGAGATCTCAAAGGGTGAAAGGTTAGTAGCTGATGAGGTGTGACAGTTGTGGGCATATTCGACCCAGGGTAACTGCACACTCCAGGACGAGGGATTGCTCGAAGCAGTGCAGCGGAGGGCGGCTTCCAATTCTTGGTTGAGCCTCTCTGTTTGGCCATTTGTTTGGGGGTGGAACCCAGAACTCAAACAGACCTTGGCCCCTAAAGCTGAACAAAAAGATTTCCAGACTCGGGAGATGAACTGTGGGCCGCGGTCTGACACGATTTCCGTGGGAATGCCGTGGAGGCGAAACACGTGTTCTATGAGGAGGTCTGTGGTTTCAGTGGCGGTGGGTAGTTTTGGGAGAGCAATGAAATGAGCGGCCTTGGAGAAGCGATCTACTACAGTCAGTATTACAGTTTTGCCACTAGAGGGGGGTAATCCTGTTACGAAGTCTAAGGCAATGTGTGACCAGGGTCTGTGAGGAACTGTGAGGGGCTGCAAGAACCCAGAGGGAGGCTGGTTCCCTGTCTTATTTCTGGCACAAACAGAACAGGCTGCGACATACTCTCGTACATCCCGGTCCATGGTAGGCCACCAGAAATAACGCTTGAGGAAGTTCAGAGTTCTACTCACCCCCGGGTGACAGGTGAACCTGGCCGTGTGCGCCCAATGGATGACAGCGGCGCGGGCTGTCGTGGGCACGAACCGTAGGTGGTTGGGTCCTGTGCCAGGATCCGGTTCGGTGTCCAGTCCCTCTTGAATGGCATCCTCTACCTCCCAGGTGATGGCGCCCACTCTACAGGTACGAGGAAGTATGCGCTCTGGCTCCACAGCGTCCGTATCTGAGGAAAACTGACGTGACAGGGCATCAGCTTTAACGTTCTTGGAGCCCGGTCGGTAAGTAATGTGAAAAACAAAACGACTAAAAAACAAGGACCAACGGGCTTGTCTGGCGTTTAGTCTCTTAGCCTGTTGCAAGTAGGTTAAATTCTTGTGGTCAGTTAGAATAACAAAAGGTTGTGCCGCTCCCTCTAACAGATGGCGCCATTCCTCCAAGGCTGCCTTAATTCCCAACAGTTCTCGATCCCCTACGTCGTAGTTACGTTCCGCCGGCGTGAACCGCCTGGAAAAGAATGCGCACGGTCGCAGTTTGTTATCTTGTTCGGATCTTTGTGATAGCACTGCACCCACCCCGGAGTCAGAGGCATCTACTTCAATGATGAATTGTCGAGTGGTGTCAGGGTGCACAAGAATGGGAGCAGATGAGAACAGTTTCTTAAGGTGTTTGAATGCAGTTTCTGCTTCAGCAGTCCAAACAAACGGTCTGTTAACAGAGGTGAGGAGTGTGAGGGGGGCTGCTACCTGGCTGTAGTTGCGGATGAAGCGACGGTAGAAATTGGCGAAGCCCAGAAACTGCTGGAGTTTCCTCCTGGAGGTGGGCGTCGCCCAGTCGAGGACCGCCTTGACCTTAGCTGGGTCCGTCTTCACCCGCCCTCCATCCAAAACGTAACCTAGAAAGGCCACTGAAGATGAATGAAACTCACACTTCTCTGCCTTGACAAAAAGGCGGTTTTCCAGCAGCCTTTGCAGTACACAGCGGATGTGCACGTAGTGGTCTGATAGGGATTCAGAAAAGATCAGGATGTCATCTAAGTAAACAAACACAAAAAGGTTCAAAAAGTCTCTCAGAACGTCGTTCACTAAGGCTTGGAACACGGCTGGTGCGTTTGTCAGACCAAAAGGCATGACCAAGTACTCGAAGTGGCCTAGGGGGGTTTTAAAAGCCGTTTTCCACTCATCCCCTTCTCGAATCCTGACGAGATGATAAGCGTTGCGTAAATCTAATTTCGTGAAGACGGAGGCCCTCCGTAAGGGCTCGAACACCGAACTAATGAGGGGCAGGGGGTACTTGTTTCGTACTGTGATCTGGTTCAAACCCCTGAAATCTATGCAGGGTCTAAGACCACCATCTTTCTTAGACACGAAAAAGAAACCTGCCCCCACAGGAGAAGAAGAGGGACGAATGATTCCTGCTGCTAAGGAGTCCCTAATGTATGCCTCCATGGCCTCCCTTTCGGGCCCAGACACGTTATAGAGCCGACTAGACGGTAGGGGGGCTCCCGGAAGCAAGTCAATGGCGCAGTCATAGGGTCTGTGCGGGGGAAGGGACAGTGCCTTTTCCTTACTAAACACTAATCGGAGGTCATGATACTCTGAAGGGATGGAGGATAAATCGGGGGTGTCAACACTAGACGGGGGTTTCGGAAGACCACCTCGTGGAATAGCCGAGCGCATACAATTAGCTAGACAGAAGGGGCTCCAGCTCACCACCCGTCCCTCAACCCAATCAAGATGCGGGTTGTGAGTGCGCAGCCAAGTATGACCTAGAACTACCGGGGTGCTGGGGGTATCGAAAACAAAAAACCTAATGTATTCCTGGTGATTACCAGAAACCAACAAGAGCAAGGGCTCGGTTTGATGGGTTATGTAGGCGAGTGGTTCACCGTTTAAGGCAGAGACAGATACAGGAGTGGAAAGGGGGCATAAGCTCACACCTAACTGTTCAGCGAATCCCTTGTCTAGCAAATTCTGCTCAGCACCTGAGTCTACGAGCGCCTGGGAAGTGTACGTGTGCTCCTTCGTGCAGAGAGTGACAGATAAAACCAGACGGGGAAGAGACTCTTTAACACCGCCCACCAGGATCCCCGAACTCACCGGCGGGCTCCTCCTTTTGGCTGACGTGGGCATCCCGCCACGAAATGTCCGCTCTGTCCGCAATACAAACATAACTGTGCAGAAAAACGTCGCTGACGCTCCTCGGGTGTCAGTCTGGCACGCCCTAGCTGCATGGGTTCCTGCCCTGGTTCGTGTAGCGAAGGAGTCTGTGTGAACCCGGAAACGGTAGCAGGAGGCGGGGAAGCGGTGACTGCACCTATGCTCCGCGAGGGTTGCTGGGAGCTGGAGTTCTTACAGCCGGTGCGCTCCCGAAGGCGATTGTCTATGCGTAAAGCCAAGGAAACTAAGGCTTCAAAAGAAGCCGGCTCATCACGTGAAGCGAGCTGATCCTTCATCCTGTCATTCAGGGCCTGATAGAAAACCCCCTGCAAAGCGTTAGGGGCCCACCCTGTCTCAGCGGCGATGGTACGGAACTCGATTAGAAACTCCGCTACACTCTTTGATCCCTGCCTGAGCCCTAACAACCTCCGGGCTGCGTCTCCCTCAGAAGCGGGATGTGCGAAAGTCATGCGGAACTCCCTTAAAAACTGCTCATAAGGATAGGTGGCAATATCGTTGTGCACAAAAAAGGCCTCTGCCCAAGCCAAGGCTTTACCTCGCAGTAAACTCAGAAAAAACGACGTTTTCGAAACATCGCAGGGGAACGCACTGGGAGAGTGAGCGATGGCAAGCGAACACTGAAATAGGAATCCCTTCACGCGGTCAGCGTCACCTGAAAACGGTTCGGGGGTTGCTGGGGTGATTTTCACTCCGCCTACGGGTAGCGGACCAGCCGGAAGACCCCCGCTGGCAAGTGCAGTGATGGGATCAGGGGTGTTAGGCTGACCGGGGGGACAAGCGGGGAACAACTTCTCGTCCATAGCACGAAGGAGTCTGAGCGACTCCTCGCTACGCTGTTTTAACTCTAGCTGTTGTTCTGTCAGACCTCTTAGGGCCTCCTCATGTGCACTCAACCAGGCACCCTGGCTGGCCAACGCGGTTCGTATTGGGTCTGCTGGGTCCATTACGTGGCCGGAGTATTCTGTCACGAGTGGGGGGACTGTGTGCTGGGAAGGGGTGGACCCAAACGCAGGACGCGAGAGGCAGGACTCACTCAAAACAACTTTATTGCCGAAGGCACAAAGGAACTAAAACAAAATCCAAAAACCTCAACCCAGGCAGAACCAAAAGGCACAACGCCAAGCCCGGGAGAACATACAAAACAAATCACTAGACTAAAGAACACACAGCTAAGGGGAGCAACACTGATGACGCCGCAACCGCAGTACGGGGATCACGGGAGAGGGACCTAAGGAGAGGGGGACAGCGGTTAGCGGAGTCGACAGAGAAGCAGGCTTTAACGAGGCTAGGAGGAAGAGATGAGTGGAACTGGCTTACGGAGATGTGGCAGGAACTGTCCCAGTAGGTGAGGGGGGCAGGTGATGCGGAACAGGTGGTCCGGGAGGGCAGGCAGGCTGGGGGGCTGGAAGATCACGGGAAGCCGTCTGGGACCTGGGAACAGGCGAGGCAGGTGATAGAGGTAAGAAATAGAGAACTCAGCTTGGAACAGGCAAGGGCAGGCTCCAAGATTGTTACCGGGTGGTTGTAACAATACTCCGGCGAAGACTGGGGGACTCCGCTGGTCTTAAGAGCAGAGGTAATCTCCCATGGATGAGCATCCGGTGCGCCCGCCAGCTGAGTACAGCCCCCAGCTCCGCCCAGCGAAGGACAGCCCAGCCACCCAGCCTACGGAGAGAAGAAACAGAACACACAGGCCACACCACCTACCCCACACCCTGACAGAGAAGGGTGTGAGGGTGGTGTAGAACATGTATGAGAACAGTGAGGCGGAGGTAAGGTGTGTGGTAGGAGTGACAGGTTCAAGGTGAGGCTGGGATTATGTCAGGGATCGTCTCTGAGCTCCTTCTTCTTCACAGATGAGTTCAGGGAGGAGTCTTCGTTGACCATGATGTTTGCAGATGACTTTGTGAGGTGGAGGTATGCACCGGAGAGAGACAGAATACATGCGTGAATGAGAGGGAGACAGGTGTAAGAGTGAAGCTGCAAAGAGTAGAGGTAGTGAAGGTGGATGAGTTTAAATACCTGGGATCAACCATCCAGTGCAATGAACAGTCCACGAGAGTGGCGGAGAGGGGAGTGCAGGCAGGGTGGAGCAGGTAGAGCTGAGTGTCAGGGGTGATTTGTAAAAGAAGGAGAGCAGCAAAAGCTGAAGATTTTTATTGCTACTGATCAGGATAGAAAGGATTAGAAAAAACTTACCAAGCAGCAGTAACATCAAGAAGAAGGAACGCGAGCAGCTCGATAAATACCAAAGGCTCAGAGAAGAGCTGGAGAGGGTGTGGAAGGTGAAGGTAACAGTGGTCCCCGTGGTAATCGGAACACTCTGGGTTGTGATTCCCAAACTGGGAGAATGGCTCCAGCAGATTCCAGGAACGACATCAGAGATCTCTGTCCAGAAGAGCACAGTCCTGGGAACAGCCAAGGTACTGCGCAGGACCCTAAAACTCCAAGGCTCCTCGTAGAGGACCCAAGCCTGGAGGAGGACAAAACACCGCCCACAGGGCGAGTGGGGCCTAGAATAAGATATGTGCAGATTATTTTAAATGTGAGTCATGCACAGTGACTCTAGTCTAATCTAAGACTAAAAACATGGAGCACAATAAGTCCATTATAATGAGGAAACACCTGCTGACTGCAGGCATCTGTGCAGTTCAGGCATTCATAGCACTAATAGTGAATGTGAAATGTTTGGAGCAGAAGTATATTAAATCACATGTTAATATAAATAGAATATCATGTGTTTTATTTGGGAAAAACAAGCTGCTTCACCACCTGAGGAGGTCTGCCTTATTCTTCGAAATCATGAGCATAAACAGCAGCAGCAGAGTTGTAACACATTTACCTGTATTTCCGGTTGTTTATCACTTTACAATCACCTGTTCTAAGCAGCAGTTCTCTGTTACTGTTGGTTGGTTTTCACAAAAATATTTAGCACACATGCTCGGTGCATTTGTGAGGAGATTCAAATGACTGGCCTTCATGATGTTTCAAGAGATTCAACTAACGAGGCCTTCTGGCCCCACTTTGCTGCTTACCATATAATATTTAGCAGTTCTTGGAAAATTCCTGATCATTACAGGTTGTGCAATTCTCCAGCCTTTTCAGATGGATAAGAACCAGAGGTTACAGCTTTAAAAGCAGTCATCCGGCTTGAACTTTGTGACACGGCACACTATGCTGCTGGAAGCAGCCATCAGCGGATGATACTGTGGTCACGAAGGGATGGACGTGGCCAGCAACAATACTCAGGTGATATTTAAATGATGCTTTGTTGGTCCCAAGGGGCCCACAGTGTGCCACACCATTACAGTTCCAACACCAGACTGCTCCAGTCATAACCATAAAAAGACTAAATAAATAAAAAATGTGGTGACATTAAAACTAGGGATAAAAACAAGTTTAAATGGGGACAAAGGACATCCTGAACTGCTCAGATCTGCAGCGCCGCAGCCACTGCTACTCCAGCAAGGAGGCTGTGGAGAGGGTTAATACTGTACGCCATTATGGCTTTCAGTTTGTTCAGTTTGTCCCTCTCCACCTCTTCTTTCTTTCTTTTGTGGGGTCCATGTACTGCATCTCAATGTTTCATACACACAGTTCCAAAACCCGATAATCTGAGGTCATTCTGTCAGGTAATCTGGTACCCAGGACGTCAGGGAGGGATCCCCTCCAGCTTGTCTCTCAGTATGAGGGGCTGGATTGTGCTGAAAGCACCTGAGAAATTTAAAAAAAAAAAAAAGGATTTTCACAGAGCATCGTGGCTGTTCCAGGTACGTGTAACTCCTGTGCGTCATCCTGTCCCTGGGACACAAACACACCTGCCTGCCCTCTCGCCACCACTCTCCTTCCCTGCTTCCTCCTTCACCAATGAAAGAAATACCCAAGTGAGAACTTCACTTCTAAAGCACATGCCTCAGACTGAAACTACCTCCTGTTTCTTCTCTCCTGTGAAAGACACACTTACCTGCACAATTACCTGTTGCGACTCCTGGCGCGGCCCTTTGTAATAAAGCTCTTTAAACTGCTTTGAGTCCAAGCCTTTGGTTAATCATGACACAGAGAGACAAATACCTGCTAATTAGTGCAAAGTTACAGATAAAATACTACTCACTCATCAGAACCTCATTGTGGAGTGTCTGAGCTGCAATGAGCCAACCTGCCCGACCCGTACATATTCTGTACATATTCTGTCATCCAGAAAACAAACAGCAGCAGTAAAGGATAAACAAGCATGTTCCTTCGTAGAGTCAAGGGGTTGTTTGAATTGGCTGTTGTCGTATGACACAGAAATAGTGCCTGGTGTCTATTACAAAGAGAACAAGGGACAAAGCGCATTAGAAAGGTAAGGGCCTCCTTGAACACATTAGAAACAATGTAGCTGTGTCACCACTTCTGCAGTTGGTGATAATACCTGAAACAGCTCTGACAGACTGCACAGAGTTTATTCTGCTTTATGGGCTTCATGCTGCTGATGTAATTCTGACATTTTTGACTGACATGTCAGAAAATAACATTTTTTTCTCATTATTGATTATTAAGTTTATTTGTGAATGGCAGGACCAGTAATTTATATACTGACCACAAAAATGTTTACTATTTGGTTTAGGCATCATATTTCTTAAATTTTAAGGCATAAAAATGAGTTAAAAACGAGCAAAATAATTTTTCTTGTGCACAAAAGGTATCGGCAGGTGCTCGTGTACCTGTCTGACTAAAAGGGTACTTAGCAGCAGACGTAACCGCTGGAAATCTCTGCCTGCTGCTTTGTGAAAGTCATGAGTCAGACGGCTGGGTGACAACTCACTCAGGGCCTTTCAGATAAGTCAAAAGGATGGAGTCGTGAAGCTGGGAATAAGAACACATTAATTGTGTTTCCTGAGGTGATCACAGGTATGCAGACACTCCACTTCAGTGTCACGCAGATATACAGTGGATGCTTCTCACAAGTGTTTTCTTTTTCTTTTTTTGTAAAGTCCAGATTCCAACTGCAAACGAGTTCCTACAGTTGGTACCAATATTTATAAATGTTACCATCCTCTGCTTAACCACTGATCCAGATTGTACAGCTCGCACACAGATCTCTTTAGAGCGAAATAAAATGGAATCCAAAGAAACTTTGCGGCCGACCGCGGCCAAATTGAATTGATTTTGATTTTCAAGGTCACAAATAAACTTTGCCTGTCCGCATGAAGAAATATTGAACCAGGCAGTCCTCGTCGTAACGCTGCTCTAAGGCACCCCGACAGTAATTCAAACTCTGACCTCTATGTCACCGACATGAATATGTAAATAAGCCTGGAAATTATGCAGTTCAATGAGCCATCGCTTGATAAGTGTGAAGCATTTGTTAAGCATTCGGTTGGAGACTAATAAAAGCCGTTTAACCCACACCTCATCTCCACATTCAAGACAAACAAGTGTGACACTAATGTCCACTCTGAAATAGGAGGCTAAAGTACACGTTCAGTCATGCAACGTTTGGAGCGTCTAAGAAATTTTAGAGATTAAACAAAAAGACTTAAAAGCCTTGTGGAAATGTTTCTTGAAAGGTGACTAAAAGCCTTCAAAATAAAATGACATTATTAACAACACTTCAGGTGGACCGACTTTCAGTTTTTGATGAGTTTTTAATTCAAATTTTTAGTGTTGTCAGAGCTTTAAACACCCAAGAACTCCCACTCTTATGATTTCTGGTCTTATGGTGGTGTAGCCCAATAATGCACACTCTGCAGGCAAAATGTTTTGAAATTGTTTATAGTTTATTTGCATAAACTAAAACAAAGAAACTGATGTAAATCATTATTTTAGCCATTTAGCACCGTTCACTCCTTTTCTGTGAGGACTATTTCATATGGTAAGTGACACCTGCTTCAGACTTCAGAAGGTTTTATTGCCGTATGGGTGAAGAGGTTCACAACACTAGGAAATTGCTGTTAACAGAACACCCATCCAAGAAATACAAACACAAACAGGGGAGACAGGAGTCTGAGGTCATGCAGCCATTTTACCGGCGCTACCTTTAGCAGGAAAACAGGAAGAGATACACTGGGATCGGTAGGTTCAAAAAGATCATCTCGTACTGTATTCATTATGAACACCTTATGAGGTTCCAAAAACACCTCAGCAAAGCAAACAGCACATTTAAAGCCTGGAGACCACTAGGATGGGTAGGGGAGGGACGGCCAGGGGAGACGAGCAGGATACTGTGATGGCCATCCAGCTTCCAGACTAGCAGTTCATGATAATGTTCATGAGAAGATGGTATAGTCAGCCTTGGTTGCCAGGAAACCAATTCATACAGGTCACAACACGGGGCTGGGGTGAAGAGCATCTGTTTCCAAACATCTCCAGGAGATGATTTAGATAGACAGCCATCCAAGGCCGTCTGGGAGCCAGATTCCAAATACTGCAATTGTTTTGGTTCAGGCCGTCACAACTATTTGCTGACAGACCTTACAGTTTTCTGGTCACCTCTCAGAAATCCAATCATCCGAATTTGGTTCTTCTCCTCCACGCAGAGCAGACACTCCAACACTCCTCCAGCTGGGTGCTGCAAAGGGAAGAACAGGAATTGCAACATCTTCCCTTGATCAGCTCCAGCATGCTGGCAGTGATGCAAAGCCTCAGGGGACGGGTCTGCACGCTCACAGAAAGCAGGCATGCAGACACACACACACACACACACACACACAAACACGGTCTGATAACAAAACTTCCCTCACTCGTCGGTAACCCCTCCACACGCACACACACTGATACCTAAATCTCAGGGAGAGGACAGAGAGAAGAAAAGAGAAGAGAGGGAGCAAAGGAGTAATGAAGAAAAGGAAAAAGAAGGGGCGAGTCAAACTTGAGGCCCCAGTGTATAGTTTTCTTGTGTTTCCCCTGCGGGCGGCCGGCCGACCAGCCTGCGATCGGATGGGCTCCAACTCCATATTTGTAGACAGCAGGTGTTCTGCTCTGGACATTCACTGCGAGCTAAATGGCCTCTTTAAACAGGACTTGAGGCAGGTGGAGAAACAGCCCCTACACTGATCTCACTGAGGCTGCAGAGCAGGGACTACGTCACCTGCTGTCTTCCTTGGACTGCTGCTTATTAAGCTGTTATCTATTTTCACGCGGTATAAACAATACATTTTTAATGAAAAAATAAATAATTCCATGCACATCACATATTACCACCATAAATGTAATTCTGTGGGAAGCAGCATCAAAGATGAAACTAAGTGAGAAACCAGAATTAAGCTTTAATTCGATCACGCCGTGTTATTATGCTTTTTTTTTTAATGATATTATTGTATTTTCATCATTTGTGTATTTCAGTTTTTAATGTAGCGATCCATTTCCGTAAACTTGGGACGACATTTCTCACTTCGTTTCCCTTTCATCGTTTGTCTTTTTGTGCACCGTGCAGCGTTTCTCGAACGCTGAAGGGGAGAGGGTCAGGGCTCCCTGAACACAAGCAGACTGCACTGTGCTGATGTCTGCGTGACCGAAGCCTGCAGTCACAATACGCAGCCAGGCTCACGAGGTCTTGCACAGCGGCCTCGATTTGTGTAATTTTGCTTCTGTACAACACCACAATGGATTTGAGAGACCTTCACCTTCAGAAGGTTAAATAAAACAAATGTGATAATTCTCGTACAGCGATTCAATTTCCACATGCCGGAAAGTAACTGGATAAACGGTCACATTTAAATAATCATATTTGCAAAAACCTAAACAAATATGATCTTTAATTCTTAAAAGTTTTGGTTTGTCTTAATATGTTTCTTTTTGCCTTTGTTTATTTTTTGGTATTCGAGGAGATAATCTCTCCCTTTGTGTGAGAGAGGATGGCCCATGTCCATCTAAACCATATAAAGGCTGTGGGAACCTCGGTGAGAGCCATTATCCACCACCTTTTTGGAAGTGGCCAGCCTACCAAAATTACTCCAATTGCATCAATGACTCATCCAGGAGGTCCTAAAAGAACCCAGAGCAACTGCAGGCCTCAGTTAAGGTCAGAGTTCATGAGGGCAGAGGGCAAAAATGGCATCCACGGGAGAGCTCCGAGGCAGAAACCACCGCTGACCAAAAGTAACACCAAAACAAACCCTTCCACAAGATTCTCAGAGTATTTTGATGATATCTGTAGATGAATATTATTCTGAAGTTCTCTGACAATTTGTAGACGGCGTTCTGCAGATCGGTGAAACTCCGTTCAGCTTTACTTCTGAGAAACTCTGGTCATGTGGGCAACCTCCTGCCAAACTGTTTCTACAGCTGATTTTTTTTTTTACTCCTCCACCTTTTTGTTGCCTCTGTCCCAACCTTTCTGAGACGTGTTGCTGCAATCAAGTTCAAAATGAGCTAATCTTTTTTTCTTAAAATGGTACATTTGATGTGTTTTCTGTTCTACTGTGAATAAAATGTGGGTTTGCAAATCATTGCATTCTGTATTTACGTTTTACACACCGTTCCAACATTTTTGGAATTGAGTTTGTAAAATAGTATTGAGAAAATCCCTTTTTTAAAATTAAGATTGGCTGCTTTTTCATATGTTATGTAACAGACAAGCTAAATATTTGACATCACTTTGGTTTGTTATGTAGGTACAGCTGAGTACAAGACAATTAGCAATGCATTACCACCTTCAGCTCCTGAAACTGAGCCGCCTCTGCACTGACTGCTTAGAGATGAAACTGATGTCAGGAGTCACACTTTAAGGTGGGGATGCTTGCTATGAGCATGTTTGTATGTGTTTGGGTGTACGGATGAGGGTCCATCCCAGCAGTGGTGCCACCCTGATGGCTGGTGAGCACAGGACAACGGATGGCTGAAAATGAATCTGGACAGCTGAGTGACCGGGGGGCAGCCCCGGTTCGAGGGTCGTCTTCTGATGACCTTGTGCTGTCTGCCGTGGAAAGCTGATCTGACAGCACGAGGCCCCGAGGCCGCAGACACACATGTGGGAGAGCAGATAGCCACCAGGACGCACACTGACTGAGTGTCAGATGTGGAGGCAGGAGGAGAGTGAGGGCTGGGAGGCATCGAGCCATTAACAACAACACTTTGCACATCAATTAAACAATTAGTACTCTCCTTTGAATTGGCACGTGCAGAGTTAGCCTGATGAGTACATCAGACTGTGACATATTAGACAGATCAAGAGTTCAGTCCCTGCACTCAGTCCGTGCTGAGATGTTCAGAGGCAGGATTTTAAGCTCCCAAGATGCTTTTTTTTCCTTTAAAAATTCAATTTAATGAGTTGGGTGAACTCTGGACAGTGTTCAGCAGAGAAACTATGATAAAAAAATAGTACATGAAAATCCTGCATAGTGTTCTGCGAGACTGTGATTGCTGTTGAAGTGAAGTGATGACTACAGATCACATGTTGATTGCTCTCCAGGTGCACCTGTTTCCAGTCTGCACTGACCAACAGCTTACCCAGCTCTCCTCTCTCTTCACGGCCCGTTGTTTTCTTTTGATTAGGTGGACAGACGTACCCACAGGAACATCACTGCTCGCCACGTTACTTGTAAACATTGTATCTGCTGAAAAAGCAGCTTGTTCAGGTCAGTGTGTTACCCCTAAATCTTAAATTCATCCCAGAGGACACACTAAGCATTCTGACGTATACTAGCTTAAAGTTGTGCTCAGCATATTATTAAATTTGGCTTCTGAGCCGTCTGTGTCCGGCAGCTGCTTCAGTTATCAGACTCAAATGTTGCAGTTTTTTGTTTTTGCAGAGAATTTAAACTCCGTGCTGCTTGCAGGCCTGATCGCTATTTTCAAGTTTTGTGGACTTTCCGTGAATACTGGTCAGTGAGCAGTAAAGACCTCTGACCACATATGGTTGACTGGACCAATGCACTTATCTCCTCATTTAGACTTTAAATTACCGTGTACGCCGAACTGCACCGAGTCAGTGTTTAGAAAAACACTGGCTTCAAAGATTTAATATTTAATGTAACAAAACAGATTTGCAGGTATTATATTTCACCTTCATCTGCATCTTCCATGAGATTAAAACCCATTAAAAAGAAAGCTTAAATTAAGAACTTGTTTTGTTGTGTGTTCTTAGAAACTCTGTTTCTGTATTTACATGTGGACAGTGAAAACCTCGCAAAGTCAAAGGTGTGTGCCTTTATTTCCTTTATCTCTTTTATGGATGCCAGACTGTGCTCCTTCTGATTGGCCAGTATTTCTATGCAGTTATGGTTTTAATGCCAGCAGTTGCTTTGGCATGCTCTTGACATCGTTTCCTACATTTTCATGTGGACGGAGGTCGTCTTTTGAAACAAAATTAAAAATTCACCTTTTGAAAAATACCAGTGAACATGTGGACATGACCTAAACATTTCCCAGAGGAACACAGCAGACATGAACCAAGATCCTTACCCCCAGAGGTAGAAACAAAAGCTAGCACAGCTACTAAAAGTGAATTATTCTCATTTCCGGTTACTAGAGTAGCTTTGCATGATTTAGAGTTTAAAATAATCTTGATTTTTCAACATACAAAGCTTTGGATTATTTTCTATCTGAAGCTCTTCTTAGCATTACTTTTTTTTTTAATATCTCCCTCTTACAGGCCTAGAGATTGGCCAGTGACCCCCCCTGGGGGGAAATGTGCCCACAGCAACCAGTTGGTGAGTGGCTGCTGCAGATTGCATAGACAGTGCTGCACCCAAAACTTTCCCTTGTGCTTTGCTAGCTAGCAGTTTGTCGCAGTCGCCCATAGTTTGCAACGTTACATGCAGAGTTGTCTGCAAACACTCACTAACCACAGAACAGGAGTGAAACTCGCCTTACTGCTAAAATTAACACATCTCAGTAGGCACAATTTTTACTTTGAAGGCATTCATTCTCCATTTCTGGTTTGCACCACACTCTTCACAGTTGCACCACCGCTTAGCAAACGGTTGATGAGTGTTTGCAAACACTTTAGTGTCTTTCATACGATCCAACCAGCCTCTACACCTCAGTGACTCCAAGTCACCTCCAAGCTACCTTTTCTTTCAGCCAACTTTCTACTCCTCACAAACAGTGAGGAAGGCTGGGGTAGATATCCTTTTTCTGTGACATCATAAAGATCCAAAAGTTGAAAAAAATGTATGAAATCGAATGTTTAGAGCATTTTGAAGCCTCTTCATTTTTCAGTCCCAGAGACTGTCACTGTTAATACACCCTATTTATAGGTGATACCAAGGCTCCCTATTTAAAATGAACTTTATATTAAAAAGTTTACATATTTTTCATAGCAACTTTCAGAAAGAGCAGAAATATTAGAGGCCAAAGCTGCATTCTCTGGACTTCTATACCACAGTACAGCCAAATAGGGATGACTCATGTTTCATAATACATCTCTGTATACAGTTCATTATGGGATTCTTTATGAAGACAAACTCCCCCACACACTGTCACACTCATGAAAGCTGCTACAAAGAGCAGGATGTGGTGACCATGCTTGTGTTTAACACTGTGGGTTAACCGTGGCCAGCCAAAGAGCACTTAACAGCTCCCTGGGAGTCTTTAGTCATGCATACAGGAAAAAAAAAAAGTCCAATCACCGAGCTCCTACTTCAACCGTCTGTCGGCTCGTCAGCCTGTCAGAACACTCGGCCACATTAGCCCTTCACATTAAGAGCTCATGAATACATTTACATCTCTGGGATCATTAACTGGAGGATTCTCTCCTCTGCATTCGCATCACCTTTCATTTTTATTTTCATCACTGTCTCCGCCATCATCACCGGTGTCATCAGCAGCCATCATAACCAACATCAGTATTTCAGCACCATTCTCTCTGTGTATATCTTGTGTTTGTATTTATCTTCAACTGACTTTATTGCAAATAAGTCATCTGCCTTCAACAGGCAGGAAAAAAACATTTCATTACAAAGCCCACCACTGTTCACATTATTTATGCATGACTCTTCTACACCAACCATACTGATGACCCTCATGGGCAGTGCGGATGAGAAAGTATACATAAACGAGGTGGATCAGCCGACACGACACACAACACACAACCTCACTTTGAGCACAGACAAAACTAAGGAGGTGATTGTGGATTTTAGTTATCTCCCACCACTGATCATCAGGGGATCTGTGGTAAAGGGGGTAAAGCAAGTTTTTGGGAGTGTTTCTTATTGATGGCTTGACTTCCAGTGACAACACCACAGCTGTCATCAAGAAGACACAACAGCCTTCTCCATAGACTGAAGACAGTGGAGTGATAATAATCATGTAGTGCATCACTTTTGGTTTTGGAAACAGCAGGTCTGAGGAAAGACACAAACTGAACAGGATTTATTGGTGCCTCGCTTCCATCTCTGTCTGACGTCTCTCTTTTCCGTCTTCTCTCTCCCCTTATCCTCCAGCAAGTTGGAGCAAATGGATTCCCCCAAGCCTTGTTTTGCTGCAGTTTTTTCCTCCCCACTTTTGCCAAGCGCTGCTCATAGTGGATTGTCAGATATTTGGCTGATGCATGTGAAGTCTCTATTTTATTTTGTCTATTTTCAGCCTTTATGCACCTCCAAATTGTTTCCCACAATTAATCCACCATTAAAAAACATTACGAATGAATAAACTAAATGAAGACATCAGAATGAAGACACGCTTGTCTGCTATCGTCTCAGTGATTTTAAGAAGCAGGACAGCTCCCGAACCCTTTTCTGGCAGGTTGTCTGGGCGGATCACTTCCTCCCTGAACTACAGCTGGGCTTCTGATAACAGATCTTTTAATATTACTCCATGCTTCAATATCAGAGGATTGTGAGGTTGCCAGGCAGGGATATTGGGCGAGAGCTAAGAGCTTCTCCCTTTCGGCTTGGCCCGGCATCAAAACTTATTAGACAGATAAATGAGAGCTGGACTTGTGCCGGAGCGGGCCTCTTTCTGTGCCCATGTGCCATTTATTCGTCCCCTGAATAAAGGCTCAATCAGATAGCGTGCAGCCTTTCATGCCGGCCACCATCTCTCTGCATCTGTTGACCCGCTGTGGCAACGCCGGGATCATGTGGGCTGCTTCAGCAGCACTTTCCCTCTGAAGCAGTTTTTGTTAATTTTCTTCTTTCTTAGCCAGATAATCCTCAGATTTAGAGGTCAGGTAGTATATGTGCATTTCCTCTACTCTATTGGGTATTTTGTTCTCTTATTTATCAAACTATAGAGGCCCTGTAAACCCTTTTAAGACAGGATTTCTTTGCTGGATCAGGTTGCATGCCCAGATAGGAGGCTTTTTTTTGTGTGTGTGTGTGTGTTACAAGTTTGGATGATGCGTGGTGCTTTTTATAGCATTTTAAATATTAAATATTACATTTCCTCAGCAGATCGTTTGTCATCTGCTTTGTCTATCCGACACAAACTGAAGTCCTTGAAAAAAAGATTTCCTTGACTAGTTTCCTGTAACCATGGTAATAGGAAGTGCCCTCCAATCACATTTTGGCATTGTGTGTCAGGGAAGTGCACAGCTTCCTGCTGTGCTCACTGGCTTCCTCTCCACCAGTGTGAACTCGGGATTCGGCATCAGGTCCTGGAAAGCTGCGCAGTTTGTTTGTTTTTTCTTTTTACCGGAGCTCTCGCTGTGTTCAGGTTTTTAAAATCTTTTCTGCATTTTCTAATGAATTTTGCCCACAACGCAGTCGCATCCGAATGACGTAAGTTTAAGATTTCTTGTAAAAATTTAAGACAAGCAGGAGTTTAGGCAGTTGCAGTGTTAAGGTTTTCTTTATGAATGTTTTTGTTTCTTATGTTTTGAATACTTCTCATTTTAAAATTTAACCGAATGAAAGCAATAACATCAATTAATTTCTCTCTTTTAAAATTTTATCTAAATTAATTTTTCATATCAATGTTCAGGGAGAACTGCATGTATAGAGTCTCCTGCTCCAGAACATCCCAAAAGTGCTGTACTGGATTGAGATCTGAGTGCAGTGAACCCACTGTCACGTTAAGAGAAAACAGTTTGAGAAGGTTTGACACATGGAGCATTATGGTGGTCATGAAGGGATGGACATGGTCAGCAACAATATTCAGGCAGACTGTGGGGTATAAACAGCACTCAGTTGGTACCAAGGGGCCCAAAGTGTGCAAAGAAAATAGCCCCTGCAGCATTACACCGCTGCCAGCAACCTCAGCCATTGATGCAAGGCAGGATGGGTCCATGCTTTCATGTTGTTTGCACCACATTCTGACCCTACCACCTGAATGTCGCAACAGAAATTAAGACTCGCCAGACCCGGCCGTGTTTTTCCAATCTTCTATTGTCCACTTTTTGTGAGCCCATGCCAACTGTAGCCTCAGTTTCCTGTTCTTAGCTGACAGGAACGGCACTCAGTGTGGTCTTCCGCTGCTGTGGCCCATCTGCTTCAAGGTTTGATGCGTTGTGTGTTCAGAGAGTCTGGTCATCCTCCTCTAACCTCTAGCATCAAGAATGCATTTTCACTGCTCACTGGATATAAACACTAGAAATGGTTGTGGGGGAATCTGCCCGTCTGGCGCCGACAACCATGCCACGTTCAAAGTCACCTGATGCTCGGTTTGAACTTCAGCAGGTCATATTGCTGCTGTGTGATTGGCTGATTAGATTAGTGATAATAAGCTGAACAGAACCTAATAGTACCAAATAAAGTGGCCAATGGGCATAATGTCTCTAATGTAACATATTCTATATACTATATCATAAAATATGGTTACACTTTCAAATAAGGACGTGAGTGTAGAGGTCCACACAGAGCCCCCACCCACCTGCTGTTTAAACCTTTTGTTTGTGAGGACCAACCAATCAGAAGAAAGCTGGATTAAAGAGAGGGTAGCTTTAGTCTCTACAACTTGTTCCTGGGGGTTTTAATTTTTCAGCTTGTAAAGTCTGACATAATTCGCATTTTCTGTGCATAAATTGCTTTAGTTCAAAGAAACAAACATGCCAGTCTTATCCAAAGTTTAAAAAGTGATCGGCAGTCGATACCTGGTATTATCTGTAAGTGTAGCATCCGTGAAAATTACTAATGAGCATGAAAAGAGGTTAGCTGCTAGCTAATCCAAACAAAATGGACTGCAATTCTGTAACTTTGGACTTTGTGAAAATAAGAACTTAAACCAGTCAGATTTTGGATAGTTTTTCAGCTGCACAGAGATGATGCATTTTATAAGTGTTAAAGGTTTTAATTGGATACAAAATAGTCTTCAACCCAGCACTATAAAGTCTGCAACTGAGACTGACCAACAGGATATTGTGGTAACAGTCTGGTGGGTTCACAGCGAGTGAGTGGGTGTCTTGCATCCTGCTTCTTATCAAGACAGCACCCTCTCCAAATCCAAATAGATTATTTCCAGTAATGAGCCCGTGTTACACATGAGGAAAAAGGCTACTGTGGACAGTGTTTGGAAAGAATTCTCCTGCCATTGTCTGAAAACATCTTAGAATAGCAGTGAACCGCATTAAACATATCACATAGAACAAACACAAAGAGCAAGTTAATTTTATGTTTCAGAGATACTAAAAGCCTCTTCCTGGGGAGACACCCGCGTTTCCGAGAGAGGATGGAGAACTGATATACTGAGCAGCGCTCCGCCTCGTCTTCTCACTGCATCAAACTGGCAGCGATGCGGCTTGGTCATCCGGTCACCAGCGGCACTTCTCTCCAAATCCCTCCCCAGCCTGAGACTCAGATATTCAGGAGCCGACACCCAATCCTGCTGAACTCCATCCAGCCCATCTTGATCATCAATCCGAAGCGGGAGATGGAGGAGCCTCTCCAGCCGCAGACTCCACAAAGCTTCAGGAACTGCAGCTCATCAGGACCTGCTGGGAGATCCTGCTGGAGCTTAGATCTGAGAGTGGCTGTTCTTCTGCTGACTCTGGCAGGAGCAGTAATCCTGTTGCTGCTGTACAGACTCTTACAGCTGAGACACAGGTATGTACATGAGTAATATCATGTAGGAAAAAGGCAAATTAATGTGTGATTGGCTTGTTTGGTACGCACTCTGTCTCTTGACCCAGCTGAGGCACAAACATGTCATTGTAATCTGTAAACTGGATTCCCAGTTTTACCGCTACATTTACTTGGTATTGTGTTCTGCAGGCTGAGGATGGCCAGGGCGAGGCATGCTTTGGAGTACTCCAGCTTCTACCACGCTGGCACCTACACACTCAAACACCCCACACCTTGTCAGGAGCTGCCAGAGAAGAATGGGGCAGTGCCTGAAAATACTGCACCAGTCCAAACCATAACCTCAGTGACACCTGCTGTCATCACCCCAGTGCCGCCCCCATCGGTGCCCTCACCAGCACCCCTTCCACTGCCACTCCCTCCACCTCCTGTCCTACCACGTCCACCTCTCCACCCTCCAGATTCTCTCCCTCCAACACCTCCTGTCCTGTCACTTCCTCTCCCCGTGCCTGTCATCCACACCACCCCGCCCAGCCCTCACCTGTCATGGGGCGCCTGCTCGGATGTAGATGTTTACTCTCGAATCGGAGCCTTCAGGCACTCCAGGCTTTCCCGCCTCTCCAGCCAGTCCACAGTCATCCTGTTTGAACACTCGTCTCTTTGAACTCTCTCAGAACGTGCCTGATCTTCTGAAAGGCTCTGTGATAATCATACAGCGATGATTACTGATTAGATCCCTGTACTGTGTGTGTATATAATTGTGTAAGGCAAAGAAAAATATGAGAAGTTAACTTTTCAAAACTTAAAAACACGAAGATTTAATGTTGTCAGCCACTGAAAGGATTTACTGACAGTTCTTTAGGGTAAAAAAAAAGGGACCTGTGCAGTAAAACTGCAGTTTAAACAAAAACACCTCTACTTTAATCATGGATTGTGGCGGCTGTCTCTCAAATAAAGATCACAGAAGCTTGAAACTGTTTTTTTTTTTAAACTTTGTGTCTATTCTGAACTGTGTTTGAGAGGTAAAAAAATAAAATAAAATTCTGTTTTATTTCCAGTACTGGTTAAAAGTTTGGACACACTCTACCCAGTTGAACTTTTTACAACAACAGCTGCCACAAATGAAAACTTGAACCACCTTAAGGATGTGCTATACACAATAGGATATTTTCTGAATATACACTCAGGGATTTGGTTCTATGTGGGAATCATTTTACCAGGATTTTTAGCATTAGCTAATATACATTACAGCTCAATATACACCAGTCAAGCATAGCATTGTGACCACCTGCCTATTATTGTGTTGGTCCCCACTTTTGCTGCCAAAACATCCCTGACCCTGTCAGGAATTGGACTCCACTAGACCCCTGAAGGTGTGCTCTGGTATTTGCCACCAAAATGTTAACACCACATCCTTTAAGTCCTGTAAGCTGGGAGGTGGGCCTCCATGGATCGGACTTGTTGTCCAGCATATCCCACAGGGGCTCCATTCGATTGATATCTGGGAAATTTGAAGGCCAAATCAACACCTCAAACTTATTATTGTGCTCCTCAAACCATTCCTGAACCAGTTTGGCTTCGTGGCAAGGTGCATGATCCTGCTGAAAGAGGCCACGGCCATCAGGGAATATCATTTCCATGAAAGAGCATACATGGTCTTGGGTGGCAGGATCCAAGGTTTCCCAGTAGAACATTGTCCAAAGTGTCACACTGCCTTCCTTTTCCCATAATGCATCCTAGTCCCCAGGTAAACAATGCACACGCACTCGGCCATCCACGTGATATAAAAGAAAGCATGATTCATCAGACCAGGCCACCTTCTTCCATTGCTTTGTGGTCCAGGACTGATGCTTACATGCTGCAGTTTTGGAGATGCTCATTGCCCATTTTTCCTGTTTCTGCCCTGAGGACAAAATATTCACTTGCTCCCCAATATATCCAACCCACTAACAGGTGCCATGATGAAGCAATAATCAGTGTTATTCACTTCACCAGTCAGTTTTCATGATGTTAGCCTTGATTGATTAGGCTTAGTTAGTGCCAGATCAGTTTACCCCAAATGCTCCTTGAGTCATGTTACAATAGACCTAGGCTGCTGGGGGTGTTTCTTTTTATTCACCTCTTTTCACTCTGTGTTTAAACACCACTCTGCATTTAATTAGTTTTTAATTTAATAATTTATTATTAATCAAAGTCAGTCTTTCCAGTAAATTCACTGTTACGTAATCTTCATTAGCTACTTAACTACAAGGTAACAGAAGCTGATGGCATCACTTGGCTTTTTAACCAGCAAAGTCAACAGTTAGATGCATATTTTCATAAATCTCTATCTCAATTATTTTAGTCATTACTAATGCATACAGGTGAACTAGTTAATGCCAAACAACTAATATCTAACAATATTATTTGCTCTTTGGTGAAAAAAATCTAAATGATACAGCTACAGAACACAGCAAAATGTGACTTCACTTAGCTTTACTTAGTCTGCACAGGGAGTGATCCAGCATCCATCCATCCATCCGTCCGCCTGCTTATCCTTTCCAGGGCCACAGGAGGGCTGGAGTCTATCCCAGCTGCAGGGTAGACCCTGACACTAACAACATACCTTTGGACTTTGGGAGGAAGCCGTAGTACTCGAAGAGAACTCATGCAAACACAGGGAGAACATGCAACCCACGACCTTCATTTTCAACTACCTATTTTTTAATTGCTGTTGCCAGAAAAACTCAATACTTCCTGCAGCGCTGCTTCACATACAGGTTTCTAAGACATTTTTACCTCGTACGTCCAAGACAGCACAGAAAAGAAAAGTCTGAAGCGATTAAAGCTCCAGCAAGACATGTGGTATTTAAAAAAAAAGATTTTAATGACCGGCATATTTCAGCTTGTGGCCTTTTTGCAGCTGTTTCATATTCCAATATTTTGTTGAGACAACAAAAGTCTCATCTTTTACAGCAGTCTGGATTCAAACCTTTGTCACACACCCTAACCACCTTATATTCAAGTCAGTAAATGTAGCCCAGGCATGTTTGGATTAAACAAAAGAGAGGTCGGCACTGAGGGCAGTCTGAGCCATTTGCTCTCAGCGTGACTGTAGAGATTAGATAATGAGATGAGGCTAGATGTAATTACCAAGAATGTGCACACTGAATCAAGGGCTTTTGGGAGAAACAGTCATTTATTGGGATTATTGGGATCAGATTAATGAACCAGCAGATGGCTGACTATCACTCAGGTCTCTTCCACACCAACACTATTGTTTGGTACATAACAAGGACACAGTGTAATCAACATGAGAGATAACCAAAAATGGGCAGCCCTCGGACCTACTGACGTCAACATGTAGTCAAACCCAAGTACAGCTTTTGAAGTTTTGAGAAGCGGGTGCAGACAAAATATTTAAAAATCATATCAAGAAATAAGAAAAAATAAAACAAGGAGGTCACTGAGGTCACAAATCATTTTTTCATAGACTTCTATACAATCTGAGTTTAGACTCGTTGCCCCTCACTAACCAGTAGAAAGCATGCAGGTTTGAGGCACTTTGGCATTGGTTTTACTTTTTTAGACTGGGAAGGCTACACCAATTTAACCTGAATCACATCCCGAATAAAGTCGTTTTACTACCTAAACCTAAATCAGTAAATGAGAATGAAACAAATCAACAAGTTAAAGAAAAAAGCGAACAAAGAGGAAAACTCAAAGGTCCAAATAAGATTCAAACCATGTGGGTGTCTAAAATGGGACTGTTATAGCTTGGTGGTCAATACTGCTGCATCTGTTGCTTGAGTGAATGAATTACAAAGTGGTTCTATGAAGATCTTTACATGAAAAATGCAGATTCCATTAAACAGTACTTGCATCATTTGCATTTAAAAATTTAACATAACTGCTATCATTAGAGAAAGGTTATATATATACAGTGGTGTGAAAAAGTGATTGCCCCCTAAACCTAATAACTGGTTGGGCCACCCTTAGCAGCAACAACTGCAACCAAGCGTTTGCGATAACTTGCAATGAGGCTTTTACAGCGTTCTGGAGGAATTTTGGCCCACTCATCTTTGCAGAATTGTCCTAATTCAGTTACATTAGAGGGTTTTCGAGCATGAACGGCCTTTTTAAGGTCATACCACAACATCTCAATAGGATTCAGGTCAGGACTTTGGCTAGGCCACTCCAAAGTCTTCATTTTGTTTCTCTTCAGCCATTCAGTGGTGGACTTGCTGGTGTGTTTAGGATCATTGTCCTGCTGCAGAACCCAAGTTGGTTTCAGCTCGAGTACACGAACAGATGGTCGGACATTCTCCTTCAGGATCTCTTGGTAGACAGCAGAATTCATAGTTCCATTTATCACAGCAAGTCTTCCAGGTCCTGACGCAGCAAAACAGCCCCAGACCATCACACTACCACCACCATATTTTACTGTTGGTATAATGTTCTTTTTCTGAAATGCAGTCTTCCTTTTACGCCAGATGTAATTGGACACACACCTTCCAAAGAGTTCCACTTTTGTCTCATCGGTCCACAGAATGTTTTCCCAAAAGTCTTGGGGTTCATCAAGATGTGTTTTGGAAAAATTGAGACGAGCTTTAATGTTCTTTTTGCTCAGCAGTGGTTTTCTCCTTGGAACTCTGCCATGCAGGCCATTTTTGCCCAGTCTTTTTCTGATGGTGGAGGCATGAACGCTGACCTTAACTGAGGCAAGTGAGGCCTGCAGTTCTTTGGACGTTGTTGTGGGGTCTTTTGTGACCTCTTGGATGAGTCGTCGCTGCGCTCTTGGGGTAATTTTGGGCGGCCGGCCACTCCTGGGAAGGTTCACCACTGTTCCATGTCTTCGCCATTTGTGGATAATGGCTCTCACTGTGGTTCGCTGGATTCCCAAAGCTTTGGAAATGGCTTTATAACCCTTTCCAGACTGATATATCTCAATTACTTTCTTTCTCAATTGTTCCTGAATTTCTTTGGATCTCGGCATGATGTGTAGCTTTTAAGGATCTTCTGGTGGACCTTACTGTGTCAGGCAGCTCCTATTTAATTGATGTCTTGATTGAGAACAGGCAATAATCAGGCCTGGGTGTGGCTAGAGAAATTGAACTCAGGTGTGAAAAACCACAGTTATAGTATGTTTTAACAAGGGGGGCAATCACTTTTTCACACAGGGCCATGATGGTTTGGATTTTTTTTCACCTTTAATAATAAACACCTTCATTTACAAATTGCATTTTGTGTTTACTTGTATTGTCCTTGACTATTGTTTAAATTGGTTTGATGTTCCGAAACACTTAAGTGTGACAAACGTGCAAAAAAACAGGAAATGAGGAAGGGGGCAAACACTTTTTCACACCACTGTATATGCATACTCATGTATAATTTCCCCTGCTGCACAAACCTCTTTTAAGGGTTCTTAAAGTGGATATGTAACATTACAAAATGAAAGGAAAAACTCAGATTAACATTCAATTCATCCAGAACACAAACACATTCATATTCATCCGTGCCTGACATTTCCTCTTTTTATTTAATTGCCTCTGCTGTATATTGTTACAAATGTCTTTCCTCCTCAGCTTACAACCAATTACGAGACATTGCAGAAGCACATGCACAGATTGAATTAACTGGGTTTTAGTATGGAGACCGCGACCTCACGAGCAAACTTGGATGCAGAAACGACTAAAGACACATCTCACACAAAGTCTCAGTTTTCACCCCAGCAGGCAGAGAGCAACAAACAACCAGCAACTAAAGCTGCTTCCCTCATGACTTTACAAGCTGGTGTTGAATTCCAAATGAGAGATTGGTTGGTAAAAACACGCTGAAATACTGAAGAAAATTTCAACTTGTTAAGGTGGACACTGAGATTACCATAGAAACAACAGTCAGATCTTATCTGTGTGTCAACGGGCCTTGTTAATCTGTGCTCATTTGGGCAGAGTTCAGCCACTAGGGAAGAGCACTAATTAAAATTGTTAAGAGTTGAGCGACTGTCTGTGTTGAAGAGGTGATTTAAAATTCATGTCTGAATTTTTCGCAGTAATTTAAAACAGCAAGTGAAGAAAAAGCAAATGATACAGTGAGGGAGAGCAGGGGAAACACAAAGAATGCAAAGACTAGTGTGAAACAGGGAGGGACCCAGCTCAGGAAATACCTCCCAGCTGAGCAAACAATGAGCTCTGCTACAGGAGTAAAATGGTTAGGATAAACAGGTTAGGAGTGATAGGTTTGCATTCTGGCATTTATTACAAACCGTATGAGTTTTGCATTGTGGCGGGCACCCTTCAGTCATTGAGCATGCTAAGATAGGCGGAAATGCAGCCCCAAACCATGACAGACCATGTTTTACAGATAGCTGTAGAGACTCACTCTTGTACCTCTACTCTCTGTACGTATTGATGATTATTAAAACTAAGAATTTCAAATATCAATTCAAATTCAATTCAGTTCAATTCAATTTTATTTATATAGGGCCAAATCACAACAAACAGTCGCCTCAAGGTGCTTTGTATTGTAGGGTAAACACCCTACAATGACACAGAGAAAACCCAACAGTCAAAACGACCCCCTATGAGCAAGCACTTGGTGACAGTAGGATGGAAAAACTCCCTTTTAACAGGAAGAAACCTCCAGCAGGACCAGGCTCAGGGAGGGGCAGTCATCTGCCGTGACCGGTTGGGGTTGAGGGAGAGAGACAGGACAAAAGCCATGCTGTGGAAGAGAGACAGAGATTAATAATAATGATTAAATACAGAGTGAAGTATAGACAGAGTAAAAAGAGGTGGAAAAAAGAAACAGTGCATCATAGGAACCCCCCAGCAACCTAGGCCTATAGCAGCATAACTAAGGGATGGTTCTGGGTCACCTGATCCAGCCCTAACTATAAGCTTTATCATAAAGGAAAGTTTTAAGCCTAATCTTAAAAGTAAAGAAGGTGTTTGTCTCCTGAATCCAAGCTGGGAGCTGGATTGGGGAGAAGAGGGGCCTGAAAGCTGAAGGCTCTGCCTCCCATTTTACTCTTAAGTATCCTAGGAACCACAAGTAAGCCAGCAGTCTGATAGTGAAGTGCTCTATTGGGGTGATATGGTACTATGAGGTCTTTAAGATAAGATGGGGCCTGGTTATTCAAGACCTTGTATGTGAGGAGAAGGATTTTAAATTCTATTCTAGATTAAACAGGGAGCCAATGAAGAGAAGCCAATATGGGAGAAATATGCTCTCTCTTTCTAGTCCCTGTCAGTACTTTGCAGCATTATCATGAGCTTTTGGACAGCCTGGTAATAATGAACTACAATAGTCCAGTGTAGAAGTAATAAATGCATGAATTAGTTTTTCAGCATCACTCTGAGACAGGATGTTTCTAATTTTAGAAATATTGCACAAATGCAAAAAAGTGGTCCTAAATATTTGTTTAATATGTGCATTGAAGGACATATCCTGGTCAAAAATGACTCCAAGATTTCTCACAGTGTTACTGGAGGCCAAAGTAATGCCATCCAGAGTGTCTGGTTAGACACCACGTTTCTAATGTTTCTAATGTGAATAGAATTGGTCCCAGAACAGAACCTTGTGGAACGCCATAATCAACCTTGGTGTGTGAAGAAGAATCCCCATTTATATGAACAAACTGGAGTCTATTAGATAAATATGATTCAAACCACTGCAGTGCAGTACTTTTAATACCTGTGGCATGTTCTAACCTCTGTAATAGAACGTTCTGGTCAGCAGTATCAAAGCTGCACTGAGGTCCAACAGGACAAGAACAGAGATGAGTTCACTATCAGAGGCCATAAGATTTGTAACCTTCACTAATGCTGTTTCTCTACTGTGATGAATTCTGAAACCTGACTGAACCGTTCCTCTGCAGATGATCAGTTAGCTGTGTTACAACTACTCTTTCAAGGATTTTGGAGAGAAAAGGAAGGTTGGAGGTTGGCCTGTAGTTAGCTAAGACAGCTGGGTCAAGTGATGACTTTTTATGTAATGGTTTAATTACTGCCACCCTAAAGGCCTGTGGTACATAGCTAGCTATAAAAACAGATTGATCATATTTAGTGGGCAGCATAGGATTCACCGTCAGCAGGAATTTGTTAGTAATGTATTTCAATAAAGAGTCTAATATATGAGATGAATTGATTCATCAAACCCTCTGACTTCCAAAGGCGGACTTTTTTTGTGTTTTAAAAGTTGAAAATAGTCATTCTTTGTACACGGACATCAGAGCAGACAAACGAAAAATATTAAGAGAAATTAATGTTGGGAAACTCATTCAGGAACATGAAAAAACAGTTTAAAGGTATAAAAAAAAAGTTTTTAAAAAAAAGTTAAATTAAAGTCCATTATTTTCTCTCCATACAATTCAAACACAGGCTCTTTTGCTCTGAGGCCAAAATGATAGTTTTAGGCCACCATGTGGTTGACTGACAGAAACTCTCTCTGCATTACTTTTTAATGTAGTACATTGTCCATTTGTGAGGTGAATTCCCTCTTAATCCAAGAATGTGTTCTCATGAGAAGTAGTGATGGAAAGGATAATTGAGGATTATGTTCACCTCGTCCCACTGGAACATCACTTTCAATCACTCAGTGCCAAAGTTTTATGTTAAAGCTGTCATGGTCCTGGGCCGGTGGCCCAGTGTCTTATGTTTTGTATTTAGGTCTGCGTCCTTGTCTTGTGTCAAGTCTGCGTCTCTGTTCCCCTGAGTCACTTCCTGTTTTCTTTTGATAGTCTCGTGTTCCCTGTGCTTTGTGTTTAGTTTTACTTCCCCCTGTGACATTAGGTTAATTTGGTTCACCTGTGTTCCCTCCTGTTTTCTATTCCCTCGTCAGTTCCTCATGTGTATTTAAGCCCTTGGTTTTCCTTTGTTCGGGTCCTTTGTCTTTTCTTCCATGTTATGGTAGCTGTGTGCCCTCGAGTTTAGTGATCTGTTTTTGCATTTTCTCCCAGGCTTGGCTTCCTGCCTTTTGGTTCAGCTTTGGTGGAGATTTTGGGTTTTTGTATTTTGTTTTTGTTCCTTCGCTCCTTCAGCAATAAAGCTATTTTTGAGTTTAAACTCTTGTCCTGCGTCCTTCCCTGGGGTCCTCCCTCCCTTGCCTGCACCAGCTGTGACAAAAGCGTTGCCTCGTGAGATCCACAAACATGATGTTGTCCATCTCTAAATCTGCGCAGATGACACCATTCACCGCTGACTGTAAATTAAAGCAAATTTTTAGTGGCTTCCAACCATTTCCACCTAATTTTATCCTTGGATCCAATAACTGGAATCTGTAGCGTCTGCTTTCCTGAGAATTATGTCACTTCCAGTGCTTCTATTGAGGTCTAAAAGAACCGAAGAGTTAAATTAGTTATAAAATATTCATCTTAGTCAGTTAAATAAGGTCAGTGATCAATTAATGCCAGAAAATGTTACGCATGGGGAATGTACCTTGAACAGCCACTGGTCACGGATTTTCCTGAAGTACACCCTCGACTTACAAGCTACAATTAGCAGATAGCCTGAGCGATGGACCCAGAATATCAATGCTGTATCAGAGCTGCAGACAAAAAAACACCATCATGCTATTCATGAAGATTTGCTCTGGTAAAATCTAAATATTCTAGGAAGGGTGAGCTTTGACAGAGTCAATTCCTATGTCCGGTGAGTAATTAAGTAACACACTGCATTATGTTACACCCTGAAAAGGGGGAACAAATCAAAGATGTTCGGACGCAGTGCTTCACTCTCAGCAGCTTCATTGAGAATAATACAATTGAAAAATATACATAGGTACAAAACATCATCATAAAACACTGTAACAATTGTCCAGGTGAAACATCTTGGTCCTAGGACAATATTCCTAAATTATCGTAATTACTTTCATTCTTCCTGCACAGGTAAGCAGCAGTCTTATGCAGTGTGCAGCACAATTTCCCATTCTCTCTTAACAGGTAAACTCAAACATAACATGTACGAATAACCAATCAATCACATCACATCAAAAAAAAAAAAAGGGCTCAAGTCGATCACAGATTAAAACATGACATGTATTCTTATGAGTTCCGCTGAGGCTTTTTACCGCATGTATGAACTTACTCTTTTTCAAATGAATTATTTAACATTTGACCATGGCTATTTAATTGCCGGCGGAACATTTATTAATAATCAATACAATGATAAAATCAATCTATCACAATTACTCTTAAGAAAAGTAACGGGTAATGTGTAACGCACTACTTTTTTTGAGTAACGACCCCAACACTGCTCACAAGATCCACAAACATGATAGTGTCTTTAAACCTGCATGGATGTCCTTAGGTTTACGGCTGATGACCAGAGCTGCAGCAGGGTGAAGACTAAACCCGTGAATGAGCGCTGAGTAATAATGTCAGTTTTGTTAAGCTTGTCTCTTCTGATCTCTCATGACTGGAACGCAGAAGAAGGCAATGAGCTTACATTGGCTGGCGACCTGATTATTGAAATGTCAAAGTCAGAATGTTTGATCTTGAGCTTTGAGAGCCACAAAAATCATCTCTTGGATCTCAAACGACACCAAATGTCTTCAGGGTGCCCACAGCTGTGCCCAACTGCGAGCAAAAATGATAACAACTGCTTAAGCCACCAAAAATATGTACCATGCTATCAAAAAAGACTGTGTAGCTGATCTCACACCTGTTGAATTACAGTATGTGTGTGTTGTAATCGAAATGGCTTGCAGGCTGATGTCCAACATTTCAAACACTGAGCCCATTTTACCCTTGGCTACAAAGTCGCCTTTATATTTTGCAGTGTTTGTCCAGGCTGTGGCACATTAGGTTTCTCCACTGTATACACCAGATGGACAGTACCAATGTGACAACCAGATGGCACCAGAGTGAGTGGAAGTTATTTAGAACCTGAGTTATTAAAAACGTAGTCGCTGATTTGCCCTGATTCGACTATAGATGGGTTCTTTAGATCAATGCAGCTGGCTTATTGAAGTAATAAAAATATCGAACATTACAGCCTTTAACTTTTCCCAAAAACCTGGATGCAGTATTTTAGTGATCCCTTAACAACAAGTATGGTGTGAAACTGTGAGGAAATGCTGAAAAACAAATCTCAGGTAAGAGTGGAATCATGTAGTCATATTCAAAAAGGCTGCTCTCAGTTTTCAGCAATAAAAACAGACTTCCACCGTCAAAATGTTTATATGTGTCCCAAAAGGTCCGTACAGGCGGATTTAAGAGGCAGATGGAAAATGTCATGGATTGATCCAACACAGGATGAGGATGTGTGGAAATTGCTTTCCCAAGTGACATAGATGATATTGTGCTTTGAGCATCAAAAAGAAATTTTCCATTCTTCTTAAGAAAAAAAACATCAGTGCTGTGACTCTGATGTTTGCAGCTTCCTTTTATTGTGTAGAAACGGACCAGAATGTATGGACAAAACTACAGTGGGAGAAACGACCACTGCCTGCTAATTAGACATTAAATGCAACAATCCTTGTGGAATTTCTATTCTTTAAATGCAGTTCATTTTTAATTTATCCATCAGCATGTTGTTATTATCTTTATTATTGTTGTTGTTCATCATTTCAGCTGCTGTAACAGAAGAGTTTCAGAAATATGCAATAACATAATTATTTCTCATCCCATCATCATCATCATCATCATCATCATCATCATCATCATCACCTAATTTGCGTGATGATTAAGATGTTCGTTGAATGAAATCTTACTTGCCTGGATCCACACTATAGACTGTATATTAAAGATGGATGGAGCCACCTTGCTCTCTGCCCTAACATTGTTTTAGTAACCATATTACGTTTTTAAGCCCGGAGTTATCGTATTTGGAGGAGATGGTGGAGTCCTAAATCATCAACCAATATTAGTGATCTGTATCCATTAAATGTCAAAACGCAGTCAAACATATCTGCTGATTAAGGCTAATTGAATCTAGTTTTTTTAAAAAAGAATAGTAGCAGTAATATGAAAAATACTTTTCGATTTCAAATTATGAGATCATCTTATGTGCAAGTAAAACATAAAGCTCAGACTCCACTCCAGAATGGCAGTCTGTAAGGGCAGAAGCCCCTCCCACCTACTCTTCCAAAGTCAGCCAATCAGAAAAAAGTAGTTTTGTTGTTTTGCTTAGAGAGGGCAGTCGATCATGTCCCTCAGGGCATCCTGTACAGGGAGCTTTGGGAATTTGGGTTATCGGGTCCCTTTCAGACTTGTTCCTGGTGGTTGCTGGACTTTGCTGGAGATGCTCTTTGTCACAGATTCAGTTCATAAATTTTATGGGCACAATTTCTAGGTGCAGCCAAAGTGAGGAGGTTTTCGTATTTGGTGGTTTCAGAACCTTGTTTTAGCTTTTTGCACATGATGCAGCTTCATCAAGCGGTGACCTCCAGCTCACACTTTGGCAGTTTGCATTCATTAAGCTGATAATATGAGAATTAGCAGCTCCAAGTCTAAGGCCATGGTTCTCAGTCAGAAATAATAAGTGACATGTCCACTCCAGGCTGGGAACTGAGTTGTTGCTCCTATTGTAGGAATTCTGGTATCTCTGGGTCTTCTTCACAGGTGAGGGAAGGAGGGAGCGGGGACACTAATAATGGACTGGAGTAGGATGATGTAGTGGTCTGTAAAGGTGAAGAGAGAACTGAGCGTGAAAACAAAGCTGGAGATTTATGTGTTGGTCTACATTCCCACCCTCATCCGTGGCCACGAGCTGTGGGTGGTGACCAGACAAATAAGACTGCAGATACAAGTGGTGGAATTAGCGTCCTTCCGGCGGTGGATGGGCTCTCCCATGGAGATATGGTGAGGAACTGGTAGGGACTAAGAGTTGAACCGCTACCACTTTGGATCAAAAGTCGTCAATTGAAGTGGCTCTGACTAGGATGTGTCCTGGATGCCTCTTAGATGAGACATTTCAGGCATATTCAACTGAGATCAGGCCCATCTCAGAACTCCTCAGAGTCCCTCCAGAACTGTTGGAGAAGGTAGCTGGGGAGAGTTGGGTCTGGGCACCTTTGCTTAGAATCTGAATCCATGACCCAGACCCAAACAAGCAGCAGAAAATGGATGGATGGATATTCCAATTGCCTAGGATTTGCATTGCAACTCTTCATTGCTTTTCCCTTTTCCTATATACACATAATAGTGACTTTTTAACATTGCATGCTCAATCTACCGGAGATGAGAGTGAGCACCTGCAGAGGGTATCAAACAGCAAGACAACAAACAAAGAGCTTCTGTTTGATGTCAAACTTAAATTGATGTCTGAAACCAAACAAAGTCACAGTGCTGACACCTGCTGCAGGTTCAGGAGGGTCAGACCGAGGGAGACCAGGCTCTAAGATGGGGAGAAAGGAGAGCGCAATGAGAAAGAGAGAGCAATAATACAATAGCTTTAGCCAATAGTCACAGACCATCATCCCCCCTAAACCACTAATTGTTACGTGGGAAATTTAAGAGCTAAGACCCTGTTGAGACGTTATAAATCAGTTAAAGAGATTAGATAGAATGCCGAGGGTTTATCCTTTCCCTCAGTTCAGATAAAATGCTGGATCGGAGCACTTAAATCCATTAAAACTTTGCTCCAGCCTCCAGTTGGCAAAGTTAATTTAATAAAGATGTACTCAAAATGAGTCATGACTTCATTACTGTTGGAGGAGCCCCGAGCCGCACACCGAACCATCACGACTTCACAGCAGAGGCTTTATTTGTTTACCTACTGCTCCAGGAGAGACACTCGTGCATGACCAGGAATGTGTGTTTCACATGAGCCCGCCAACAGAAGTTTGATCTCCAAAGAAAGACTGGCTACACATCCAGAACTCTGTAACCACACAGCGCTCTGCTATCAAGGAAGCGCGAGAGGATTAATTCTTAGATTACAGGATTAAGCTTTGAACAGCTGCAGTAATATGTTCACTTGAACCAAATGCAACACAATAAAATAATTATATTCATGTTGCATTTCGGCTACAATGAAATGACGCAACATTATAAAGAAGAGTGGGCTGAAATTCCTGCATGGAAAGACTTATAAAGTCACACAGAGAACGATTACTCCACATTTTACTGTGTGTAAATGCCTTCGACCTGCCAGGGTTGCAGATGACAGTTAGCCTGTGTGGTAAAATCTTACACATTTACATAGTAGACACAAGTGCTCGTGCCATTTATCGTGCATTTGCCCTTTTTGAATGAAATGAACCTTAAATCTATAATGAAACTATTGCACAGAACATAGACAGTCAGATTTCCTAGTGCTTTCCAAACAAAAACTCATCCTACTGGAAAGTAAACTCAATCAACATAATTTGTAAGTGTAAATCTGCAACACAACATGCAGGATTTCCAACAATTCTTTAAGAGTCTCTAGAAAAGACACTGAAAAAGCTAAATGTTTATTTCCTATACGTGCTGTGAGTACTGTTCTGATTTCTGAGCTAAGTTGGTTAACAGCAGTCCCGAGAAAAACAATTCAGGATAACTCGGAGGCTTTATTCCACCTTTGATTTGTACGAGGATGTGAAAACCCGTAACGTAATTCGTCTGACAGCAGGACGCCGCAGGCAGCCCGGCAGGGGAAGCTCGACCGAACAGTTCAAGAGTGTATGGATGAATTTTAATCCACACTCTTCACCTCCTCCAGTATGCAGGCTGATATACAGCCAAGTGCACTTGGCTGCAGTCTCCGGAGGAAGCACAGTAAACCAAGCTGGAGAGCGCACGAGCATCCAAACGGCATTTTTGTGCCTTTTTTTTCTGTCCCGTACGTTTTTGAGTGACCGCTCATGGAAAAGTTTCAAGCTTTGCTCAGCAGGTTTCGTGAAGCGGAGAAATGATCTCTAAAAGATGACGGGAAACCTGACTAATCTGGTCATTTTGAGGGGGAAACTTTGAGCAATCAGCCATCAAAGAAAGAACTTTTTGTACTATTTTTGAGAGGGGGAAAGATGACACAGTTTCTTTGTGTGATAGGATGCAATAATCTGCTGCCTTACAGGGAGAGGGAAAGATTATTATGCATTATGCAAGACTAAAAACATTTCCTTGTCTGGACTTTATGTAGGTTTGTGTTAAAATATTTAAAGATAAGAAGATAAAACAAAAATACATAAACTTTAATTTTTTCAAAACAGTTGAGTCCTCGTGAGACCTGTCCTGTTTGTTTTCTGGCATTTAAGAAATCCATAACTTGGCTTAAAAGAGTTAAACATAAATATATAATGAATCCTACAATTTCAGATTTTACATTTTTAAGCTGCAAAATTCCCAGTAAAATAAAAACATGAACTTACAAGACTGCATTTCCCACATATTTAAACTGAGGCCCAGAAGGAAAAAAAAGGCTATAAAAGTATATTCTTAATTTTTGGCTCAATGTAAGAGAAAATTGTTATAATTTATTTTAATCAGTTCTTCGGGACAGAAAAGTAAACTTCTGAAGAGCTTGAAAATATTCCACATCATCCAGAGTCATCATGAAAATTTCCTTGAAAACATCCTTTGAAGATGGATACATTTTTTATCTATCTTCAAAGGATTAATTCAACTTTTTTTTAAGTATCTACATCTGAGAAGTTTGGTTAAAGCACATGCAATCACCGGCCATTTTGTTAAGTACACGTGTTCAACTGCTTGTTAAATCTAATCAGCCAGTCATGTGGCAGCAACTCCATACATTTAGACATGCTCAAGACAATCTGAGCAGGTGTACATGGTCCTGACTTCAACAAAATAAACACAACAAAATACAGCAGCAGAAGACCACACTGGGTGCCACTCCCATCAGCTAAGAACAGGAGACTGAGAGCAGAATTCACACAGCAGAAGACTGGGAGAACGTTTCCTGGTCCGATGAGTTCTCGATTTCTGCTGAACATTCAGATGGAAGGGTCAGAATTTGATGTAAACAACATGAAATCATGGCCCCATCCTGTCTTGTATCAGCATTTTAGGCTGGTGTTTGTGGTGTACCATTTAAACACCCCACCTCGCCTGATCATCTCAAACCGGTTTCTTGAACATGACAAAGAGCTCACTGCACTCAGACGGCCTCCACAGTCACCAGATCTCAGCCCAGCAGAGCACCTTTAGGATGTGGTGGAACATCGCAGATGTGCAGCCGCCAAATCCATCATGTCAGCGTGGACCAAACTCTGAGGAATGATTCCAGCACCTTGTTGAACCAAAGCCACGAGCAGCTCTGAAGGCAAGAGGAGGGCCAAACGAGCGCCTAAAAAAGGGACTGCTGAGTGTGAATGTGGCTGTGTCAGACAGCTTCTGTTGTGTGTGTGTGTGTGTGTGTGTGTGTGTTAAGCTACTTATTGTATATTATTTAGATTTTGATTAACTGAGTTCCTCGTTTAATGTAACTTTACCTTTCCAAACTCTTTTGTTCTGGGTTATTATGTTTATTTAGTTGAGATAAGTTGTTTTTCATGTTTCGTCTGCTCTAATAGTGATTTTACAGCTTTTGTGGAAAAGAAAGCATTTCTTGTCTTGTCTTTAAAAAAGAGAAAGATTTCTAGGACTGTGAGATTTTAATTCACCAGCCAATAAAAACAAATAATACACCTGCTTATTGTGTGAGGCAGCAGCCAGCTGTGGGTCCCTTATGCACACCTCCGTGTTCCTGTGTGGCAGCAGGCCTTTGATCAGGTAATTGCCCCTCATCCCCGGAGTTTGCATCCCCCATATGTCTCTATGGCGACCACCTCTTCAGCATCCATCTGCACGTCGCCTTCACGCCCATTTTAAGATGGACTTATATGTTATGAAGCCACGAGTGAAGTAGCACCTTTTCCACTTAAGCTGCAATCTATTTGTGGAAGCTCACATATGATGATTGGTGTGTGTGTGTGTGTGTGTGTGTGTGTGTGTGTGTGTGTGTGTGTTCTTTGTCCATTCCTGTATGCTCTCCGTTTGAGTGCCACTGGAATGGTGAAACACATTTTTTTCTTACTGCAATAAGAAGTCGTTTGTTTCACTGCCTTTGATGTCACATCCATGCATGCGTGACGTGACAGGATCAGAGCGCACGTGGAGCTGAGAAGAAACTATCCGAGGACTTGGGGCTCACGTTTGACGTGGAAGGGAATTAAATCCTGTGAGGAAGGAAGGTGCTTTTTGACAGATTTAAATACACAACTGCTACTCAGCTCGAGATTTTCCCATGTGAACGATCATTTTTAAGATCGTCTTCCTCCTCGCTGCCTGTCAGAATCACATATATAATCATTTCCTCCTCTTGTAGAAAGAAATGCTCTAATTGGAGACACTCTTTCATCCATTTAAATATTCTAATTATACTTGGCATAAATTTTGGCCACATTTCCCAGAAATTCAGCCTTATCTATTAAATGTTTTTTGATTTAAGGCACGACTATGTAATGGGTGGTCCTCCAACAGGTCAGTGATGGATGCAGAGGTCATTTAGCCACATTCACACGGGCAGACTAAAAAAATCGAATCCGCATGTGGAAGCTGCACAGTCACATCCTTCACTGCTGACAAGTTCTGTTGGGAAAAGTGCCTCATTATGAACCTTGCTTGAGGGCTGTGCAGTAGATATTTAATATCATCATTTGCATGCATATTCATGGGTAGTTTGCAGAAGTCAGGTGACAGTTATCACCAGCGATAGACTGAAAATCCTTAAAAAGTTGACGGTACCTTACAGTGAATAAATATGAATGGAATAGTCCCTTTCTGTTTTGTTAATTGCCACATTGTTGTGCATTATTATAGTTTTGAAATAGGGTGTAACAGGGCTGCATCTACAGATCATTTTCCCACAAATCTACTAAATAAATTGTTGAGTCTTCAAGTTAAAAGAAATTACATGAAATAACTCATAAAATTGCTTCACACTGAAACCATCAGATTAAAAAAAACCCCAAATTTTAAACAAACACACGAGGAAAGCAGCAAATTTCACATTTAAGAATCTGGAACCACAGCATGATTTATGATTTACCAATAACACATCGATTGGTCGATTGGACATTAGTAAATAATAATAATAATCCCAGGTTAGCCGGTGGAAACGTAGCTTCACAGTTTCCCACCACTTTAAGCTTTTTTTTTCTGCTGCAGAATTTAAATTTGTTAAAAAAATGACTTCAGAAAAAAAGTATTTTTTTATTGGACATCAAAGAACAGGATGAGCAACACGGAGCTTCAATCAAACGATCACAGCTTTATCTATGCATAGGCTACAAACATCTCTGGAGATATTTAACGATGGTGATTAGCGACAATAATCATGATGAGCCCTCGTGTCTGATTTCAGAATAAACTCTTCGTAGGTTGTTGGTATCACGGCGCGTCTCCTCTCCCCTGGATGTCTTCGGATCGACCCTCAGTGATCCGGTGAGTCTATGGTGGCATCGCGCACGCGCAAACGCGCGCGCACATACACAAACTTGAACCATCACGGTCGGCAAAAGTGACACTTGATTATTTTTTTGAAAGCGCTCTGAAAGTCTTTGTTAAAGTAGGCGTAAATGATGGGGTTGAGTAAGGAGTTGGAGTAGCCCAGCCAGTTAATGACATCCTCCAGCCAGCGGGGCATGTAGCACGACTCCTGGCAAAAAGGCATGACAAGGGCGACGATGAAGAAGGGCAGCCAGCAGAGGATGAAGGTGCCCATGATGATGCCCAGAGTCTTCACCGTTTTGCGCTCCCGCGCCAGTGCAATCTTCCTCTTCGCCTCCGTCGCCTTCTCGTGCCTGCTCTCGAACAGCGGTACGGAGCTCGGGGTGTTGGGCAGCGGCAGGTTGCCTTTCGAGTTGCTGTGAACTTCGATGATCTCCAGAGACTCGCCGTCCTCCGTGTGCTTCACCGCGCCGTTGGCACTCGGCAGCGGTCGGGGCTCTACGCTCCTTTTCCAGCTTTTCCCCTGCGCTTCCCCTTGAATCTTTTTATGGAACAGGGCAGGAGAAAGCGCCAGGCAGGAGTCGGACACTTTCTTCTTCTCAGTTTTACGCACCGTCCTCCTGATGCGAAACCGTGCCGCTTTGAATATCCGCCCGTACAAAACCAGCATTAGTGTCAGCGGGATGTAAAAAGCCCCGAATGTGGAGTATATTGTGTACCAGGGGTCTTGCCTTATCTTACACTGCTTGGGGTTCGCCCTGTCCTCTGCCATGCTGCTGGGTTGGGAACGCATGATCAGCATCGGCGGCACCGAGATGGAAAAGCCCACCAGCCAAGTGACACTGATGAGGACCGCGGCTCTCCTCGGCGTCCTCTTCTTCATGTAGTCTATGGGCTCGGTTATCGCCCAGTATCTGTCCAGAGCGATGGCGCACAGGTGCAGGATGGACGACGTGCAACACAGCACATCCAGCGAGATAAAGATGTCGCACGGAACCTGCCCGAGAGTCCACCGGTTTAAGACCTGGTAAAGCGCCGCCATGGGCAGCACCAGCACCGACACCATCAGGTCCGTGACAGCTAGAGAGCCGATCAGATAGTTAGCGACATTCTGGAGAGAGCGCTCCAGCGCGATGGCTGCAACCACGCACGCGTTCCCAAATATTGCGCACAGGATGAGCGCGCCAAGCAGGAAGGATGTAACCACTTGATAACTGAGCTTTACCTCCTCGTCTTCGGGTTTTGGGGGTTTGTTTGAAGAGTTATCAAACTGAGGCCAGGCTGTCGTGTTGTTTGTGCCCTCCATCGTTGGCCGACTCGATCTGCTTGAAGAGTTTCTACTCTGTAGAGCGCATCACATGGGGACACCTTGAAGAGCGCATAGCGGACAGCTGGACTGCTGAGAAGTGCAGAGAGGCTGTAAACTGGGAGTCTCGGCTGCTGGCGGAGAATGATGCTGCGTTTTTATACCAGTGATGGAAAATGCGTCATTTCTGTGTGAGGATGTAACAGAATCACGGTTGTGTCTGTTTAGTCTGCAGCGCAGGCAGTGAAGGTGTAGGAGCAATGAAACAAACATTTTGTGGATTAATACTTATTTATAACAACTTTATTGAAACAAGTGAATTTAGTAATTTTACTGAGAACTAAAGTAAAAATGCAGTTTTTAATTTAAAACTTTTTCAATTGTTGTTTCAAGTCATTCTCAGTCGATATGAAATATGATGACTTTTTCTTATGTGTTCATACTTATTTTGATGGTGGTCTCTGTTTTCAGCACCACGATCAGCGCACTGTGATCAACCCGAGATGTCACACTGCCATCTGGCGTTGGCCCGCTGTCAGCATTTATAATGTAATTTCTATTATCTTAAGCTTTGAACGCCTTCCAAATAGTTTGAAATAAAAAACCCTGAAAAGTGGGGCCATTATGCCAAATGAATGCATTATTGAAATGTATACATTCAAGTGCTCAGTGTTAAGGGGAAAAAATATGGTATTAAACTACTTTGTTTCACCTCCTCAGGCTTTTATGACAGCCTGAAATCTTTGAGTAATTCCATAATTTTTCCTTCATTTGAACTGGAAAAAAATATGCCATTAATTCAAAATACATTAAAAGTCATGAAACCAAAATGTTTAGCCAGGATCAGTGACAGAGCATAAACACTGGACAGGCAGCCAACTTTAACAGGGGTTAGAATTCCTATATAATTAATAATCATATGTACTGGGTCACCATTACAGGTTACACAACAAATTCAAGGATAAACAACCTGCTTCAAACCATGCCCTTAACTGGATCGCACTTTTTATTAGGGACACTGGTTTGACGCAGTTAGCTAATCAGCCAACCACATGTCAGCAACTCAGTGCATTTAGGCATGCAGACATGAGCAAGATGACCAGATTTCAGAAACTGCTGTTCTCCTGGGATTTTCCCATGCAACCATCTTGAGGGCTTACAGAGAGTGGTCTGGAAAAAGAGAAAGGATCCAGTGAGCAGCAATTCTCTGGACAAAAGAATGGGCTGACTGCTTCAAGCTGATAGGGAGGCAATGGTACTTAAACACTTGTTTAAATAGAAAGGACAAAATGGGAAAAGCTCAACAAATCAATGTGTAAATATGATTAAATCTAGAATAAATTGTAGGTATTGTGGTATGGCGTGGTAAAGGTGTTCTGTATCAAAGTGTTCCATCTTCATGTCCAGTAAGTGGTGAAGAAGGTGGTCAGGATCAGTAGCCACATTCCTTTAGATGACCTCGGTAAGCTGATGGAGGAATCCAAACAGACTCAAAACTGAATTCAAACAGCAAAAGCAACGAAAAATAAAAACATCCCTCAGCAAGTAATATGAACACATTCCAGATGCCAGCAGTTCAGCCTTCAGGGTTACACCATATTTCTTCTCATCGCTCACATTTGCATCCCCGTGCACCTGAAAAGTCCTGAAGGCAAGTGCAGTCACACTGCAGTGCTCATGAAGCGCATCAAACTAAACTGATTATGTTCCCTCTGGTCATAATCCGCTTGTCTACAGAGTTATTACAGTTTTTTATTTTCTAATGATTTTATTTTTTATTTCATTTTGACTTTTTGCTTTAAACTCACTTTTTGTCTTGTAAACATCCAAAGTTTCAACAGACATGTCCATCAAAGCTCCATCAGAAAACTTTTGTGATAAACACTAAAACTAAGGCCATTCCCTGTTTTTAGTTTCGTTTTCCAAGATCACAAAAATCATTTCACACAGATGTGTAAAATTGGACTTTGCAAAAAGAAAAAGTAACCACTTCACTTTAGCATAACTCACAGTGAGCTGCTGCAACAAGCTGCCACAGCACAGTGACACAGCCCATGGGTGTAAATCAGCCTGTCAACGTTTCCGACGTGTTTAAAAAAGGGATTGTTAACATCGTTTACCACACGTGAATACCCTGTAGTCGTTAGTTTAACTCTGCATTTTCAGTACCACACAAAGATGCCACATTTTTGTTGCATTTAAGAAATTATAGAACTAAAATAACTAAAATGATTTACGTTTTAGTTATTTTTACCATCAAAACAGAAGAGTTGTGGAGCAGATGTAAAAATAAATATCTATTTGTATGTGTAGGCCTACCTTTAAAGGGAGTAGCTTTAAAGCTGCTCAGGACACTTCAAATCCTTCCTGTGATTGAACTGATTGATTTCCGTCCACCGACCTTTGAGCCAGAAATCAATCCCTGTACATGTGTTGAAGTATTTCACAACTCCTGTAGTGCACCCGGAGGACAGACGAGATAAGAACATATAAGGAGGACTCTTTAAGTAACCAGTTATCTGCATTCATTTGTTGCAGCTCAGTGTTTCAGATGATCAGCCGACTGTCAGTTTGAGCCTCCGAAGAAGATTTTTTAGTGCTTTATGAATTTGAGATTCGACATCCGGGGGAAGGTGAATTTGTCACTGTGTACTGGCAGCCTTTGCCACCATTAGCAGACGGAGGAGTCGCTGCAGAGAAGCGTGCTGCGCTGCGGGAGGTGTCGCAAAGGCGTCGTGGACTCCGCATGTTTAACGGTAACGGAAGCAGTTTATGTTTTGTTTATTTTAAATGAGTCTTTCTGCACAAAAAATTTCAAACATTACACATCTGGAATCCAGATGTTCAGCTTTTGTTTTAAACAGAAGTAACAAAGGACTATGATTAGTTTTGTAAGTTGTCCTTTTAACTACTTTTTTACATTAAAAAAAAAGATTGTAAATCATAATTTCTTTGCTTTAGAACAATTTACAAAACCTGTCATAGATAAAGGAAACAGTGTGAGTATGACAAGCACAGACAGCCATAAAAAAAAAAAGTCGTTTGACATTTTAAGGTTACCGTTTCATGTGTCCGCTCAGTGCATTTACTGTTAAGTGTTTACTAAATGTGTGAGGTTTCAAATGTTGATTAAATGTGTATCAGCTGGGATCAGAAAGGCTATTTTGTTGTTTTTTTGTTTTGTTTTGACTCCCTCAGTCAGCTGATGGTTTGCTTCTTTGTTTGGGTTATTTATTTATTGATTTATTTGGGGGGGGGGGTGTACAACAACTGTAGCATATTTAGTGAGGCCAGGTTTTCATACTGTAAATATTTTCTGACCTTGAGGTATAGGGGTGGTGTGAAATTTTGGGCTTTTGTATTTGCCTTTTTTTCTTCTCAGCATTTTTGAGCGCAGACGATTTCCACGTGACATTTCCAGGGCTGAGAAACAAATCTGTGCTCTGTATAAAAACTGAAGCCAACTCAAATGTCAAAATCTCATTTTTGTTGAGCATGTCTTCTGTAACCAACTTTGAGCGGAATATGTCACAGTTTCAGTATCAAAACTGAATAAGTTTAATATCCATTTAGTAGAGTAACACAAACAAGTATTCATACCCTGGATCTTTTTTTTTTCTTTTTTTTTAATAATGCACTGGAGAAAACTAAAGTCCATTCTGGGTGAACTTACAAATGTCATATTGCCATGTGATGGGTAGTTTGGAGCCTGCTGACTCCTTTGTGAGTCTGTAGTCATGTGAAAGAGTCATCACAGGATTCTACGCAGTCCGATGAACAACCGTGTACGTCCCATGATTCGGTAGCTTGTAGAATCACCTTTAGCAGCAATAACTTGAAGGAATTGATAAAGTCATTTAGAAAATAGTCTCTCACAGCATTGTGGAGGAATTTTGGCCCCCGTCTTTACAAAGCTGGTTCAGTTCATTGAGGTCTGACTGAGTTCTGGCCCACACATATACAGAGGAGCTCGTGGTAGACTTAATGACTGCAAGGTGCTCAAGTCATGTGGCTGCAAAACAAGCCCAAATCATCACCCCTCCATCACAGGACTGCGTGGAGTTATGAGAAAACTCTCTTTCTCTTTCTCATGTGTCTGATAAGCTGTTTCTGATAAACTGTCCCGGCTGTTTGTGCATTTAGTTTTTTTTTGCCTTGAAGCAGATTCCAGCTGCAGATGAAGCCTCGGCTGATGTTTGCAGTATTTGGCATGTCAGCGTTGACACGCTGCCGGAGCGGATTTTGACCTCAGTTCACCAAGTAAGTGTGTTGGACTCAGGGATAATGTGTGAACACTTTCAGGAGATTGTGTCTTTATGGTCTTTTTGTCTTTCTAGGCCCAGTGGACTGCAGGAAAACTGAACTGCCAGAACTGTGGGGTTCACCTGGGTGGCTTCAACTACATAAATCAAAGTGAGTGTTCCTGCGGCACTGACACCTCCATTCACTTATGCAAAAACCCGCCTGGATTATGACCACGAGCACTCTGTCCTGATCGTTCAGCCTTTAAGGTCGATGCTTGAGAGGGGATTGTTAACACACATGTCTCAGAATAAAGAAGAGAGGTCTGATTTTAACAGGACTGCTCCGGATGGCTCTCAGAATGACTGTACTGCTGCCGTGCCCCACACGAGTCCTGCAGAGGCCTCAAATCCACAAACTGATGGAAAAGCTCCCATAGGAGAAGGTGCTGCTTGGAAGAGAGCTTCGGGTGGTCGTGACTTTCACCCTGCTGCTGGTTTGGTGAGATCGGGGACAGATGAATCTACATTGTCGCCTGTCTCACATTCTGCAAGCCAGCAGCTTCACACAGCCTCTTTTACCTGCCATTCATTTGTTTCTGAAGGTACACAGTCGCCTCTGGATCAGCAGCTCCTGCAAACTGAGACTCCAGCTCTCCACAAGGTTTGTGAATCAGCCCTGTTTCTCAGAAGGGAATGCATCTCTGAGCAGCAAGAAGAACCACTGGTTTATTCTCTGTTTTTACAGCAGATTTAAAGTATCTGTTTGTACTTAGTACTTATGTCTCAACCTGCCAGCTCCCTAGAGCAACGTCCACGTGATGTCTGACTGTGTGTGAGCAGGCCGTAGTAGAGGTGTTCGGTGAATTTCCTTCGCCTCCTGTGCTCACACCCTCACTGAAACCACACTTCGTATTTCCAGTATTCCCAGTATTCCCAGTGCATCTGAATTTGGGAGGGGGAAGTGAGACCTCTATAGCCAACCAGTCGAGAGAGTCCCGAGGCGCGGCTAACCTCATTTTGGTAAAGCAACGACTGATGTAGCCTAGCATAATCTGTGGGCAGATATATTTTTGAATTTTTATTAAGGTGTGATTAAATTAGTAATAACATAACATTCAGAATGATTCATTTCATTTTTATTTATATAGTGCTAACTCACAACAGTCATTTCAAGGAGCTTTGTACTGTAACAATATCAAGGTTGTTGTTGAATAAACAGTTTTTAGAATAGAATAGAATAGAATAGAATAGAATAGAATAGAATAGAATAGAATAGCCCTGTATTGTCATTGTACATGGTACAGTGACATTTTGGGTGCTCTGCCCAAGAGGAAGTCAAGTCTGTGCACTCAGTTATTTCAGGAATGTCAAAATAAATACACTGGAATAAAAATAAATACACAGTCTGTATGCAACACACAAATAAAACACACAAACTGTAAAAACGGTTCACACTCACACCTATGGACAGTTTGGAACCACCTGTTAACCTAACCCCAACATAAGAAGAACATGCAAACTCCACATAGAAAGGTGGAGAAAGGCCCCAGCCAGATGGTGGATTCAAACCCAGGACCTTAATATTCCGAAGCAGCAGTACTAACCACAGCACCACCGTGCCGCCTTTTGGGGCATTTTAATAAAATGATCTGACAGTTATTTGACTTGCTGTGTGGTAGAAACTATGCAAGAAGGTTGCACTTCAGTTCTGGTCTTTAAAATCTGGTATTTAATTAGTCTGTTACTTGGTACTAATTAGCAGATACAGTATATGTGTTTTCCTGTGGTGCACCTACAGAGCTAGCATTAGCTGATAACTTAGCATTCCAGCTTCTCAATCAAATACAAATGCTTGTGTCTCCCAAAAATCATTAGGCTGGCACCAAAATGCTAACGGTAAGGGTTCCAAAATAAGGAGTACTGAAACTGTGATGTCACATTACAATTATTATAATATGTATTATATGAGGTGCAGCAGTTTCCTCTCTGAAAATAGATATAAATGCAATTTTGGAAAGTATTGTTTAGACTTTTCAGAGATTAAGAAGCTGGTGGTTGCTAGCACTTCAATGTGTGGCAATTTTAAACCAAAGGATAAAAACTGAGTTTATGGAAAAGAGAACTTCTATCCATGATAAAAACAAATATACTAGATTTCATTGACCCATTTCCCTCCACTGCTGGGAGCAAAAGAAAATCTCATGTGTTTATGTCCAGGCTGAAAGTGTGAGAGGTCCGCTGCTGGATGAGGAGGAGGAGGAGCAGCAGGAGGTGGGGGGCACGGAGGACCTCACCTGCGCTGTGTGTCTGGATGTCTACCTCAGTCCACGCCATTTGACCTGTGAGCATGTCTTCTGCGAGCCTTGTCTTCGCAAGCTTACCAGAAACAGCGGAATACGCGTCACCTGCCCTCTGTGCCGGACACTCATCACATCCACCAGCTTCCATGACGGTTAACCCCCTCCCCCGTTCATTTATTAGCTCGTTCGTTCTGATTATAACGGCAAACATTATGGATGGATCTACTCAAATGTGACAATGTGCTCTTTTTTTCTTCAGAGCTCGACCAGAGAGCAAAGACCCTTTTCCCAAACCTTTACCTGGCTCAGCAAGCAGAATTTTGAGACTTCCCCCTGTAAAAAATGGCCTCTGCCCGAAGGTGAGAAACTTTGCTGTTTCTATTTGGCTAGAAAGTGTTAAATGGTATTGCTTTATCTCCACACTTTATTTTCAATGGGGGATTTTATCTTTCCACAGCTGGTAAAGCTGTTTGTAAACAGCTAAATAACTAAAACTGGAGTTAAAATCAAGACAGTTCAGAGTTTGCACACCTAATGGGACCGGGCACAGAATTCCTCCAGTTAAAGGTATTTAGTCTCTTATGTTGAAAGGATAACTTCCAACATTAGAGGTCAGAAAGATGGATCAGTGCTTAAAGGTTTGAAATTTGGGACCACTTCCAATCTGACTAGATAATTTGGGAAACACATTTTCTTATTTCTTAAACTAAAAGGTTGCCATGTATGTTTTCACTGGAACTCTGTGTTTTGTATTAACAAAGTAGACCTATTTTATTAACGTCCAGCTCTACATTGTTATTCTGAAGGCCTTTGCACTCCAAGTTCACATGAAAAAAAATGACACAAAATTCAGAATGTTTCATATGGAAACTTGTCACGTGACACACACACACACACTTTGACCCTGTCTAATATGAGCATCCGGCACTGGAACAGTAAATCTGACTTAAATAAGGGAAACCGAACAGAGCCACTTAAAAACTGTATGGTTTTCCTATCTGGACTTTTTCTGTTTTGTTGTTTAGGGCCAATCATAAGAACCACAGACGACGACATTCCCGTGCTTCATTTTTACTTATCGGAATCGAACCCTATTGCCTACAAGGTGTGTGAGATGGGCTTCATCCTCGCATCGAGGTGCTTCCTGGTTCTGATTTTCCTCTGGTTAACCATGTACTTCTTTTGAGACTTTGAAGATTTAACTGTCTCCCCCTTTTTAAACTGAGTAATGTGTATTTTGCAGATCACACTTGTTGAATCACATGTCAGATGTTAATACAGTGATGGAATAGCTCAGAAACAGCAGAGGTGATGCAAGATATTTGCACAATTGTTGGGGAAAGTTTACAGTATTGAGTCTAGTATGATAAGAAAATGATCAGTCTGATTTAAAATGAGCTTCTTTCCTTTCCTGCAAACACAACGAAGGAGAGAACCTCAAAGCTGAGCTTCTTGTGACAGCGCCACTGCGGTCGGTCATCACATTGACTTCCTTGCTGGTAATTTGAATTTTGAACCCAACATTCTTGCATCCAGAGGTGACCGTGCTTTGAGGTGTCACCTCAAGTTCAGCTGCAAACTCAGTTTTATAGATGAGCCTTTCTTTAGTTCACAGCACATGCTAATATGGAAGTACTGAGTCTATACATGAATGTGAGTACGAACTCTTGACTGTGTGTTTGTACTCTGGGGTACTAATACCTCATTAATGTGCTTTTATCCAAACTGTGAAGCACTTTGTGCTGTTATAATTTGCATATTAACTATATAGTCATGTACTGTGAGCTTGATGCTACAACCTGAGGCAGAGAGACATTTCGTCCATTAAATTTAATGTGTGGAAGTTAAGATGTACCTTACTAAAACCACTAATGGAGTGCATTCATTTGGCGATGCAGAAAATACATAAATGTTGTTCTACTTGATTCTAATGTGCTGCTAAGTCTCTTTCACACTGCTGGAATTGCAGCAGTTAGAGCACAGAACACGCATCAAGAATACCTGTTAAATCAATAAAACGTTTTTCAGTTCGACCACTTCTCTTTGCATATGTTACTCTGTTTCATTTATCAAACAATTTCAGAGACATTCCCTATCGCTGCGGTGAGCTGAACACGGCTAGAAGGATTCCAACAGTACATCGTTATGGAGAATCGACCACACGAGTCACAAGTTACAGCTGCAAATGCAAGTCCAACTTTGCCCCAATGGTGGCACTTCGCTGCTCAAGGTAGTGGCACATAACTTGGTGAAAATGATAATGGGACTGTCCTGAGGAAGTGTGCCAAATTTCATAACTTTTGACCTGGCATTTCTAGGGGCTGCCTCAGGCTCCGACTGGAGAGGAAAAAGGTTGTTAATGATTATGATGATATAATAATAATAAAACTGAGAATCACTATGGGTGCTCACATTGGCTACCATCTCGTGATTGACAAGGTGGTAGCCAATTCAATTAAATTTCATTTATACAGCACCAAATCACAACAAACAGTTGCCTCAAGGCACTTTGTATTGTAAGATGAAGACCCTACAGTAATTACAGAGAAATCCCAACAGTCAAAACGATCCCCTATGAGCAAGCACTTGGCGACAGTGGGAAGGTAAACCTCCCTTTTAACAGGAAGAAACCTCCGGCAGAACCAGGCTCAGGGAGGGGCAGTCATCTGCTGTTACTGGTTGGGACTGAAGGGAGAGAGACAGGACAAAAGCCAATGAGTGTGTAATTTCATTCAGATTTTTTTCAGACAGACCTTCAGACAGAGTGCAGGTTTAAGGCACTTCCTATTTTCAGGCAGAATGCAGCCTTGTGCCTCTACTCAACAGGTGGCGCTGCACAAGTTTTCAACTATTGTTTTGTATTGAATATCTTTATTTATAAATATATTTATCTAAGTAAGTCATGCTTGATTAGAGTTTATAAACTTTTGCGTCAAAATAAACTTAAAATGTTTAATGTAAAAGTACTAAATGTGCAGAATTATATATACACTGATGCCAAAATGTATACGTTATATAAATTTTGGTATAATAATCACTATTTCTTTTAAAAAATGTGCATTTGACGTTGCAGCTAGCGATGAGTTATATTGCTTATATAATGTTGGGTAACTTGATATATAATAATATGGTAGATTTATATTTAAAATCTGCAAAATGGCATGTAACTGACCTGATATTTTCTTTATTGTAAATTGATTAATAAGTGTTTGTTGTTCTGCTGCAGCAGTAACGCCGCTAATGCTTTTTTGAAAGGCTTATAACAACAAGGCCGTAAACCGATCGTCGCAAATTGCAGCAGTAGCGCGAACTCCAGTGTGTAGAGAGAAGGTGTGCTCCACGGTCAAGGACGGTCATTTTAAGTTGTTGATGGTTCCTTAGCACCTGGTTGATGAGGGAATAAGGTTGGTATTTGCATTTTGTTGTGTCAGTGCATATTTAGTTATATTTTATGAAGCATATAGGTAGCGCTTAATGGTTGCAGTTACGTTCGCACCCACTAGAGGGTGCTAATGCGGATTGGTCATGCTTAGCAATGCAAAGGTTTCCAAGCTTTAGTGTTGTGTGTTATGTAAGGTCATAGAATGTTCAAACATGGCAGATCTTGTTTTAATTCATGGTACAGGAAATAATAGAAAACAATGTTAAAAGGTCAAAGGCAACATACTGTTTGAGTTACTAATGGTATTTTATTCTGTATATTTGTAGCTCTTACGGTGTGTTCACATGCAAGGCAGTTCAATAAAACGATTGTGAACCATTAGTTTGTGAGACCATCTTTTCAACCGGGAGCTACATGGCACATTTAATGTGGTGGTGGTGGGGTGCTGCTGCCACCCCACTCCACTTTGAACACGCCCCTGACTGATAGTGATTAGGATGATGTAAAACTATTTCAGTTTAAATCATAACCATCTCTTTTTCCCGGATGCACATAAACGGTTAATTTTCAGTCGGAGGGTGACGACTTGTTTTGCCGTTGGCTCCGTCTGTATCCTCCGCACACGTGAGCGTGGGGCGGAAGACGGAGGAGCCTCCCTGTCGGCCTTCAGGAGGGGCTGAAGGTGACTCCTCTCGGCTGGGATGCGGAGGGAGCTGCTGGGGGATCTTCTCTGATCCTGCTCCGGGGAATAGTCCCGCACTGTTGCGGGGGGCGGGGGGACTTTAAGCATTAAGGGTGAAGAAAAAAAAGAAAAGAACGAAGCCCTCACCCAGCAGCGTCTGCACGCATCGTCTTCTGCTACACAGAGGACTCAGCAGTCACCAGTAAAGAGAGGGTATCCCTCGCTGCGTCTGGCTCGGCTCCGGTCGTGGGTGTGCATGCATGTGTTCTGCACCGTACGGGCGGAAAAAACGCCCAAGGTCCACAGGGAGCATCTTTCCCCTCGGTAAAGGGGCGCAGACGGAGGCGGAGCGCCGAGAGAGCACGGAAGGGGCCGTGGACGACAGCAGGATGGTAGGTACTGAAATAAGGATCATAATCATGTCTGTTAATGATTGACATGAGCTCAGCTCTGCACCAAAGGACAGGTTCGTGTGTGTTGCCGGATAAATGCGACTTTATCAAGTGCAGGTGCAGCTGCAGTGGCGCAAAATGAGTAATAATAATAATAATTTAAAAAAGCAGTGAGTCGCTTTCAGGCTGCATTTGTTCTATTTGAAAATACATCCAGTCATATCATGTGGTTCCTGATCGTATGATGGTTTGTGTTCTTTAAGACTGTGCAGGAATTCAACACCCTCGTAGCACTGTACCGGGAGCAGGTCATATCCGTCGGGGAGATCTCCGCCGACTGTCCGTCTCTGCGGGCTCAGATGCATCACACGCGGTCTAAAGGATGCTCCATGGCCCGGGCTGCGCACCAGGACCTCGCCGTCATCTCTGTTTCGGGGTAAGAGCAAAGTTTGGTATATACAGTCGTAAAATATTAACACATATTCTCTTTTAGCGGTAGTTAATCCTACCATATGAAACCACTTTTTCATTTTTTATTATTTTGAAGTACAGATGCTACGTACTGCTCCAGGGTAGATTAGCTGAACAATTACAACTCATGAATCAGCTTTGAGCAGAAAAGTTAACAGTTATTGCAAAGTGATGTATAAGCCTTAGAAAATAGATGTCAACATAAATGCATATGACTGAACCAGCTTGATTTAAAAAAAAAAAATGCTGACATTGAACTTTAGTTATTGGTCTGAACAAACAAAAAATAATTCTTAGCAAAGACGAGGATAAACAGTTTAACTGAACACATTTGGATAAAAAAACAGGTGTCAGAGAAGACTGTTGTGTCCATCTGCCAGGGCTGCGGGGGTGCATAGGATTAAAGAGGCTGCTGTAAACTCATGTATTCGTGAAGTGTCTTCAACCCGATTCTTGCAGAGAAACAGTAAACTAGTGGGAAAACGGGCCGAAACAAAGCTGAGAAAATGCAGCTGTGACGCCGTCTGCACGTTCCCTGCCTCTGTGTCTGATTGTATCTCTCTGTGTCTCTCCTCAATGCGGCAGTCCGGAGGACGGGGAGATCCATCCCGAGATCTGTCGGCTCTTCATTCAGCTGCAGTGCTGCCTGGAGATGTTCATAACGGAGATGCTCAAGTCCATGTGCCTGCTGGGGGTGCTGCAGCTACACAGAAAAAGTACGGTCACAGAAATGAGCACACAGGGTGATGGTGCTGCATCTCTGAGTTAAAAATAAGAGCCCGCTTCAAAATTGTAGCTTTCCGTGGGCAGGTCCGATCATTTAAAAGTGTCACATTTAAAATTCAGTCTTACAGTTGATATTTCACTTTCAGATAACAAGCATATAATTATTATTTTAACCACTTTCAAGGATGCAGCTACCATGAATATCATGATTTTATTTGTTTGAGCTGTGTTTGTTTACCAGGAGTAAAATTGTATCTGCTCAGTAAAACACAGTCAAAATCAGCTTGATGAGACGCAGACTTCACAGCCTGACATTTTGTGCAGGCCATTTAAAATCCAAAAAAGACCCGAGTGGATGCTTCTGGTACAACTTACTACTGTTTCCAGTGTGTGTGTGTGTGTGTGCAGGAGAAATGTGAACAGCTTCATTATGTCGCTCTAGCGATAAAATCTTGTTGGAGTTTTGAGCTGTTTAGCCAGGCAGAGATGCAGCCCCTTGTTTTCCAGTGTTTTCACATTTTGTGCTAATGGCTGCAGTCACCCCGGAGTAGAGATAGGAGGGCAACCTCCTTGCAGCTAGTAAATTATCGGGCGGTTGCCCGGTGATTGCATTTAAATGTTTTCATTTTCGACAACCAATTGCAAGTAGGTGCAGCGATCAGCTGGTCGTCCAGAGGTTGAGCATGCAGCATCCTCAACTTCTGGGCGACCTCTTTCGATCGCACAGGTCAGGAATTTCAGGGTTTCTCTTTCAAAACAGTGAATTTCTGTGTGGACTCTGAATTTAAGTAGTTAGTGTGAATTTCTGTGTGGCAGCAGAATTATATTTATTTTAGTTAACAGCTGTGTTCTCACTAACATGTTTATATAATTGACAACTTGACAAGAAATTCAATCAGTAACTGATAGCAGGCTGATTCCATCTTGTTGCTAATTAATCGCTGTCTTGAGGCACAAAATTCACAGCCGACAGCGAGTGGTATTTTCTTGTAGTCTGTCATTTTATTTCATTTAAAATAATGCAGATTTCAAACCCCGTCAACTGTGTGTGCAGAAGTCCTTTTTTCTTCTTAATATCTCATTAGCGCTGCTTAATTTGAACACTGAGTATTTGTTGAATACTGGTTTGGTTTGCTACAGCCCAAGGCATAAAGCAATAATATACCATATACTATTATATACATAAACATCACAACTTTCCCATTTTAGCTTGTAGTGGAGTCATTTTGTGTTGAAACAGCAGGGGGCAGCAGAGCGCCGGGTTCGTTTTCATTGCATTTTTAAAACAGAATTTGAAGAAAAAAGTTGACTTTTTAAAAAAAAAACATTTCCAGTCAACAAAGCTGAAGCATTTCCTTCTCTTTTACAGGAATTTAATTCCTAAGTGAACATGTAGATGCTGAATGCTGAGGCTCCACAATTTCTTGTTTTATTGCCTAAATTCGTGAATTGCTTTATAAATGTGTTTTTAGTCAATGAGGCTTCTTTGCTGAGCACTGCTGTCCGTGCAGGAACAGACTCGGAGCCGAGGGTGGATTTCAGGCTGGATGAGAGCTCAGATGTTCCCATCCTGGAGGACCGATCCTCCTCTCCCATCGACTTTCCTCAGGAGCAGTGGCTGGTGGGAAATGATATTGAAAATATAGAAAGGTACCCTCACTGCACCTGCAGTTTCTGTCCACTCTGAAAATGTTTCACCAGCATGAATTCTTATTTTGCGCAGAATAATTTAAACTGCCCACAAAACGCTGCTCATTCTCTGTGTAGAGATATGCGAGAGATGCGAAACCTACTCAGCAAACTCAGGGAGACGATGCCATTGCCTCTGAAAAATCAAGGTATGTCACATTTGCAATCAGTAAAAAAATTAGAGTTCTTCTTTCTTGGTTGGCACCCTCTCCGTCCATGGTGATGGAAAACTGGCTTCACTGTGGACAGTGACGCTGGTGTTCCCGAAGTTTCCAGTTCATGGTAGGCTTGAGGCTTGGTGGTTCCTGAACAGCCTAAACAAGTTCCTCTCTTCTGAGGGTGACAGTCTGGGTCTTCTTTCAGATTTTGGCAAATATTTTACCCTCCTGAATAACTTGTACTTACATACAGTTGTTTGAACTGATGATCTTGGAATCTGCGGTTGTTTAGAAATGGCTCTAAGAGACCTTCCCAACTTGTGTAACACTACAATTCTCCTTCTTAGTTCTTCACTGAATTCCTTGGACTTTCCTGTCGTTCTGAGTATGGGTCAATCCAATGGGTGCTGTCAAACAAATCCTACCAGCTGTAGTCAATCATGATCACGAATAGATGATCAGTTAATTGGCCTTGGCTTTGTCAAGTTAAAGGACGCCGAGAATCTTCAGGACCACTTCTTAAAAGATCTGAGTGAGCGTTTGTATATATTTGAGCTTGTGTGGATTAGAGAAAATCCAAAATAAATTCAAACCCGTGCACCCAGCTGATGAGGTTTTGTAAACATCTGAACACGACTGTGTGTAAAACTGGAGCAACCAACAGTGAACGTGGGAGGTGTAACTCCTGTAACACCACCTACAATGAGGTCCTGAGATGCCTTCCCAGGTGATTTAACCGCCATTCAAACCTCGAACCATATGACCTGATCCGCTCACATGACAGGAGGGTGGGCCACCGACTCATAATGGTGCGTTCCATCTTAGGTTGGAATTTTTGAGTCGCCAATCAGAGAAGGCCCACCAACCCCAACTTAACCACTGAAGATGGTGGCAGTACATGTAACCAGTAGTAAAACTGTAAAACTTACAGTTCTGTACAGTCACTGTTGTGCATTTGTAACTGTATTTGTGAACATGCTGCAGTTGTGTGTTTAGGTGCACAAACACAGGCTCTGTGCTGTATTGCTAGTGATGCATGAACGTCTCTACCCTGTTTTTACTTTCTTTTCCGACTTTACTACTGGAATGCACTCAGCTCGGGAGTGACGCCACTTCCAGCCCAGACATTTGAGTTTCGAGAGTCCCCGTCGGCCCTTTTTGATGAGAGGTGAACCGAAGAAGAAGCCTTCAACTCAAGTGCTAGACCTGCCAGGCAGGAAACAATAAATAAAATATTAATTTAGATCATAGATCTCTAGAGGCTGTGACAAGGATTCACAAGCAGTCACCGCTTGATATTTACGGGTGAAGTAAAGTGGTTAGGCGACCTCTGACACTGGCCTTTCTCTGGTTGTGATGGAAACAGGATGACATGTTTGTTTGTTGCAGATGACAGCAGCTTACTGAATCTGACTCCACACCCGCTGATCAGACAGAGGAAGAGGCGCTTCCCTGGACTCTGCTGCATGGTGTCCGGCTGAGAGTGTGACAGGAAAGGACTTTCATTTTAGTTTGTTTTATTCAATAATGTCTATTTATTTAGAGATGCTTTAATATTGTTTAATTCCACCCTTCTTTTTTTTCCTTTTCTTTTTTTTTACCAATATCTAAAATTGTAATCTTATAGTATCTGTTACCAGATTCTATTTGTCTCTGTCATCTTGATATTTACTGTTTCAGACTTCTCAGCTCACATGTGTTCGGGCAGCTTTGGTGCAGCTTTGATTTTTCAAATGTATCTTATTAAGACATTTATCTTGAAGGCTGTATATACCCGAGAGCTGGTAGGCTGACAGTCGGTAATATAACTCGCTGTTCTCAGATTCAGGTTCCATCTGGTTGGGCTTTAAATACTGAGATACTTTTCTGGTTCTTTTCAAAGGTGCTATTGTCGACACACAGAACCACTGTCGTTTCAGTGCACCAGCATGTCCAGCTAAAACAAATGTGCCCACCGTCAGCCACACCCTGCTCCATTTGGATTTTTTTTTTTAACAACCAGCAAGTGTTGAAAACAAACAGAAAATCCACAGATGAAATAAAATGAACCGGAGTGATGTTACTTCATTCACGCAGAGCAGATGCACAGATGGTGCAACAGAGAGCAGAGGAGAAACAAGAAGAGATATCATAGATTAGGGAAATATCATGACTTCTTTTATTAAATATGTGAAACATTAAATATAGCACAGGATATGAACCCTATCACCCAGGTGAAAGTCCTCTGCTTGGCTTAGCTGTCCACTGGTCCAGAGTGTACTAGTTTACACCAGTCTCCTACGAAGACCCACGATTGGCCAAAGTCATCACTGGATAGATTTTCTACAGCCTGAAAACCGAGCCCAGAGGAGGCGCAGGAGCATCGTATACAGAAAGTTTATTATGGATGGGCTTTTATTGTCTACCAAAGCTTAAAAGTGAGACATCTTAGATATTTGTCATTTTCTTCCCAGTCTTTATGTTTTTACATAATGAAAGCTAACAAATGTACATATTCAGGCTATGCACAGGCAAAGTCCGTTTTCCGCTATCTCTGTGTGCTTGTGTCAGGCGGCCATGTTTGAATGTGTCACAGTGTGAGACCGGTGAGTCTCTGTATACCTGTGTGATGTAGGCAAAACAAATTCATCTACAGTCTCACGGTGCATAAACATAAATGGCTCCTATGATATTTGCATTTCTCTTACTGTAGGAACTAAAGGATCTAGAATTTATTCAGCAACGTGTGTGTAGGCTTAAATCAGCTTTATACCAGGAAAGAATGAGCTGTTCAGCACTTCACCTGAACTTTGCCTCTTAGGTGTCATCAGGCTCTTTGTTTTTGGTTTTTCCTGAAATTTATACACGATGACGTTGATGTTGTTTTCCCGAATGAGATCTAGCCCCCCCCCCCGGGTAGAATTACTGATATTATACGCTATAAGAATTATAACAATGTGTCACTCTCATTTTAAAGAAAATCCATCTATCTTTCTATTTTCTGACCCTTACCTGGGTTTGGGTCACGGGCAGAGATGCCCAGACCTCCCTCTCTTTGGCCACCTCCTGTAGCTCTTCTGAGGGGACACTGGGGCATTCTCAAGCTAGAGAAGAGAGATAATCACTCCAACATGCCCTGGGTCTTTCCCTGGGCGTACAGTACCTCACCTGTGAGGCGTCCAGGAAGCATCCTGGTTAGATCACCAAACCCCCTCAACTGGCTCCTTAGGATGATGAGGAGAAGCGGCGCTACTCCCAAATTATTGAGCTCATCGCCCTCTCCCGAAGTACAGACACTCTTTTGAGGAGGCCCATTTCCACCGCTTGTATCCGTATTCTAATTTTTTCGACCACAGCTCGTGACCGTAGGCGAGCGTAGGGCCCACCTGTAAATCGACAGCTTTGCTTTCATTCTCAGCTCTCTCTTCACCACGACAGACGGTGACAAAGACGCGCATCTTAAAACTACAAAGCAAAGTAAAAGCAAATAAATTTTTTGATTTTCCTGCTTCATTGTAGTGAAATGGCAAGAGCACCGAATCCAGTTTTGCATAAATAATTATTTCTTCTAATATCCAGAGAAAATAGCAACTTGTCTTTCATAATTTTCCTACCTGTTGCGCGAATAAGCCGTCGAGGATGTATTTCATTCTTTATTCTGGGCTGTAATGCACACCGAAGCCTCTAGGGGGCTAGAAAGAATAGTTTTGACAGAAAAAAAAATATTAAAAAAGAAACAAAACTCACCTGAATTCTACTAGAGCCGTTTCTCTCACTGAATGTAAGTGTCACGTGTGTTGTAGATTAGTGTTTGTGCTGTTTATTACTTTAATGTGATATTGGTGGTGTTTAAACTGTGGAATGCTTTGTTTTACTTTCTTCGGGCATGTATTTGACTTGTGTGTAGTTACTGTGTCCAGCAATGTAGAGAAACACAGCTAAACCTATGTACAGCTAATAGGACATTTTATAATATGAATAAAGTTTTATATACAAGTTTTTTTTAAATTATTGTGTTTAACCTAAGCAGGTTTAAATATTTGGGGTAGCAGATTAATTTGCTTTCTTTCAGTGAATGAGATGATGGGTTGGGAAGTATCACTCCATGTTTTTGCATTAATTACGGAGCTGGAGTCTGGATGTTCTTAGCCTAGTTTGGCACAAAGAAAATAGACGTGACTGGAAGATTAAACATAGTAACACAGTAAAACGATTATCCATATTTTATCAATGTAACACACCAGCAAAGATTTTATGATGCCATATGCCACTAGACAGTGCCACATCCCCCTCTCTCTGTTTGGATCTGCTGCTGGGATGTGATTGGGCTGGCTCTCTTTGCTTCCAGCCTGTGAGACTGCAGCATTTTGGCTAATTCACTGAGGACTCGGTCATGCTGCCATCTGTATTATCCCTGCATCAGTGCTGCCTTGTAACCAGAGAGGATGTCTTCAGGTTGATTGTGAAAAACAACAGTTGGGGGAACGACTGTAGGCCCACAGGGTGGAGGGACGACCAGCTGTCACATGGTGAGAGGTGGAGTACACCCTGGACAGGTCACAGGGCTCCACACTTTTATGAAGAAAATGAGCGGTGGTATGTAGGCAGGATCAGAATAAACTGACGTATAGGACTGACCCGTAATCACAGTCCGAACAGCTGGAGGGCACTAGATGCTGCTGCGAGCACTGCTAACTAATGGTTTTAAATGGCTCATCAGATATGTAATATTATGTATAAGGTAAATAACTAGTAAATGAATCACCAGGAACATCCCTACCTAACACCACAGTCATCCTTCCAGTATTTCAGTATAATTATACAGACAAGGATTTTACCTAGCAGCTTTATTTTGGTGATAAAAATTCTAAAATAATTTCCTCTAAAACTACAAATTTTGTTTTTTCTTCATGGTTCCATCAGTTACAGCAAAGCGGCCCCAGACCATCACACTACCTCCACCGTGATTGACTGTTGGTCTGATTCTCTCTTTGTGGAAAGCCGTGTTCATTTTACGCTACGATGTAAACAGTATTTAAACCTTCCACAAAGTTAAACCTCTGTCTTGGGGAACATCGAGATGTTTTTTGGCAAATGTGAGACGAGGCTTTGTGCTCTTTTTGCTCAGCAGTGGTTTTCACCTTTCACCAATCTCTTATTGTTGAATCATGAAGGCTGCACTGAGACAGGTGAGGCCTGCAGTTACAGTTTTCCCTCAATAAATGAAATGATCATTTAAAACCTGAATTTTGCATTTACTCGGGTTATCTGTGTCTAATGTGCAAAAATAAAAAAGAAAGAAATTGGGAAGGTAGCAGATACTTTTTTAGCAGCACTGCGATAATATGCAGTGATAATAAATGATCTTAGCTTGGGTCACGGGGTAGTTGAAGCCTGTTCCAACTGGCACCGGGCGAGAGGCGTGGAGATCATGGAAAGGTCACCAATCAACTGCAAGAGAGAGAGAGGGGTGACCTACGACCAATTCAGGCACAACATTTACCAAATATAGGTCACAATGTCAATGTCAGCGGCGACTGTGCAAACTCCACGCTGCACCGCCATGCTGTCCGAAAAACAGCACACGAGAAGAAAGTATTCACTTGCATACTGACAATTATCTTTTATTTTCAGTTATATAAAAAATTCACTCCAATTAGACATTTAATACCTCTGCAAACTTTGTGACGCCTCCGACTGAGGGATTTACTCATTGGAATGAATCAAAGCTCTCCAATCGTTCAGCTAACGGTGCATGAAGTTCTGTTTTTGCATTTTCGTTTCTCTTGTAGTATTGCTCAAGAATTGTGTTTGCTGCCAGATTATGAAAACACTTGGACAACTAAAGGGAGCCTGGAACGACAATAAGCTTTGTCCTCCCCCTCGCTATTTATATCTGTGAAGTGTCAAGCACCCAACATCTGGTTTATGTCTTTTTTTTTTTTTTAAGTAGTTTAATGTTTTTTGGACTCTGATTGGTCAAATTAAGTTGAGCAGGTTTCCAAGAGAAATCACAGTGGGAGGTTTTATATTTCCGCTTTGCTCAGAGCCACATTCAGCTCTGCCTGCAGTGCAGAGATCCTTCACTTCACTTATACTTCACTTTCCCCAAATGTTCAGCCAGACAGATTAAGTGCAGAATTGCATTTGCTGTGGAGGACGTCAGTACATGTGGTGAGTTGAGTTTTCTTCATGCTTATAATTTAATATGCCTGCTTAAACTACTTTTTATTGTTTTTACTCCTTTCAAAGTTCTGCTATCTTTATATAATGTCTATAATTCCTTATGCAAATCACTGTGTATAAAGAAACAAGTTTTTCATATGCATTAAAATGTATTTTTGTCCAAATGCAAAGCACCACATATGCTATTTATCTGAATGAATAAAAGAAGATAGCTTTTAATCATGAGCTGGGAATCACATCATCTTCAGTGGAGGTGAAATCACATGATGGATCACTCCAGCAGCTTGGTCCCGCTGCTGCTCCTCAGCTGCATATCAGCCGGTCTGGCCTGTTTCTGTGACCGATACCCCTGGAGCTCCTGGTCTGCCTGCACCAGCACCTGCAATCAAGGCACACAACAAAGAGAGAGGTGAGTTACCACAGAGCGTCTGCGCCACCATACACAGCACAGATGGTGAAGCCAAAATAGACACAAGGTGATAAAAAATGTCTGATAGTAATGCAGGTGAGATGCAGCATAGACATCACAGAGTTTCATATGCAATCCCTTTATAATATAATGCAGATTAATTGACACAGACAGGTGACTTTTTTTAGGCCACGTTTTGAAGTATTGCCTTTTTTTTGTGAACAGACTTGTAAAAGCCAAAGTACTTGTGCAATACTGTAATCAAAAACGAATTCCTTCAGCTGCTGTAATGAAACACAGATGATGCCTGCAGATGTTGTATCTAAACGAGGTTTGCAAATTTTTTTTTTTTTGCAGGCAGTTTCAGTATGATCAATATTTCTGGAAGAGCAGCTGCCATCAACTGTGTGCGCAGTATGACTGGAGAGCTTGCAACCAGCACGCCTGTCCAATCAACTGCCTGCTGACGGAGTTCGGGCCGTGGTCCGACTGCTCGCCCTGTGCCAGGAAACAGGCAAGGAACTCACGATCCCACTGCAACACTGTCACACTCCTCTGAACTTCACATTTTTCTCACAGAGACCACTGATAAGGTGGTGGGAGTATGCAGGTTGTAGTACTTGAAGGACTTTAAACTTGAAAAACAGCCATATTATTGACCCTAAATGCACTGGACAAATAAATGAAGGAGCAGCTCACAGATAGAAAATATTACAATAATTTGCTCTGAAATATCCTGGAGCAGCCATTCCCAAAGTCAAAGGTGCTGCGGCCCACCAGAAAGTCCCATGTTTGAGTGAATTATCACTAAGAACTGGTGACTCCATGATCCAGCCATCCATTTGTCCCCGCTCACCTGGGGCCAGGTTGAGGGGGCAGCAGCCTAAGCCGGGAAGCCCACAGCTCCCTCTCCCCAGCCACCTCCTCCAGCTCATCCAGGGGGACCCCAAGGCGTTCCTAGGCCAGCTGAGAGATATGTAATATGGAGAAATTTAACATGGCTTCATAAACCAAAAAAACCCCAAATCTGTTAATTTGAGAGTTAGGTTTGAGAGAGGCAGGAACAGATTAGCTTATCATGGAGGAACCTTCCTCTATCTTGTGTCATTGGCACAGTTTCGGACCCGGTCTGTGGAGAGGCCGGCTCAGTTCGGTGGATCCGACTGCAGCCCCGAGCTGACAGAGGAGAGGCCGTGCTATCCCACCACAGAGTGCAGGATCGCGTCCGTCGACTGCAGGGACGACTTCAAGTGTGATAATGGTTGGTGGCATTTTTACATAAATGATCTCTGTACATAAATAATATTCTGTAAAGTAAAAGAAACAACTGCACATTCTTCCTGCTGCAGGGCGCTGCATTAACCCGGCACTAACATGCAACAGGCAGAACGACTGTGGAGATAACTCCGACGAGAGGGAGTGCGATGACTTCACAATCGTGTGTCCAGTAGAGAAGAGGGTGGCTCCGGGGGCTGACCTGGTGGGAAATGGGTAAGTTAAAGGTCAAAAGGTCGTAGCTGAGATCCTAACTAATGTCATTCCTCTTGAATTCGTCTCGCCTGTGTTCATAAATTACTTTCTTCCTGAGCGTGCAGGTAAACAGATAATTACTGGAGGATTTCTGGGATTCTTGTTGTGAATGGGGCTGCAACGCTGTTGCAAAGATAAACATTATCATCTGTTTTTATTTGTTTATGCATAAATATAGAAGCATAATATTTTAAAATGTCACTGATGAATAAAAACCTTAAAAGCAACCATTCAAATGTTCATAATAACTGGAATTATCATAAAAAACATTGTAAACACATAACAAATCCAAACATAAATATGTAGAATGTGCCACCAATAATTTTATAATAATAATATCAGCCCGTGGATGCACTTCTAGACTTTAACACATAATATTTCTTATTTTACATGATTTGCTATTTTGAAGGTTTGATATCCTAGCCGAGGAGCCGAGGGGAGCAGTGCTGGACAACATGTTCATGGGAGGAACCTGCACCATCGAGAGGCCTCCCAGCACGTTACTCTACCACCGGGTTCCTTACAACTTTCAGAGTTTGAAGATTAAGGTAGATCTTGGTGTTGCAGTCTTGTATTCACAGAGGTTAAACAATGAGTCATGAATGTCTTTACAAAGCCGTTTTACTTGTGTCACTAAAGTGGGAACAAAAGCATCAAATCCCACCAAACCTGCAGCAGCCTGATGAGGCTAACTGAAGCACTTCCAGCTGCAGCATTGGTTAAGGTGAAGAAAAAAAAAAACCAGTTCAATGCAATTTTACAAAGGTGCAAAAGCTGAAATCTTGTTCCCCACAACTTCCTCATTTGTTAGCACTCAAGGAAGCTCCTCACATCGAGTTGGACCCTGGACATAACACCGCTTGACATGTTTATTTATCTTTACATAAAATGTTTGTGTTGCAAACTGCAAAATGCACATGAATGCAGTAACGTTTCCACTCCCAACACTGGAACTAAATACTGCTAAAAATGAAAAACTCCCTGCAGCAGAACCAGGCTCAGGGAGGGGCAGTCATCTGCTGTGACCGGTTTGGGCTGAGGAGCGAGAGAGAGGACAAAAGACATGCTGTGGAAGAGAGGCAGAGATTAATAATAACTAATGATTAAATGCAAAGTGGGGGATAAACAGAGAAGAGGTGAATGAAAAGAAACACTCAGTGCATTATGGGAAGCACCCAGCAACCTAGGCCTTTTGAAACATAACTAAGAGAGGGTTCAGGGTCACCTGATCCAACCCTAACTATAAAAGAAAAAGGAGAGAAAACTTCTGTTGCACATGATTAAAATGAAACCTGAAATTCATAGTAAAACATATTACACTGTTTTCAATTACACTGTTTGAATTTGCCCTGGCTGCTGCTGCAGCTTTAATGTGAGCGACAACAGCTTTGAGACAGGACTATTATCCACCTTTGGGAAAAGTCGCCTCTTTCCTGACAAAGGTCAGTGAACATAAACACAAATGTCAGGTTGCATAAATGAAATGAAACAAAACTGATGTTTTAACAACATAAGGTTAATAATAAGGCTATTTTTTTAAATCCCTTTAGTAATAGAACAATGTTATGTGCTGTCTTTTTGAAACTACCGCCTTTATTATTAGAGTTTCTTTTAACAAATGTAGTTGTGGTTGTTTAGGTTGGAGAGCCAGACGACTTCAGCACTCAGCCTCAGCCGCTGCACACTGAGCCCATCGATTTTAAGACATCCAGCTCATCGTCTGGTCCCAGCGGTCAGTCTGGGGGCTCCTTTCTCGTTCCAATCTTTTTCTTCACTTCTTCATCTAGCTCACATTCCAGCTCTAAAAGGGAAGCTTTTGAAGCTTCAAAGAAAAAGGTGAGTCCACGCAAACACAGTCCACGCAAACATGTGCACACGAACTTTTCCTCCTCGTCATTTTCTTCTTCTTATTTATTTTCCGTATTTTCCGCTGTAGGATTCCAAGTTTATCAGAGTGCACCAAGTCCTCCCCGTGTCAACATTCAAGGTTCGGGACCCAGGGGACCTCGTCCTCTCACTGCCTTTCCTTCAGTTCCTCCACGCTCTCCCTCTTGACTACAACTACGCCCTCTACAGGGAAATCTTCCAGCGCTTCGGGACACACTACTATGGCTCAGGGTCTCTGGGAGGCCACTATGACCTGCTGTACCAGTACAGCCGAGAGGAGCTCAAGAGTTCAGGTACAACAGCACAGCCTGGTGGACAAAGTGGAAAATGCCACCCTGGGCAGCATTCAGGCACCATAGTTTAACACTTCGGTGCAACACAAAGTAACAACAGGTGTACTGGAGAGGCATTGCAGGTAGAGGCCATAGACCACTGTCTCTCCTTGTCCCTCCTGACGGTTTTTTCTAGTTTTGCTTTTTACTCGTGTTCTTGTCATTATTGTTAGCTTCTAGTCAGTCCCTTCATTTATGCATTTATGGCTCTCTTTTCTTTCCTCTTTGACAGGTGAAACTGTAGAGCACGTGAAAAACTGCGTGGGCCAACAGACCGCCTGGTCCATCATCATCTACACCCAATACAGCAGTGCAAACCGATGCAATGACAACAGGATGACTGAGAAATATGAAGGTAACCGTATTTCTGTCCTGCTGAACTTTGAATTTGTTACTACGGTGCTGTCTTCTTTCCTCATTCCCTGCACATTTCTTTTGTCCAGGCTCATACGTTAAGGCAGCAGAGAAGTCTTTCTCAATGGTTAAAGGAGGTCGAGCCAGAGAGGCAGCAGCTCTGGCCTGGGAGAGGCAGGGTGCTGCTCCAGACAAAATATCCTTCAAGAACTGGGCCAAGTCTGTTCTCGAAACCCCGCTGTAGTCAACTACGAGGTTAACTCTAAAGCTCTTCACCCAAGCGTCACAGACATGCCTGTCTAGAAAAACTCTTGCACTTACATATGAGTGGGTTTGTCCAGCTTCTCCCCCTCATAGATCTGGTTCGGGGAATTCCTTGCGCTGCCACAAAGAGGAGGCACCTGAAGAAGGCCCTGCAGCAGTACCTGGAGGAGTTTGATCCATGCAAGTGCGCTCCTTGTCCCAACAACGGCAGGCCAGTTCTGTCGGGCACAGAGTGCAAGTGTGTGTGCCAGACTGGCACCTACGGCACCAACTGTGAAATCCGTGCTCCTGACTACACTTCAGGTATCTTTGGTGCTCGGCTGGTTTAAGTTAGGACAACACTGTTGCTGGGCAGTGAGCAGAGTAGATAATGCAGGTACTGATTCTGGAAATACTCAGAATTTAAAGTGTTTGTCGTGCCTCGGAGTTATTAAGAAAGTTTGCATGTTCTCCCTGTGCTAATGTTGGTTTCCTCCAGCAGTCCATTTAGGTTAAGTTACTTTAATTGGTGAAACTAAATTGGCTGTAGTTCTGAGGTGGAGAAAGTGAAGGTTTTTCAGTAACACTGCAGGAGCTGCTAACAAGGCTCAAAACATTTAGTTGAGAGGAAGCACTGATTCTGATCCGGTTCTATTAATATCCACACTGGAAATGTCTGCTGTGTTATATCCACAGAGGTGGTGGATGGTTTGTGGCGCTGCTGGGGGCTGTGGAGCAGCTGCAGCGCCTCCATGAAGAGACATAGGACGAGGCGGTGCGATAACCCCGCCCCCCTGAGAGGAGGCCAGCCCTGCAGTGGTCCAGACAGACAGGAGGAGGCCTGTCACATCTCCATCTTTGCAAAGTACTATGACCCATAACGTTTAATATATGTACACTCATTTTATTTTTCAGTATTTTATGTATCTTGGTGCTTCTCGTTCAGACAGGAGACCTGCGACAACGACGGAGACTTCACGATAGGCTGGAGGGACGAGCTGCCGCCCGGTGTGCAGGGATGTCTGCGGCCAAAGAGCCCCGATAACAGCTTCCTCAGGGTAAATCCAGACACACAAGCTGAAATGTATCAGATTATAAAATACCTCCAGCTCCACACAGGGAGACACCGAGGTGCTCCCAGGCCAGCCAAGAGTTCCTGGGTCTGCTCCGGGATCTTTTTCCAGTTTAATGCCTCACATAAGGAGGCTTCACAAGGCTAATCAGATGTCCAGACCACCTCCGCTGGCTCCTTCCCTGGAATGAAAGAGAGAAGACCAGGAAAAAGAAGGAAGGGGGTTTATATTTAGATTATTTATAATTTTTCTTTCATTCATCAGAAAGCAAAGCAGTATTATAACTTTGGTGAGGACGAGGAGTTTGAGTGTTTCACTGGGTTTGAGGTGGAGGGCTTTCAGTACATCAACTGCCTTCCCGATGGAACCTGGACTCAACCGAGTGGGCGATGCATCAGTAAGTCTGTTTTCCTGTTATACCGGTGCACAGATATCTTAGCGATTCACCACAGCATCACAACACAGGAAGCTGTGAGGAGCAGCTCGAGGTTTAGCTGCACCTGACGTCTGTGTCCTCCTCTAACCTGTAGGGAGAATTTGCCTTCCTCCTGACATACCTGATGACACGAGTCTGTCTCCCAGCAAGGAGAAGTACAGAGTGGGCGAAGTGGTGCGTTTGAACTGCAATGAGGAGGGCCTGGAGCCATTGCCGCGAGGCTCCTACAGGTGTGGTGACAGACTCACCTGGGAGCCTCCGGTACCTGCTGAGCTACGCTGCACTAGCGGTAACGTGCGCCACTGAGAAAGTGGTGAACCTGCTGGTCTGAGTTTCTAAAATTTGATGTAAAATCTGGAAGAACATACCCAATGCTTTTTGTGCAGGTGTGTTATTCATTAGGTAGAACTCTGATTGGCTGGAGATCCCTCTAAGGGATATACAGTGCCACCAGCCAGTCACAGTAGGTGGTTATGGCATGTTTTGGTCAATAAAATAGCATACACACTATTTGTGCACCCCTGGAGAGGTTTTAGACACGATCACGATCTCACTCCTCATTTGAAGTGCTGCTTTTGGGCCTGGAAACTAAAAACTGGTGGAAAAGTGCTCAGCTGCACACGTTTAAGGACCGCGGTGAAACTGAGAGAACAGTGCAAGTGAGGGGTGTTAAACAACACTGTAAAAGCCACACAGCCAACCTGATAAGCAATGTAACAAACACCAAATTATTCCCCCTGCTTTCAGATATGTCTCAAGATAAAGAACTGCAGTTTCAACAATATCTCTGAGTTTTTCTGCTACTGTAGTAACCCCTTCAGCACTTTGGCTCTTTGGGTGCAGCTCATTGTCTGGACTTTATCTTCTAATTAAAGCACTATTAGAAAAATCTCAAGTTCTTTAGTATATAGGAGGCCAAGGGTCATGTATGAGTCAGTAGGAAGGCTATAAAGCACCTAAAATGCCGTTAAACTTTCAGAATTTGTCCTCCTCCTTTCCAATTTTCACATTTTCCAAAACCATACAGTGGGCCACACTGGACCTTTTGTGAGGACGGTTGTGGCCCCCGGGCTGTATGTTTGACACCGCTGGTGTAAGTGGTCAGGAGGGGAATGTCTTAGAACAGCAGCAGCACTGGAAGCTGTCTGAACGGCAGATCGGCCATAATTAAAGGTTTTTGAGTTTCATGGCTCTGCTCTCCGAACCTTTGAATCTCAGTTCTCAGATGATGGTGACTGCGCAGGTTAATCTGGCATATTTACAGCTTATGAGGTCCATTTGCATGCAGTGTATAGCCTTCTGAGTGGTTTAATCAGTTATCAATAATCATATGAAATATAACTGGTTTCTGTATTGTGTGTAGAGGAACCATTTGTTCCTGATACTCGGTGTGGTCCAGGACAGAAGCTGCAGAACTCCCGCTGTGTCTGCATCCCGCGGGAGAGCTGCCTGTGAGTTTCTATGTTTGCATCAGCCTTTAATCCATGGTTAATCTTTAGATGTTATTATTTTTAAATGATAACCCATGTTATTTTTTATTTTACCCACAAATTCAGATACATAAAACGTCTTGGTTTTTATGTTTCTGTGTTCAGTTCACAGCCAGAGAACCTCTGCATCCTGAACGTAGACATCGGCGTCACCGTGCCAATGTCGCTCTGCTCCTTCCAGGCCGGTCGCTGCCACCACGATCCGCTCTTCTTTGTCAACCATGGCACTTGTGATTCAGGCGATTTGGCTAAACTGGAGTGGGCCATGTTTCGGGCCAACATGTCCTCTAAGAGCTCTGTTCAGGAGGCCTGTGATTCTGACACCTGTTACGAGTGGGAGACCTGCTCTGGTGAGTTTCTTCTAATGAGACGTTTAGTTTAATAGCACATTAAAGCTTCAAGAGCTCAAATAAGTGGCCTAACATTAACTCACATCTGTCCCCAGTGTTTAAGAGGTGTCAGTGCAGACAGGCTCGGGAGTGCCCCAAGGTGAAAAACCACATGTTCTGCATAAAGTTGACCAGGCTCCAGAGGACTCGCAGCATGGACCTTTGTTCTATGGCTGCACTCAAGTGCTCTAAGTATGAGTTTGAAATTCTCAGTGAAGGCGAATGTCAGTCTTGAGTTTTAGACCTTATTGTGCACTGCAGCTACCAATTTAAAGACATTATAGACAATAATACACTGCAAACTTTGACATCAAAAATGTAATGCATCATCAAATTTGTTGCAGAGTTGCAACTTTTACGACATATTTGGATACTAAATAACAAATGAGGCCTTTTTCTTTTAAAAACAAATCTGACCAACATGTGAAGGAGGAAGCAGCAGTCTGTCAGTCAAGTCTGAATTCAGATATTTTCACACTTAATAAACATGTTTCACATGTAAAAATAAAAACATAAAATTGTAGCGTTGTTTGTTTTTATTTTGAGTTTTATTTCTGTAGCGCTTTCTCATCTCTTACCTTTTTTTTTAGACTACAGCGGCTACAGAAAGTATTGAGACCCCTTTACATTTTTCACTCTTTGTTTCATTGCAGCCATTTGCTAAAATCCAAAAAGTTCATTTTATTTCTCATTAATGTACACTCAGCACCCCATCTTGACAGAAAAAAACAGAAATGTAGAAATTTTTGCAAATTTATTAAAAAGAAAAACTGTAATATCACATGGTCATAAGTATTCAGACCCTTTGCTGTGACACTCATATTTAACTCCCATGCTGTCCATTTCTTCTGATCCTCCTTGAGATGGTTCTACTCCTTCATTGGAGTCCAGCTGTGTTTAATTAAACTGATTGGACTTGATTAGGAAAGGCACACACCTGTCTATATGAGACCTCACTGCTCACAGTGCTGTCAGAGCAAATGAGAATCATGAGGTGGAAGGAACTGCCCAAGGAGCTCAGAGACAGGATTGTGGCAAGAACAGGTCTGACCAAGGTTACAGAAGAATTTCTGCAGCACTCAAGGTTCCTAAGAGCACAGTGGCCTCCATAATCCTTAAATGGGAGAAGTTTGGGACCACCAGAACTCTTCCTAGACCTGGCCGTCCAGCCAAACTGAGCAATGGTGGGAGAAGAGCCTTGGTGAGAGAGGTAAAGGAGAACCCAAAGATCACTGTGGCTGAGCTCCAGAGATGCAGTAGGGAGATGGGAGAAAGTTCCACAAAGTCAACTATCACTGCAGCCCTCCACCAGTCGGGGCTTTATGGCAGAGCGGCCCGACGGAAGCCTCTCCTCAGAGCAAGACATATGAAAGAAACACATGAAGGACTCCCAGACTATGAGGAATAAGATTCTCTGGTCTGATGAGACCAAGATTGAACTTTTTGGTGTTAATTCTAAGCGGTATGTGTGGAGAAAACCAGGCACTGCTCATCACCTGCCCAATACAATCCCAACAGTGAAACATGGTGGTGGCAGCATCATGCTGTGGGGGTGTTTTTCAGCTGCAGGGACAGGACGACTGGTTGAAGGACAGATGAATGCAGCCAAGTACAGAGATATCCTGGAAGAAAACCTCTTCCAGAGTGTTCAGGACCTCAGACTGGGCAGAAGGTTCACCTCCCATAGAGACAATGACCCTCAGCACACAGCTAAAATAACAAAGGAGTGGCTTCAGAACAACTCTGTGACCATTGCTGACTGGCCCAGCCAGAGCCCTGACCTAAACCCAACTGAGCATCTCTGGAGAGACCTGAAAATGGCTGTCCACCAACGTTCACCATCCAACCTGACGGAACTGGAGAGGATCTGAAGGAGGAACGGCAGAGGATCTCCAAATCCAGGTGTGGAAAACTTGTTGCATCATTCCCAAGAAGACTCATGGCTGTACTAGCTCAAAGGGTGCTTCTACTCAGTACTGAGCAAAGGGTCTGAATACTTATGACCATGTGATATTTCAGTTTTTCTTTTTAATACATTTGCAACATTTTCTACATTTCTGTTTTTTTCTGTCAAGATGGGGTGCTGAGTGTACATTAATGAGAAATAAAATGAACATTTTGATTTTAGCACATGGCTGCAATGAAACAAAGAGGGAAAAATTTAAAGGGGTCTGAATACTTTCTGTACCTACTGTATATCTACACTAACCAGCCACTTTATTGGGTACACCTGTTTAAATGCTCATTAACACAACTATCAATCAGCCAATCACTGATCTGGCAGCAACTCAATACATTTAGGTGTGTAGACATACAGAAGTTCAGACTGCTTTGTCTCACCACTTCAGGCTGCTTGTGGTGGTGCAGGGGTGTGGCACACTTTGGGTCCTTTAGTACCATCTGAGCATCATTTAAATACCACGGCCAACCTGAATACTGCTGCTGGCCATCTCCATCCCTTTATGACCACAGTGTACCCATCTTCTGATGACTGCTTCCAGTATAAAGCCCCATATCATCGCAAATCATCTCAAACTGGTTTCTCCACAGTCACCAGAAATCAATGAGTAGTTAAACAGGTGTACCTAATGAAATTTTTGGTGAGTGCATGTAATATATAGACTATGATCACTGTAGTATGTGAAGATAACAAAGAAGATGACAAAAATATTAAGGAAAAAAATGTTTTATTAACCAAAACAAGCTATAAAAAAAACAAGCATCTATCTGTGTTGCCAAATATACAAAATTTGTTGGATTAAAATAAATTTGTGTGTATGTACATTGTCAAAATGCTCAGTGAAAAAAAAAACACCCTCTTTATTCTGGGCAGGCCTCAATGCTGATCACGTTGACCTGCTCCCCGGCGCAGCGCCTGGCCCCCACCTCACAATCAGTCATGGTCACGTGAGCGCCGCCGTCACTGGAGCTCACGCAGAGTGGAGCAGAGTCTTCAGGGCATTCTGATGCGTTCCTGCACACGCATTTTCTCTCTGATTCTACAACTGAAAAGCACAATCGTTATATACAGCGTCCCGGTGCAGCCACATACATTTAAGCTTTTATTTTGGTGAGAAAAACTCTTCTAGAGGAGACTCACCTTGACAGATTGTCCCTGGCTGGCAGTCCTCACAGGTTGTGAACCTCTTCTCTGGCCACCCACACTCATTGTCGCTGACCAGTGTGAAGTTCTGCCCTACGCACCGCAGAGCACCCAGCTTACAAACATCTAGTACCATCTTACGGCTTCCACGCAGTCTGGCACACAGCTGCAGAGAAGTCCTAAAACAAGACAATGCACAGCAATAAGCAGCATTTTAATTAGGTTTTGCAAATACATGGAGCATTTACAATGGGCTACATCCAGAAATGGATATCAGCTTACGTGCACTGATATGGCATTTTGCAGACGCACTGATTCTTTCCCACAGTCTCCCACAGTTTACACTTCAGGCTGGGAGGAGGAGAGGATGCTCTGGGGGCTGAGGAAAAGATAGAGAATGCAGGATTAGTGCCGTTTCATTTAGATTATCTTCACGTGACTGTTTTCCACCCAGCAGGAAACAATTTCAGTGAAAAAAGGGTCCTAAAGACTGCCTGCACCTCGCCTGCCCCCCACCAAAAAGCAAGCAGACCAAATGAAATGTATTTTACCTGCTTTACAGTGAACATCAGCAGGAGAAGGAGACCACTGCAGACTGGGACTGCACATAATCTCGGGCACTTCTCTGTCCATCGCTGACCCCTCGGGGCAGGACAGGAACACTCTGTCTCCAATCTCAAAGGCCAGTTTGGTTGGTGTGGCTATAACTAAACCGTTGACTGAGGGAACCCCACATGTGGAGCCTGGAACAGGAAGAGAAAACTAGAGTATCAGGAAGTGAGAAATACAACATCACTGCAATTCCAGTACAGTTCCTGAAAATGGGAAAACTTGGAAGGAGCTGATGTTATTCCATCTAAAAAGGCTGGGTAGGGTTTGTGTTCCTGCTGTGGGTGCCTGTTTAGCACATCTTTATGCCCAAAACTCAAGTGGATGTAAAGCAGGAGGTGTTAAAGGTGCTCTTTGTCAAAGTGTGGTACAACTTTAAGGCAAGGAGTACGAGGAACTCGTCGTAATGAGTGGGGAGCAGCTCTGACTGTGAAACCGCACACTCACACGGTAACAAGCATGCTCGTGACCTGGATGGTCCTCCTTTGTGGTCCTAGTAATGACACTAATTTGCAAAAACTAACATCATCTTTTATTCACTAAGACCTGAAACTAGCCATTGAGCCCATGAAGTCACCAGAAGGTTTCGCAACTGGTTTCACAGAGCAAGGGAACTGAGGGTTGTCTTCCCATACACTTCTATACAAATAGCAGTCATTTTGCAACCAGAGGAGTCGCCCCCTGCTGGCCATTGAGAAAGCATACCGGTTTCAGATCAAGCTTTTACAGTCTACAGTCTCTGTTATACTGGGTCTCTTTTAAAAACATTAAGTCAATTTAAGTGTATTTATTTGCATCAGCTTCCTCCTGGCAGCACGGTGGTGTGCGTTTCCTCCGGTTTCCTCCCACAGTCCAAAGACATGCACTTACTGGGGTTAGGTTAACTTGTGACTCTAAATTCCCCATAGGTGTGAGTGTGAATGGTTGTCTGTCTCTGTGTGTTAGCCCTCTGACAGGCTGGCGACCTGTACAGGGTGTGCCCTGCCTCTCGCCCTGTGACAGCTGGGATAGGCGCCTACACTTGCTTATGCATACGGAAGAATCTGACTTCAGGGAAATCTTTGACAAGTGCTAGTAAATGTCCACATGGCACAAAAAAACAAAACAACTTTTTGCTTGCTTCTTGGCCAGTAGTTTAGTTTTCACATTATTTTTGGGGAATAACCTGCTTGCAAAGAAGCAATCGGACACAGAAAGTCAAGAAAAAAAACATCTCGCTTGTAACGTGAAGACACACTTTTACAAACCCTCGCGTCCGTGCTCCACCTCTGGTTTTCAGCACATGCTGCGACAGCGTTTCCACTCAGGTAATACCCGTCTATGCAGGAGTACTCCACCGTGTTTCCAACCAGGTAAAAATCTCTGGGATTCTAAGAAAAATAGAGGAATCATTCATTCTTGGCCTGATACAGTTAAGAAAGAGTTTCTGTCACAAAAACCAGGAAGTTCAGCCATCTCAGCAGCAGACATTAACATAAATATCAGCTGCACAGCCTCACCTGAACAAATCCATTCCTGAGGTTTGGAGGAGGCCCACAGGTTTTTGGTGGAGTCATAGGAAGACTGAAGCACTGAGGCTCCATCATCCTAAGAGCAAACAGTTTACAGTTAGCTCTGATATTCCTGAAGCAAATGTCACTAGATTAGATTAGTTTGTGATACTGTGGAAGGACATTATCACTGTGTTGTATCCCTTCAAAATCTATAACTGGAGCCAAATCATCAAGAATATCACAAAGCACTTTGTAAGCCTCAAGATGTAAATAAATGAAAATCTTTGTTTTTGTTTTTTAAACTGTTATATACATATTTTTATTGACCGTTATATTGATCAGCGTACATCAGCGTTATCCTAATAGATGAAATTAAAAATCTCCTTACTGTAAGTATTGAATATCGGGGTCCTCACAGGGTTTCTGTTCCACCTGCAGTCCAGTGCAATGGCGTCCACCTCTGCTGGGGGTGGGGTTGTTACAGCTCCGGGTTCTTGACCTTTGACCTCCGGAGCAGGATCCCCAGGAAGACCAGCAGCTCCAGCTACCGTGGATCACCCCTAAAAGAAACGGTGACAGTTTCAGTTTCCTGTTCTGTCTTGTGTGGGAAGGAGTTTGGATGGCACAAAACTTTTAGCAGTTGTTTTGAGATTTGTATCAAATCAGCTCCAAACTTCACTACCTTCAGACCTCGTCACACGTCTGTATTTTTGTGGTTGGCTACCTGGTTGTTCTCCGATCACGGCCCCAATCTCGCATGCTGGTCCTGACGTTCCCGGGCGGCAGACACAGCGACATTCGGAGCCCGTCAGCAGCGGCTGGCCGTTGTTCCGGCATGGCCGGCAGTGACAGGGATGCTCCTCTGCCAGGTACTCCTCCGTGGCCCTTTTCAGGTGGAGCTTCTTCAGTCCTGCACACTGCACCTCCTTAACCAGCTCATACAGAGGGCTCAGCTGAAATATAAATTTACAGTGTGTGAATGTGCATGTGGATGGAGGAAGAGCATATGAATTATAAGGGACTTAAAAAGACTCAAAACATATTATAAACAAAAACCCTTCAGGAGGGAGGATGATCTTTAATCATGGAAAGAAACCAAATTGTATCTCATTTACTGCAAGCGTATAGTTAACAGGGGACAAGCCTAATCCGTAACTAGCAATTTATAACCATTTCCACACTGCACTGCAACCCTGAGCTTAAATCATTACTAGATATTATCTGGAAGGACTGTATGTAAGAATACCAATCCATCTATCCAATCATCCATTTTCTACAGCAGCTCAGTTGGATCAGATGTTACCCTGCCAGCCGATGTGAGAATCCTGCAGAAAATACCCAGTGCATGAGTGAGCTCCACCTACAGCACACTTTACCCAGGGAGGCTCCTCTCCGAAACCACTGTTTCCAGTAATAAGGCATCTGACGCAGACTGTCTCCAGTTTTGTGCTACATGTGAGAAAAGGCAACTTTGGAAAAGATCCAAATTCTTGTGTGGAAACAGTTCACTAAACCCAGACCCTGATCTTACCCTTCCTTTGAGTCTATCTGTTGGAGTTTCTGCTCCAAGTAAAGAGCCACTGAACTGGATGGAGAATCACAACAAAACAAAGAAAAGACAGTAGAAAAAAGTTTGCACGCCCACTGTTATACCTTCTGGTTTATGACTTCGGGGAAGTCTTTGACAGATGAGGCCCAGTTATCGTAAACTTCTCCGTTAGCTTCTGGGTTTTCCAGATCCAGAACAGTCAGAGCACCTATGAATCCTAGATCTCCTCCAAACACGTTGACCTTGATGGGCATCCTGGTAACACTGTTTCCTGTAGACAGCAAGATCAGTTTAATTTATTTGGTTTCTTTGACGCTCTATGGGACAGCACATGTGGCTCCAAAGTCTTAGTGTGAAACGTTTCACTCACTGTGGCCGCTCGATATAGATTTTGTCAGTTTTTCACAGACGCTTGTGACCTTCTTCCTGAAAAGACGGCGCTTCACTTTCCTCCAGCACCTCTGGTATTCTATATCTGTTGTGCCTTTACACAAACAGGTCGGGATCAAAAACTTGCTATGAGCAATTTAAGTCTTCGACAAGGACAACAGTTTTTGGAATCCATTTTATCTATAACTCACCTGTATTATTTTAAATTTCTTGAAATGTTCAGTGTCATTAATATAAAAGCTCTTACTGGTTGAAGCGAGTGTCTGACGGTCTAACTCCAACAAGGCTTGGTATTCGCCTCCCAGAGAGCCCTCAGAGAGGTAGTGTGTGCCGTACTTGTGGAGCAGCTGGCGGTAGGCCGAGTAGTCGTAGGGGAAGGGCAGTGAGGACAGGGCCTTCCAGAAGTCTTCGGACAGAGTCAGATACTCGGGGGCAGAGTTTTGAAACTGGGCCAGCTCCACGTTATTCTTCAGGATTATAAGTCTGGAGGACTGGGTGATAGATGCAGAAGGAAAAATTTGAGCAAACTGCTGACAGAGCCCCTGGACTGATGTAGGCCAAGCTTCGGTTTATTCGTCTCACTGGAAAAACAGAACTGACATAAAGAGTGTTTGAGTGTAAACACCTTGTTCTCAGTAACCTCCTTGTGAAACGAGCGACGGTCGTGCCCCACCAAGGCGTTGGCCTGGATGTGCTGCATGTAGGACCAGGAGCTCTCATAGGATTCGTCGCTCTCGTCGTTGTCCACCGTCACCTGCAGCACAGGCAAAGACATCGCAGCTGTGATGACGACTCGTCACGTTAGCTCTGTGTGTGTCAGACTGTCAGGCAGCTCACAACTCAACAGCTGCAGGCTGGATTTCCAAGGAATTTTCTGCAGACTTCTTCAAATGCTAACCTACAGTAAAAATGTGCCTCTTTTAGTGAAGCTTTTCCTGCAACTACTTGATATCAGAACAGAGTGAATTAAACCAGCATGTTGCTGTTGTTAGTTTGAGCTCACCGACCTTTTTATTTTTATGAATACTACACGTTTTTGTTAAAGACATAAAGGCCTGGATGACCTCTAATTTCCTGCTACTAAATTCAGATAAAACTGAAGTTCTTGTACTCGGCCCCACAAATCTTAGAAGCACAGTGTCAAACCAGATACTTACTCTGGATGGCATTACTTTGGCCTCCAGTAACACTGTGAGAAATCTTGGAGTCATTTTTGACCAGGATATGTCCTTCAATGCACATATTAAACAGATATGTAGGACGGCTTTTTTACATCTGCGCAATATTTATAAAATTAGAAACATCCTTTCTCAGACTGATGCTGAAAAGTTAATCCATGCATTTATTACTTCTAGGCTGGACTACTGTAATTCATTATTATCAGGCTGTCCTAAAAACTCCCTGAAAAGCCTTCAGCTGATCCAAAATGCTGCAGCTAGAGTACTGACAGGGACTAGAAAGAGAGAGCAGATTTCTCCCATATTGGCTTCTCTTCATTGGCTCCCTGTTAAATCTAGAATAGAATTTAAAATCCTTCTCCTAACATACAAGGTCTTGAATAATCAGGCCCCATCTTATCTCAAAGACCTCATAGTACCGTATCACCCCAATAGAGCACTTCGTTCTCACACTGCTGGCTTACTTGTGGTTCCTAGGATACTTAAAAGTAGAATGGGAGGCAGAGCCTTCAGCTTTCAGGCCCCTCATCTGTGGAACCAGCTCCCAGCTTGGATTCGGGAGACAGACACCCTCTCTATTTTTAAGATTAGGCTTAAAACTTTCCTTTTTGATCAAGCTTATAGTTAGGGCTGGATCAGACGACCCTGAACCACCCCTTAGTTATGCTGCTATAGGCCTAGGCTGCTGAGGGGGGTCCCATAATGCACTGTTTCTTCTCATTCACTTTATTTACTTGTTTATACTTCACTCTGTACTTAATCATTATTATTAATCTCTGTCTCTCTTCCACAGCATGTCTTTTGTCCTGTCTCTCTCCACTCAGCCCCAACCGGTTGCAGCAGATGACTGCCCCTCCCTGAGCCTGGTTCTGCTGGAGGTTTCTTCCTGTTAAAAGGGAGTTTTTCCTTCCCACCGTCGCCAAGTGCTTGCTCATAGGGGGTCGTTTTGACTGTTGGGTTTTCTCTGTGTTATTGTAGGGTCTTTACCCACAATACAAAGCGCCTTGAGGCGACTGTTTGTTGTGATTTGGCACTATATAAATAAAATTGAATTGAATTGAATTGAATTGAACTAACCTCAAAGTTGTATCTGAGGATGTTGTGTGGCAGTCTGTAAAGGGCTTTATGGTCACCGCTGAACACCTTCCTGCACTGCCCTCCAAAGCTTTGAGTGTTGATCACACCTGCTCTCAGTTTCCCTGTTAGCACGTCGTACCTGCAAAATATGACACAAAAATAGTACATTATATATTCTTCTTCCCAAAAATCATATGCTGATCTACAATCACATCCCTAAGGTCAGTTGAGGTTACTTACCCTCGAGCTGTGAAGCCAGAGTTGGGAGGCGTTTTGTCAATGTCACACGTGACCTGGCTGTCGTCTTCGTTGCAGTTTCGCTCATCTAGACCGTCCTCACAGTCCTGGTCTCCGTTACACACCAGAGACTGGCTGATACACTGACCTGCATGAAGGTTTCAGGGAAGAGGTTTCTCGCCACATTGCAACACAAGACGCTAGACAAAAATAAGACTTTTGAATTATTTGTGATATTATTTATTTATTCTGCAACTTGCCAGAGGTACAGCGAAACCTGTCTCCACAGCCTGTTCCAGGGGACATCTTTTCTGTGGGGCACAGGCCTGTGTTTGAGTGGCCTCTCCTGAGCACGGCACACCGCCAAACTGAGCGTACACCTCCACCTGTCGAGTTCGCACCTGTAAATGAAGGGATTATGAGAATCAATACTGTTTTTTCTTTATAACATCCAATTGGCTATCTCACATAGGGCACTCTATTTTAGCTGTTTAGCTACAGTTGCTGTTCATCTGTAAGCTGCTTTGCAACCCACCGCCACCCAGTTCCTCCTTTCAGGCTGTGTTCATCTTTAATGTCACATCCTTTGTGGCTGATTCCTGCTCTGTTCTTTGATGTTCTTGCTTCTTGTAAAATATTAGTCCTCTTTTGATTATAGTGGTTCTGACTAAGCCTTAGCCGTGTGAATTTGATGAATCAATGGAGGACTCTGTGTGTTTGTTCACACAATCCTGAGACCTACTGTTTGTGTGGACCTGTGAATTACACAAATAATCACAGTCTGCATAATGGACTGTGGGCATCAGACGTCACAGAAAATGTGACTGCTGTGTAAACAGTTTTTCTGTGCTCTGCATCACAGCTTGAGGACAAAAACATGTTCACAAACTGACCATATTGAATAGAAATTGCACACCTCTGGATAAAATGATGCTCTTCAAAACATTTTATTAAGATTTGGTTTACTTGTTTTTTTCTGCTGAGGATCAGAAGAGACAGACAGAAGTATCAACCCACAGATCTGGACCAGGGAATCATCCTGGACAATCTGAGGTGCAACCTGACAGCGTCAGGATGAACCGAAATATAATGTCCCAGAGGTGTTCTATTGGATTGGTCAGGCGAGTGTGGGGGCCTGTCAATACTACCTGCATACTCTCGCCACATGAGGCCAGACACTGTTGTGCACCAGGAGAAACCCAGGACCCACTGCACCAGTGCAGGGTCTGGCAACGGGTCCAAAAATTTCATCTTGGTACCTGATGGCAGTCAGGGTGCTGTTGCCTAGCCTGTAGAGGTCTGTGTGTCCCTCCAGGGATATGGCTCCCCAGACCATCACTGACCCACCACCAAACTGAACAGTGTTACAGGCAGCATAACGTTCTCCACGACTTCTCCAGACCCTTTCACATCTGTCACATGTGCTTAGGGTGAACCTGCACTCCTCTGTGAAAAGCACAGGGCACCAGTGGTGGACCTGCCAATTCTGGTATTCTATGGCAAATACCAATCAGTGCTGGGCAGTGAGCACAGGGCCCACTAGAGGACATCAGACCTGATTGTTTGTCGGAGACATTCATACCAGTCGCTGCTGGAGGTCATCTTGTAGCTCTGGCAGTGCTCGTCCTGTTCATCCTGCACAAAGGAGCAGATACCGGTCCTGCTGATGGGTTAAGGACCTTCTACGGCCCTGTGCAGCTTTCCTAGAGTAACTTCCTGCATTCTCCTCCATAAGTTGGATCTACCTGTGCAACCTCTGTAGGATCTTTTTTTTTTTTTTCCCTCTGTAGGATCTTGGTATCACCGCATGCTACCAGCAGTGACACTGACCCTAGCCAAATGCAAAACTAGTGAAAAAAAAATGGTCAGAAAGGATGAGGAGGGAAAAATATGCATGCCCTCAACCTGTAAAACCATTCCTGTTTTGGGGGTTTTCTGATTGTTGCCCCTCTAGTGCAACTGCTGTTAATTTTCTTAACACCGAACCAGCTGAAACTGATTAACAACCCCTTTTACTACTTAACTGACCATATCAATATCACAGAAGTTTAACTGACTTGATGCTAAACTCTGATTCAAAAGTATTCCTTTCATTTTTTTTTATTTTAGCAGTATATTTTAAAATATTTCAGCTCTTCATCAATCAGTCTTTAAATATTTATTTTGAATAAAACTGATCGACACGTGTGCTCTGCTACCGGTAAAATGTTATCTTATTTGCTGATAGTTTGATAGAAGTCACCAACTTTGATATTGGCTGATACTGATATTCAGTATCAATGCATCGCTAGTCTTTAAGTTCCAACAGTATATGCCCTATTAAAAAGTAGAGCCACACAGTTAGGTCAGATGTTTGTGTAGAAGATGGATATAGTTTCTGTAGAAATCTATGGGGAAAAAACAGCCTTTGGCTCAACTTTGCTGAACAGGTTATTGTCTCAATCATTAGTTTAAAATCTTATTTAATACAACACGATGCTAATATCTTGGAGATTGAGATTTCTTCAATAAGCAGCACTATACAAATGCAAATCATGATAGTATGGAAGGAAAACCACGACTCCGCATTTCCACACCTAATCCTGAAAGATAGACTGCAGGAACCTGTGAATCCGGGCTTCACAGTCAGTAAACAGCCATTAACAGCTGGGAATCAGTCAAGCATGCAAGTTGGGGTTGTTTTTTTTGTCCACTTGCAGTACCAATTTCAAAACGGCAGTATGACGTTCAGCTTGGGGTTTCACAGCATGACTTCACAAATCAGTGGTTGATATTATGTTGGCTACATCCATCTTTTATATACAGTCTGTGGGTTTAGGTCAAGATTGGATTGGATTGGATTTGTGGCTGGAGAGTCGATACCCGGGTACTCTGTGTGCTTAAGTGTGCTCGAGCAAGAAAAGCAACACATTGCAACCACTTAGAATTTCCTCCTAAGTACAGGGGAATCGGTGCTGATGTACCTTTGTGCTCGTGCAGCTGTCACACTCAGACCACTCTCCATAAGGTCCCCATCTGCAGTTTACAGGCTGCTGACACCTGAGGATGAGGATGGGGCATTGTATTCATCACAAAGCAGTTGTGGCATATTACTGTATTTAGAATTAACAGATAGTAGAACGATATTTGACGATGAAAAGAGAGGTCAGAACCATAATCCTCTGACAAACAGTGCAACCTTATGTAATAGGAATGTGGATAAGAGAGACATATTTAATGCCTTGTAGAATTATACCATACAATAAGACAGGCACCTACCAAATAGATGAGATGAAGGCAAGTGATATAATAAGACAAGCCAAATTCAGCTGTGAAAAGAAAGGTGGAAGAAGGTTTATTTAATCTAAAAACACCTCATTTTTCATTATGTGCATTAAGAAATGACATTGGTTGTCCTAAAAATTAGTTATCCTGGATTAGCCAGAAATACCACCCAATTATTTTTAGATATAATCTAAATTTAATGTGTTTACCTTCATCATGTGCTCCTCAGAGTTCAGCCTTCTCCTCTGGACTTGCACAAAAGCACTCCGGCTTATATAATCAGCCGGCGAGGGTTTGGAGGAGGGTTGATGGTCGTTACTCACCAGAGCTCAGGAATTCCCACATTGAGGAAACTCCCGTGCGCGAAATCAGAACAACCAGATTCATGAGTCATGGACAGAAACTCTGTGTTCCTTTTCACGGCTTCCATGTGTTATTTATTTTTTAGCCACGCTTTGTGTTGCTCTTTCATCTGTGTGTTTATTTCCAGTAAGAATATGCCATAATCCTGTTTACCTTCGGGAACAACAAGAACTGTGATGCCGTTGTAGGGGAACAGGAGCAGCTATGTCACAACTGTTTATCCTGGATAAGGCCGCCACAGGCTGTGCCAGCATCGTTTGGCCAAAGGTCACATTAGACCCACATTTGAAAACTTTTTTTTGTTGCATAATTCGTGAGGAAAGACAATCTTTATACTACCTCTGTTTGCCTTTATGCAACTTTTAATTTGTAAAAAATATTGTTTGTTCAAAAAATGTTCAGTCATAAAACTGTGTTCCTCTTCTCTCTTTTCCTATTTATTCTTTTGCCACCTTGATTTTACTTGTTTTAGAAGACACCCTCCAAAATTCCCCTTATCTCTATCAGCACTAAATCAAGCAAAAGCTTCCTCTCCGGATCCGGATTGTATCCAGTTAGAAAACCACCACCTGAAGACAGGAATGGTCTGACTGGATTACAGTTTTCAGCACTTGACAATGAAGGCAACTGGACTTCTGTTTGGTTCATGAAGACATCTCAGTCATCCAGGTCCTGGAACCTGCACGTGCAGACTTGATCATAGCCTCCCAGCGGTGTGTCGTTCTACTGCATCTCTACAAAAGACAAAATTTAAAACTGTTCCAAGTAAAGCCCAAAGCTAGGAACACAGCTAACAAGCAGCTAGCACTTCAGCCTTGCAGCACCACAAATATAAAAGTTTGCTTATGATGTTTGAAGAATGCAGAAACACAAAGCCACATTCATTCAGCCTTCCAGTAGGTGGGGCAAATCAGTTAGCACTTTAGTAAAACAAGCAATCCTTTAATGTCGCAATAAACAGCAAATCACCACATGTGTTCAGGCGTTTCCAACAATTAAAGTCACAGTTATAGACAAACACAACCTGACAGAACTGTCAAAATAACCAAAATACTCTTAATACCCATTCACAGTGCGGGGTGGGAACAGGGTGCGACCTCCTCACTGCTTCGTTGAACAGCAACAAACGCCATCAGATCTTTCAAAGAGCTTCTTATGAGACTTACGCTCATCATCTTCTGTCACACCAGCCTTCTCCATGTCCTCCTTCACTACATCCATGAATCTTCTCAGAGGTCTCCGTCTTCAGCAGTCGTTGTCCAGTATGTCCGCCACCCCTCTTCTGCACATGTCCAAACCATCTCTACTGGAATAAATTCAGGACTCTTATTTACAAAAACAAATACAACCAATAACACATGAACACACTGCAGTGTGCCGAGTTCCTCACTTGAACTTGGGTTCTTTTTCACCCCTCTGTAGATTGGCGTGGTCTTTGCAGTGCTTTTTATTTTCTTCACAGTGTGCATCTCTATTGCTTTTGGTGAGACTGTTAAGGTTACTGTGATCAAAGCATGAAACCAGTCTAAATACGTAACTGGTAACAAGTTCTTACAATAGGGTGAAAATGTGTTCCGTTATTTTGTATCTGCATCCCCTGAGTGTCTAATATTACTCCAGGCAGGCTCGGTTTCTAACTGTAGTTTTTCACCTATATTGACCGAGTTTATGACAGTATGTGTGTCTGTGTGTCTATGCAGACTGGAGAGTGTACGGGTGGCCTGCAGAGGCTGAGGGGTGGTTTGAGGACAGTCAAAAACAAGCTGTAGCTGACATGTCATTGGGTAAGGACTCCTGTGTGCTGCTGATTGGAAAAACACTGAAATGTGACTCCACATCACTCCTATCAGCTAAAAACAGGAAACTGAAACAGTTCACACAGGATCACCAAAATAAGACAATAGAAGGTCTGAAAAACATTACCTGGTCTGATATTTCTTGGCATGGTTTGATCCCCTTAGTACCAAAATGACACACGACAGCCTGCCTGAGTATTGTTGCTGACCATGTCTATCCATTTATGACCACCGCGTACCTATCTACTGATGGTTGCTTCCACCAGGATAATGCTCCATGCCACAAAGTTCAAATCTTCTCAGACTGGTTTCTTGAATATGGCCTGACCAGACCCGAATCCAGTCAAGAACCTTTGGGGCGCAGTGGAACAGGAGCTTGACATTATGAGGCTGCAGCTGACACATCTGGAGCAAATGTGACCAAAATCTCTGAGGAATGTTTCCAGCACCTCGTTGAGTCGATCCATGCAGGCTTAAGGAAGGAACATGAGCTCCTAGCGCGGTGTACTTAATAAAGTGTCCGGTGTGTGTCTTTTCTCTGTCGGCTGTTTTCCTGCTGTACGCAGACTCCACCGGCAGATGGCGCTGCTCTTTACTTCACAACAACATAAACGCCTCACAGCTGCTGCTGACGGGCTGCCACACAGCGAGGCTCTCTTTGACAGCGCGTACAGCTCATGCTGCATTCTGAAGAAATAAAATAAAACCATCGGACCGGGTGGCTCAGCGTCCGCAGCTTCTCTTTTTTGGGCGTATTATTAAATTTTTTTTTCCTTCTTGTGTGAGTCCGCCTTTGCTGCAGTTTGTATCCAGGAAAGCAGCGAGACCTCCGGGACGGAGCAGGCTCCGGTGAGTTACCTCTCTCACGCTTTAAATGCGCGTTTACGCAGCTGCATGATACCCACGCGGATCTGCTGGCCACCGGTTGATGTGATAATCCCACACACGGCAGAAAAAGCGTGGCCTTGGTTGTGTTGCGTGTGATGCTGTCCGAGCCTCTCATTCACTTTTTTTTTTAAAAGTAAGGCTGAAAAGAGTAAAAGGAGAGAGTCCCGACTGTGATGGAAAATAATTGAGTTTTTCTTTCTTTCTTTAAAGATAATACTGCAAATTAATTCATAAATTAATTATGTAATCTTTTTTTATGTGGATTTTCTCTTGTTTATGTCCTATTGACAGGAAACTGAATTTTTTAAAAAAAAGTTTTAGAAAACTCAAAAAAGTTGATTATTTGGATTGTCAAACAAAACTGGACTAATGAATTAACTGAAAAAACAATCAGTTGACAATGTGCTGAATTGCCTGTTTTGCGGGGTGTCTCAAAACCTTTGCACTGTATATAATTTTGAAAAGGAAAGTGATGTCAGACGCTTCCTGTTTGACTCTGTAATTTTTTTTAAAGGTGTGTCTAGAACCTGTTTACTGTAGACTCCCTTTGTGGCAAGCTTAAAAAAATCAGACATAATAGTTTAGAAAGACTCACAAGTGTGTATTTCAGCTGCTATAATTGACGCTGCATGTCAGGACAAAACCCATAAAGGAAGACCTCAGTGATTAACCTGTGGTGAGGTGCAGATCAGAGCACCACATCTAAAGCTCTGAGGGCTCCTGTGGACACATCTCTGATTACTCTGAAACTGAAGACATTTAGAACCACCAGGAGCAAAATTTAACATCTGACTTACCTGTGCACCTGACAAATAGGACCTCAGGAGGGCCCGGGATCCCACCGTCATACTAACAGAGCTTTGGGAGTCCTCTGGAGGACTTAGAGCATGAGGAAGAAAATTCTAAGAAAGTCCTCTGAAGAGTTCTTGAAGCTGCAGGGTAAAGCAGGCTTCTGTAAAGTATTGAATCTTAAATTATTGATCTGTTATTTAAGGAGAAAATTCTTTTTTTTTATTTGCAGAAATCTCTAAAAACTCATCTGAATATCTCTGAAGGTTTTTTGAAGTCACCGAGTACATCAAAGCTTTAAAGACTTGTTTTTCTTAAACCTGAGGTGGAAATCCCCTGCCCGACACCGTGTTCAGTGTCTCGTTTTCATAAAAACAAACATTTCCTCTTTCTTTCTTTCTTTCTTTCTTTCTTTCTTTCTTTCAAGAATCCAACAGAAGCATGCCACCAGTTTAATTTTGGTCAATAAATCCCAAATATTACTTTAGGGTTTCTAAATCTTTGCATCCGAAGACTCAAGTTTAAGGTCCCAAAATGTTGAAACTGAGAAAATGTACAATTTTAAGAAAAAATATTAACTGATTATGAATTTGTTGGCAGCAGCACGTCTCAGAAAAGTTGGGAAGGGGGAACGCAAAAAAGTAAAAGTCGTGCTAAAAAGAAACAGGTGGAGGAACATTTTGAAACTAATTAGGTTAATTGGCACAAAAAGAGTATCGTAGCGAGGCAGTGTCTCAGAAGTAAAGATGGACAGGCTCTGGAAGTCAGGGCATAGGCTCAGAAACACCTCAGTTCACTGTGCCATCCACAGATACAGGTTAAAGCTCTATCAAAGAAGAAGAAGTGAACATAAAGGCCGCCGTCTCCTCTGGGCCAGAGCTTATTTAAAATGCACTGAGGCAAAGTGAAAGACTGTTCTGTAGTCAGACGAATCAAAATTAGAAGATTTTTGGAAAACATGGACGCCGCATCCTCCAGGCTAAAGAGGATGGGGACCATCCGGCTTGTTTTCAGCACTCAGTTTAAAAGCCTGCGTCTCTGATGGCATGGGGGTGCGTTCAGTGTCTATGCAACTGGCGGCTTCCAAATCTGGAAAGGCACCATCAATGCTGAAGGGTATATACAGGTTTTAGGTCAGCATATTTCAGCAAGACAATGCTAAACCGCACACTGCAGCTATTCCAGCAGCGTGGCTTTGTAGTAGAAGAGAGTCCAGGTAGTGGCCTGCCTGCAGTCCAGACCTTTCACCAATTAAAAACACCTGGAGCAGAAGTCCCAAACGTCCAGCAGCCGCTCTCCTCAGTTCCCACATGTTTATAGACTGTAGTTAAAAGAAGAGGGGAAACTACACAGCATGCATTCTGTTTTTACATACATTTCACACAGCGTCCCTACACATTGGGCCTGTAGGTCCTAGAGTACAGTTACACAACATATATAATTATATAAACCTCTGAATTCTGTCTGCATATCATCTGAACAAAATTTTACGGTCCAATCAAGCAGCAGCCTCCGGAGCTAAAAAAATGAGGCCAATGTGGAAATGCCAAAAATGGCAGGTCCTGGGATGGCCACTTGAGACGTGCTCCAAAATTGGCTCAGTTCCCACAGACTCCCAATAAAAAGCAGAACTTTACAGCAGGAATAAACAAGTTAATGGCCTTCTACAAAAGCAGTTTGGTCTCTGAAGCTAAAGACGTACCTGTTTAAAAGACTTAAAGTGAAGAGCACAGACACCTTGAGTGACAGCTGGGTTGTGACACAGGAAACCGTAGTGGTAGCTACTTGCTAGCTGTACATTTGTACTAACACCCTGCCACAAAGGCGAGTACTTTGGCTTAAATACTGTCCTGGGCCGGTGGCCCAGTGTCTTGTGTTCTCTTGGTTCTGTTTCAGTTCTTTCTCTGATTATGCTTATTAGTTCTCTTTTGTATTGTTCCTCAGTTTATTTCTAGTCCCTTGTGTTTCCCTGTGTCAGGTCTGCGTCTCTGTCCCGTGTCTGTGTGCCAGTCCCCCGTGTCAAGTCTGCGTGTACCTTGTTTAGTCACTTCCTGTTTTATTTTGACAGTCTTGTGTTCCCTGTGCTTTGTGGTTAGTTTTGCGTCCCCTGTCATTACTTTCATTTGCTTCACCTGCTGCACCCTGCTGTTTCCTCTTGCCCTGATTACCTGATGTGGATTTAAGCCCTCAGTTTTTCTTTGTACTTGCTGTGTGTTTTTGTGCGATGTACCCATAGAGTCTATGGAATCACCTTGCTTACTGTCTTGCTGGTTAAGGCTAGCTGATAACTTATCATTTCACCCTCGTTGTCTTGTGTACATTCTGATCTATAACAAGGTCACCTGACTTCCTCCTTTGTCCCCATTACAGTTACTCCAGCTGCTAGACACAGGGCAATAACGAATAGACACAACTAAGGCTAATAAAGATTAAGAAAAGTGTTTATGAAAACATGAGGGCCCTTAAAGACATGTTCTAGGCTTACCATAAGATTCTGTAGAACTTGGTCTTAGCCTTGAATATGTTAGCGGATCCCACATATGTTTGTCTAACAGGTTCTGACCTCTGCAGCTGTGTGGGAAGTTTAGTCTGAAATGGCGCGAGTAAGCCCTGAGTAAAGATAAAACTAAACATGCAAGGAACTGTGTTCTTAACCCTTTAATGCCAAGTGTCGTTTCATAGTTCAGACATGAGTTTTTGTGAGTGATTTTCCTTTTTTCCCTTGCAAAACCTACATAAATTGCACAGAAATGCCAGGTGTAGCAAATATGATAGAAATTAAAGCTCATATATGCAAATTTATATGTAATTAATTTTTTTCCCCTTTAATTTGTCAGAACATTCAATAAACACTTCAGTTAAAAAAATAGAATTTTCTGGCAGTTATTTCATGGTTCAGGCTTTACAAGGTTATCTCCATGTAGACAAACGGAGGTAAACAGAAAGCTTTCACCGCCGTGTGCATTTAGACTCCACTTTAAAAAGTACTGAAAGGTTATGTAATTATTGTTATTGCAGTTATGAATCTGCCTGCAGAAGTGTAGTTTCAGTGGGTCTCCAAATCTAGCAATCATATATCCAAATAATTTAGGGGCTCGATGCATTCGTCCATCCATTCTGTGTTAGCTCGAGCTCCCGAGACGCCATATTCATAGGGCCATAGTGCCAGATATTGACCCTAAAAAATTTTAAGAACCTAGCTCATAGACTTTTGTAGAGAATACATTTTTAAAATGGCCCCTCAAAGCTCTACCTTTGGGAAACTAATGACACTAGGGACCTGAAATTTTGCATAATTCCTATTAAGAAGTCCTTTTCTGACATTTTTTGATGAAGAATTTGATTATTATAATTTAAGCAAGTGTCTAATTCTGATAGATATTTTAACTTAGGAAGAATGCACAACACACATGCACCCTCATACTGATACTGCACAGTAAATGTGTGGAAAGCTGATATTGGTTACTTTGTAAATCAAACTGAAAGAGAAATCTAAGAATGTGAGTTCTGCAATGTGAGCTTAGTTGAATGAAGGAAGAAGTATGATGGCTAACGACCTTGCTGCACGTCTTTGAAAAGAACTGTAACAAACCGTGAATATAAGAGTGGAGACATCAGAGATACGTGCAGATCCAGCAACGCCAAAGAGCGCAAATCTGCATCAGTGGGTTCGAATAGAGAGAGAAGAAATATTTTATTTTTAATGTATGGTTTAATAAATGTATTTCATTGTGTACAAATAGTTTAAATTGCACATTTGCAACATACATTTCAACAGATGCTCACTCGGTATGAAAACATCAATAACATGGGTATTAAAGTCAGTACCCAAGATGATGGTTAAGTTATCGTTCAAAGTTTTGTTATAGTAATGACAGTGGCTCTAAGTTAATTGTTTTTAAAAATATGAAGTATTTGTTAGAATTAATTAACCAACAAGACCTTTATCAAGCTGAAATCCTTTATTAGCTCCCCTAATCACAGGCTCACAGAATGCCCTGAGTCCCGGGTAGAATAATTTGGCACTGAAATAATACAAACTGATGTCAGTAAACAAGAGCTACGTAAAGCCCAGAGAGGTAGTGGGGTTGGATTTCACAAGCGCTGGCAGGAATCCAGCACCATTGGCTGGATGTCACGTTCAGAACAAATCTGTTTATTATTTCGAAATACGCCTTTCCAAGAACGATAAATTATGCGAATACCAAGAAAGGTAATGAATAAAACATGTTTCTGTGCTCATTCAAACCTGCTTTCAAATAGTGAGGACCAGCAGCACAAGTGTTGTGTTTTCTGATGTGGGTGTTTTAAATGTGAAGATAGTAAAAAGGATATTGAACATATTCAAGAACTTTTCTGGATAAAATGTATCGAAAAATAGCAGCTAAAAAAAAAAAAAATCACTGTTTATCACTTACTGGCCACTTTGTTAGGTACACCTGTTTAGCTGTTTTTTTTTTTAATGCAAATCTTATCAGCCAATCACATGGCAGCAAATAATTGCATTTAGCCATGTAGGCATGGTCAAGATGATCTGCTGAAGTTCAAACACAGCATCAGAATGGAGGAGAAAGGTGATCTAAGTGACTTTGATCATGGCGTGGTTAATGATGCTAGATTGGAGGGGGGGGGGTCTGAGTATTTTAGAAACTGCAGATCTATGAAGATTTTCCCACACGATCAGCAAATCTGCAGCAGCTGCGTGATGTTATCTTGTCACTGAGCGTAACCATCAGAGGAGCGGCATTGCGGCTCACCAGCTGCTGCATTTCATGAGGTCAGGAAGCTTTAGTCTGCTGTAATGCTCCCTTTGTCTCACCCTGAGCTCTATTTAATGGTGTGATTTGAACTGTGGAAGAATTACGCTTACAGTAGTGCATTGTCTCCTTGACTCACATATGAAATGCCTCCACCGGCTGGGCTGCTCAAACAGGAGGGGTTAAGAGGGGAGAGAGAGGGTGCACAAGCTTGTAACATGTAGTGGTGTGTGAAAAAACAACATACAGCTAACAGCAGAAATTTGTCCGACATGTGAATGAAGAGGGAATGTGAAAGTGCTGCTGGAGTTATTGGCTGTTGCCAGGTGAAACGGATGCTGCACCAAAAACCTCCTTGTTGCATTTGGTAAAAACTTGGAAAAAGTATAGGAAAAATGTCACCGGGGAAAAATGTGTATTCCCCCTCGTGACAGGTTGTGTGGTGGTCTCTAGGCCTGATTTCGACTGCCAGTTTCCAATGGTAGTTTCCAGGGTGTTGCCGATTGGTCTCCAGGCCTGTGTGACTGAGGCCTAGTGGAAACATTATAAAAGTATTCACTTGCCTGCCTTCACACGCATATGGACTTGAGTGACATCCCATTTTAGTCCATAGGGTTTAATATGATGTCATCCCACCCTTTGCAGCTATAATAGCTTCAACACTTCTGGAAAGGCTTTCCACAAGGTTTAGGAGTGTTTATGGGAATTTTCTTACCGATCTCCCAGAAGTGCATCTGGGAGGTCAGACACTGATGTTGGATGAGCAGGCCTGGCTCGCAGTCTCTGCTGTAATTCATCCCAAAGGTGTTCTGTTGGGTTGAGGTCAGGACTCTGTGCAGGCCTGTCATGTTCTTCCACACCAAACCCACTCATCCATGTCTTTATGGAGCTGCTTTGTGCACTGGTGTGCAGTCATGTTGGAACAGGAAGGGGCCATCCCCATTAGCTTGTTTTTACATCTATATACTGAGAAGAAATCAGTAGTAAATGAAAGGAGTTGGATTAATACATGAATAAAAGATGTAGTAACGTGTATCAACCAAATTATACAAGCTTGGTAATCAAAATTCCCAAACTTTTTCTTTATCATGCTCTTGAATTATTAATATTATTGATTTGATAAGTATGACCATCTAAAACACTACGGCTCAATTCCTGTTAAAAAGTAACCATAGGACCGATCAGCTTTTCACAGCACAAAATCTGCACTTTTATGAGTTTTTAATTATGTTTTATGATCTTTTATTTGATCTTACAGCGACCTTGGACACAGTTGACCCCGGTTTCCTCATTTATCGCCTCAAGCACTGTATGGGGAATTGAAGTTACAGCTTCAGAGTAGCTCGGTTTTCTGAGAGAGGTTTAAGAAACGTACGTCTACTTCACCCTCAGTGTTGCTCCCATATGGAGTTCTCCAAGGTTCGATTCTGGGGCCACTTCTTTTCTCCCTTCATCTGCTATTCCTAGGATCCATTCTGAAAAGATATGGCATCTCTTTCCACTTTCCCAAATTTACCTGCCCCTTAAAGGGAATGATGGTAGCTCCTTAAAAATGCTGTTGGAGTATTTCAGTGACATCAAAGCCATGATCTCCATTTTACTCTAAACTTCATTTAGAATCAGACTGATGTCATGATACTTAGCGGTGCTGGTGATGCCCTAAAAGTGGACTTGTGCCCCCTGGAATCTTATGTTAAGCCCACTGTGATCCACCTTGGCATGAAGATGGCCCGTTATTTTAAATTGGATAAACTGATATTCTCTGTAAATTCAGGCTAAGTCTTCTTTCTAAGGTCATCTCCTGCTTTTCAGCTACTAAGTTTGAGAGAGTTTTACATGGCTTTATTAAAATACATCTTGACAATTGTAATGTCCTTTATTGTGGTTGGTGTAAATCAGGCCTCCCTCTCTCACCTACAATTGGTCCAAAATGCTGCTGCATGCCTCCGTACTGGAACCCGTAAACAAAAGCACATCCAACCTGTTCTGTCCTCCCTTCGCTGGATTCCTGTGTTTTAGGATTAATTTTAAGGTTTTGTTGCATGTTTCCAAACCTGTTAATGCACTGGTGCCATCATATCTTGTTAACCTCTTAAAGCACTTCATATCCCTTCAAGGTCACTGAATTCCATGGATCGGGTACTTGTTACCTACAACACAGGGGGACTCAAGCTTTCTGAACCATAGTCCTTAAATTGTGTAACAAGTTGTTTGTATTCTTATTATGTTCATTGTGGGAACCTCCTGTTTTTTGTTTTTGGTCAGTTCTTTTTTTCTTCTTCTTCTTCTTCCTTTTTTTTTTTAAATAATGTGCTTTAAAAATAAAGTTGGACTGGATTGGACTGAACTGGGCTGTGCAAGCTCTTTAATTGAAATTATATTTTACCTAAAATATATTAATTATTGCTTTTATCCAATAATTTTCAAATTTACACTTTTATAAAGTAGTAAAGAAAACAAGGAAAAAAATAGTAAAGCACATTATTATCATTTTTATTACAATTTAACAAATTTCTAAAATATTTGTGTGTTTTTTTGTTTTTTATCTTATGTGCAAAAAAAAAAGTTTAATAAAGTTTAATAAAGGTAGTCCACTTTAAAGCTTTAAAACATATTGAGAGTGGCAGTGGTGGCTTTTTTGAGTTTTGCACGGGAACCTGACGTAGTGCATTTTAATAAACCTAAAACTGAAATAAGTTCAAAGAATTGCCACTCGTGCCTCAGCAGAGCTTTAGGTCTAGCTTGTTTAATGGTAGTAGTGGGCGGGGCCTTCATGGGCTGTGTGGTTCAGCTGTGTGGACTGCACCAAACTTAACATTAGCCACATGTCTCCTCCACAGCTCAACACCATGGCTCCCACTCTCACCATGCTCCTCTTCACGCTTCACATCTTCAACGCTTTGGTGCTGGACTCAGCCTCAGAATCAGGTAGGATTTTGAGTATTTATGTTTTTGTACTGCTATGGAAGAATTATATAGCATATTCTCATGTATTTACTTGTGTTTGCAGCTGTAATTCTCTGAAATCCAGTGCTTTCTAATACCCAGATTTTCAGATGCTATTGAACTGCTTTCTTGGAATAAAATCTAGTTCATCCTGAAGGTGAGGAACAACAGTTAGCTCTCAATGAGATAAAGCTGCTTTTATTAGTCACAGAAGTCTAGCGTAATTTAAAAAGATTAATAGCTGCGTACTTAGTGGGCAGGTTTGGCATTCAAAGGGACATGAAATGGGTTGCATAACACATCCACAGAGAGCCCCGGCAAGCAGCGAGCAGATTTCTAGTGAAGTGGCTTCCCAGGAATTCTGAACAGAGAGCACTCCACTGTTAAACAATGGGAAGCTGGTCAGTTCTTAGAGGCCCGGCTTTTTACCCAGCACACCACAAATGAAAGTGGAAGGGCTGTGTATGTGGACACACAGGCTGTGTTTAATCCACACTGATAAACTATGTCTTTATCAGTCATTTATGTCACACACGGACATCCGGTGCTTTGTCTCGTTACATAATGCTCTCAGTAAGTTGGCAGAGGTGTGGACAACAGAGAACATGATCTCCTGCTGTTTACTATTATGCTCTTTTTGTGTAATGCCCTTTGTGTGGGATTGTACAAGGACAGTGGGTTTTGACAGGAGTGTTTGCTGCTGTAGAGAAAATATGAGAGGGAGGACAACTTGTTGATTGAAAACAGCGAGGTCTCAGCTGAATAGAGTTCTTTTTAATGCAGCTTGTAGTGGCCTGTACATTTCTGATTCACTCCAGTGATCTCAAATTGTTGTGGAGTGATTCTCATTGGTCTGGTGTCACCATGGTTAATGGCTGCTTGCCCAGTGGGAGGAATCTACAGAAAAAAATATATGAACTTCAAGATCTGACTTTGTAATCTGAGAACCTACTGGCTATCATCTGACAGCTTTGCCTCGGGGGATGTGGGACAGTTTTCTGGGACATCTGGTGAAGCAATGACTTCCAGAACCAACAGAAATCTAATAAAGCTAAATCGCTGTCAAAATATAGCCAATGGACTTGACACTGTGTTCAGGCAAATATACATTACATGGATAAAAGTATTGGGCCCCACTTTGCAGCTATAACAACTTCTATTCTTCTGGAAAAGGTTCATACAAGATTTTGGAGTGTTTGTGGGAAATTTACCCATTCATCCAGAGAGGTCAGATACTGACGTTGGACAAGATCAGCTCCAGAAATCAGCCCCATTAGCATTATTCATCCTCCACCAGACTTTACAGTTGGTACAATCCATTCTGGCAGGTAACGTTCTTGTGGCATTTCTCAGACTCCCAGATACTGCTTGGTGATGTAATGCCATGCCGTGCTGTGCCATGAAGCTCCCAGCATACAGTTTTCGTGCGGATATTAATGCCAGAGAAGTTTGGAGCTCTGCAGTTACCGAGTCAGCAGAGTGTTGACGACCTTTACGCACTGTCTCGGCGACCCTGGCCTGTAACTTTAACTTGGTCTGCCTCCTTGATGCTCAGTTGCTGTGGTTCCTAAACACTTCCACTTAGCGATAACACCAGTTGATCGTGAATATTTAGGAGGGAATAGATTTCAGTTGTTGCAGCAGGGGCATCCTATCACTGTACTACACTCAAATTCAGTGAACTCTTTGGGAAGACCCGTTCTTTCTTAAGATGCGTGGCTCAATACTTTATCCTTATAGCGCATTTCCTTTGGTGCCCTCCAGACAACTATTTACCTGCTCAGATGTGATACCAAAAGTAATGTTTTTGCCTACAGATTCTGCATGTTCAGGTGTGTTTATAGAGCGTGCTCAGTGTTTTATCTTATCAGACAGGCTAAAACCTATTAGAAGATAGAGGGAAACAAAGAAAGTGTAGCTATGCTAGTTGGCTGTCTTTTGTTAATTATCAGTGTCACTCACAGGATTAACAGTCAGGAATCCCTGGTTCGCATTGGGACCATTTGGCTTGCAGCCATAGCACCCTGAGCACCCTGAGCACGCCCTCACTGGACTGATCTCGGAGGCTAAGTCTGGTTGGGTCTGGTTAGTCCTTGGAGAGAAACTGCTATAAGCTCAGGAGGCTGCGGCTCAGGAGGTGAAGTGAGTCGTTTACTAATTGGAAGGTCGGTGGCTCGATCCCTGGGTCCTCCAGTCTGCTCGTCAGTGTCCTTGGGCAAGATACCAAACCCCGAGTTGCCCCGGATGCATCTGTATGAGTGTGTGAATGTTATGTATATATAGAAAAAATAACTCGTATGAATGTGTGTGCAAAAGGTGTTTTGAGTGCTCAGTTAGTGAGAAAAGTACTACAGCATATAAGCACCAGCCCATTTTTGCACTTTGTTTTGTAGTAGGGTTTTTTCTTTTACTTTCACTCACACTCACCGGTTAAATTTAGGCACTAAAAACAACTCTGTTAGGTTTAGGTGGTAAAACCGACATGGTTGGGATTAGGAAAGGCTTGTGGTTTGGATTAAAACACGCCCCATCACAACAGTAGTCTTGTTTGTTGAAAAATAATGAGCTGGGAGCGAGAGATTGCTCTCATTTAAGTCCTAACATGGTGCATCAGGGCACAGATGCAAAAGAACAACTTGTGCTTTTCGCATCTGCCATGCCAGCGGCTTCGACAAGACGGCACTAATTGACGCCCTGGGGATGAAAAAGGGCTGTAATATCTGAGGCAGCCTGTGAGGGGAAACAAATACCACACCAAAACCAGGCAGTTTTGTCTGGTTTTTTTTTTTAATGAAACAGTGACTTATAAATGAAATAATGAAGGGATCTAATTGGCTCCAGTTCTCTGTTTTTTTTTTTTCCAGATTTCAGTTAAATGTCATTGGGTGGAAATATTAATGACGATGACGATGAGCGCAAAGGAGGACGTCAGAGGAAGAGCCAAACGTCTGTTAACCCAAATTCTGATCTTTACCAGGCTGGATTTATGCCTAAATACAATCAAACCTTTACATTGCTACATTGTAAGGGGTGCTCATGCTCCTCCTCTCCTTTTTTGTTCCATTTGACCATTTGTGTGCTCGTATGGGTCACATTACAGCATGGGAACAAATGGTACTTTTCTTTTTAGAGCACACATTGCCAAAAATAACTCCTCTCACTTTCCAGCTATATTGAAGCACCAGCTGTGGGAGGTACTACTTCTAGGAATCGAGTGGTCTCTGTGGGGGTCAGCAAGTGTTTTTCCTCTTTGCTACTAGAGCACCAGAGGGGATATTACTTAGAAATCTCTGGACAGTCGTTGTTGATAAAATAGCATTTCCTCTCTTAGGAGGTTATATTATTGCTTTTTGGCATGAATGAACTGTTTTCCTGCCCATGATTTGCCCATAAAGCTTGTTAGGTTACTAAAAGGCTGGAACTTTAATCACCGATGAGAGCTTTGTGGCTCACAGCCAAGGAAGGAAATGGCTTTTCTAAATGCGGCGCGTAAGGCATTTCCCCCCGAGAGTGCACTTATTGATGTCTGAGGATGCGAATCTCTAAATCACTGTTTTCGCCGTCTGCTCGCAGGAAAGACAATAAAGGCTTCCCACCAATATGCTGAGCAGAGGTTAACAGACGCAATAAGAGGAAAAACATGGACTAATTAGCGTCAATAGGTAGCATCCAGCTGATTAAATGGTGGCTTTGGTAACAGTATGAGGCCGTCCGTTAAAGGAAATTAATTTATCTGTTATTTCCCTTCAAAATCAGAGTTAAAAGGAAACGCGTTTTATCAAAGCAAAACACAGGAGGGTGTTTTTATTTTAGCCTGAAATAGACTGCCAGGCGGGCTCATGCAGTAAACATGTTTACCCCGTAAGTTCGTGGCAGATCTGTAAGAGAAGCCCTATAATGAGAGCGCGCTGTAAGCTGATATTGCCATCTTGGAAGCTGTGTGTTTTGTGGCTCTAATGATATCTGCTGCTCCAGAACCACTGCTCACATGTTTACTTAAACCACAAGTGAACTCTGCCTGGCTGCTGCTAAGCAAACACAGCAGCACTCTGATGCACGAGCGCAAAAATGAAGCCTGTCAGTTTGCAGGGCAGTCGAGTTACTCTGAGCACTTCTCTGCCTGCGAGGGTCCAGCTGTACAAAATGTGCATATAATAAAATCTACTGAGTATAATGCAGTTAGGCGCTTTGGAGCAATGCACATTTTCCATGTTGCCCTTTTCACTTTCACTCAGTGGTGGATAAAGGATTTTACTCACTGTAAATATAAGTAAAGTAAGCCTCGAAAGCAGCAGTGCTTCCAAAATAAAATGACTCAGTTTACCTTTTCATAGTATTATATTATTTGGTCTAAATGAGCCCATATGTTATCTTAAACGTGTCCAAATAACATTTCAAAATCCCTCTTTTTTTCCCTTGTAAGCCCATCTAAAGCAGGGAAGTTGCGCTTTTAAAAGAACAAATCAAATAATGATTACTTCAAAGCAATATTATTCCTGCTGACTGAGTAATCATTTCAGCTCTTATCATTTTATTGGATCATAATTAAAGTTGCATTCATTTGTAAGCGCTTTATTGTTTTAGCTGATGGCGCTGAATGAATTATGACTCATTTGTAGTCTGCTGGGCATTCTGACTAATAAGAGGCCTATTTTAGAAGATAAGTATGTTTTTATAACCACATAATATTGCTAATTAACCAGATTGGGCAACATATTTTCTGCCCATCGAAACGAAACTGTTATTTAACCCTTTCATGGTTATTTTTAGACTCTTACAGCACTTGGATGAGGCAACATCATGGCCCCTTTTAATTCTGACCATACAGGGATCAAAGTAACATCAGTGTCCAAGGCTTGCATGTGTGTATTTTGCATTTTTAATTAAATTATTACCCCCTGGAGCTCCTTACTTACTCCATTACTTTGTGTGTATCACATTATAGTGTATTCCTCTTTCCAAGATTAATAATTTCCATGCAGGAGCTACAGTCATGTGAAAAAATTAAGTACACCCTTACTGCATTTCTTTAGACGCTGTTAATCAAATGCACTCAATTAACTGATTATTAGCAGGTGTGATCATGTCTATAAAGCAGATCTTTTAGCAGTTTGCCATGCTGGAGCATTCAGCTGTGTGTTCACACAATGCCACAGTCTTTCCAGGAGTGGACCAGAAGACCCAAGTGGAGATGTTAATGCACAGCATACCAGCACAAATACCTCATACCAACTGTCAGCACGGTGGTGTAGGGGTGATGATTGGGGCTTGTTTTGCAGCCGCGGGAGCCGGGCACCTTGCAGTCATTGAACCGACCATGAACTCTTCTGTATACCAAAATATTCTAGAGTCAAATGTGAGGCCGCCTGTCCAACAGCTAAAGCTTGGACAAAAGTGGGTCACGCAACAGGACAATGATCCAGACGGCATCAGCACACCTGCGAGCCGCTGAACCACAGGGTGTGCTTAGGTTTTAACAGAACTGCATGTGATTACTTCGATGCAACGGTCAGAGTATGAATGTGTGTGAATGTTAGATAGTAAGCGCTTAGCTGTAGAAGGAAGTGCTTGTGTGAATGTGTAAGTGCAGACGTGTTGCATGAAGCGCTTTGAGTGCTCAGCTAAAGTAGAAAAGTGCTTTATAAGAACCAGTCCGTTTAGCTTTTTAGTTTCATCGTTTTGGGGTGTAATCGGGCACAGCACGCCTGAGAAAAATCAACCTTGCATTCACTGTTTGAGTGTAGAACGGTGGTTCTAAAGCTTATTCGTGCTCGACTCCGCTGCAGATCACCACCACCTATGCAATTCTTGTCAGTCATTAACAATGAAAGAGATCAAAGTTGAATTTCACCCAAAGGTAAACACAGTTGCATCAGAAAGTTCTTATTTGTTGATCTTTTTTCCCTTCAAAGAATCATACCATACATCATACTTGCACTGCCCCCCCACACACACACAGTTTGAGAGACATCTCTCTAATATAAAGTAACTATAATATAAACAAAAAAACAGCAGTGCATTTGAAGACTCCCACTCAAGCACAACCAACTAAAAAAAAGTGCCATGTTTTCATTTATCACTAAGCTGAGCCACAAGAATCAGTCTCACAGTCGAGTATCATATTGATGATTCTCTTAATCCTGACACAGTTTCGAGGAAGAGCGGAGGATCGAGTAAACAGGTTATTCTTAACCCGTGACTCCCTTTTCTCTGAAGCACGTCAGAGATATTCACCTGCTGCCTGTCAGCTGTGAAGGAGTCCTCTCGTTCTCAAACGTCCGTTTCGTGTGTTGTCCTCACGCACGCGCTGACATGGTCAGCTGACCGTGGCTGCTGCTGCTGCTGTTCTCCAGGCCAGACAGCCGGCAGTGTTTACCTAACATACGTGTTCCCTGGTCCCATGCAGACTGCTGCACATGCAAATAACATTTATTTAAGGCAAGTCACTTTTATTTAAGCAGCACTTTTAGGAACAACATTAGTGGACCCAAAAGTGCTCTGCAGTGGAGGCATGTACACAAAAAATGCACAGAGTATACAGCACCAGCATATAAGATATTCTTTTTATACTATGCATCCAAAAAAATTGGCATATTCATGTCTTACAGACTTCATAAACAAAATCTCTTAAGAGCAAGAGTCCAAAATAAAGCTAAAATAGAACCGCAACCTAAACTCAAGGGAAAGTACGAACACTACAAGAGGCAGAGGACACCGGAGGACTGGATCCCTTCATACTGAGACAGATTGGGGCTAACAGAAAACAGGTGAGTAATAAGAACAGCTGAGAACAATCAGGAAAGCAGTGAGGGCAGGGACAGAAAAACTTGAACATGAATCACCCATGAGCTCCCAAAACTCAAAGCCCTGGGTCCAAAACCGAGTATTCAGCTCACGAACTCTAATGTATATACTGTAGCACCGGTTAATATCCTGAGGTGCTTTTTATTTCATAAATACAATATTAGAGGGAACCCAAATCCTTTGAAGATCCCCTCTGAGCTCGTGCTTTGCGACAGCGGTGGAGGTTCAGGGAGGGGCAGCCATGTGGTGCGAGCGGTTGGAGAGCGAGGGGAACGTGAGAAGACTTCAGTGCAGAGAAATGACAAACGGCACACAAAGGAGACATTTGGCAGAATAGAGGGGCCATTAAACACACACCGGGAACACGAAGCTCCGGAAACAGAAACACCTGCAGGAAGGAACGAGAACAAAGCAAATGAGAGCGCAGGGGAGAAGAGGCACGCCGTTAATGGCGTGAAAATATGGTGATCAACAAGGACAGAGGAGAGCGGGGGCAAGGGGCCCAGCAAACAACGGGAGGTCCCCCAGATCATAGTTTTAAGGCCCATCTGAAAAGTAGAGAGTCTGCCTCTCGAACCCAAACCGGGAGCTGTTTCCACAGGAGGACCTGATAGCTGAAGGCTCTGCGTCCCATTCTACTTTTAGAAACTCTAGTAACCACAAGTAAGAGTTTGAGAGGGAAGTGCTCTGTTGGGAGAATATGATACTTAGAGGAGTTTGAGGTACGATGCGGTCTAATGGTTCCGGACTTTGTATGTGAGGAGGAGGATTTAGATCTCAAATCTGGATTTAACAGGCAGCCAACGATGATGATATGGGAGAAATAAGAGCTTTCTCTGGTTCCTGTTAGTGCTCTCACTGCAGGATTCTGGATCACCTATCAGCCCACTTTTTATCGATTTATATCATAACATAAAGTGAAGGTTGAGAAGGACTAAGTGGACTTTTAGTTAACACTACTTAAAGCAGGTAATACTGAAAGTTTCTGGTCGATGCCTGTACATAAATCCCCCCGAAAATACATCTAATTATATACAGATGCAGTAAAATGACAAACAAGTTGTTTGTGCTTCGTGGTGAACTGATCTGTTTCACATAGTTGTGGAAACTGCCCACTTTCTAAATCACTTTTTATAGCCACCACAATGGAAATCCCCATGCATATCATAAAAAAACAATAGCAGCTCAATAACTGAATGCTGCAAGAGTGTGGCAGATATTTTGCTTCATCAGTATGGGTGAAAAAAACCTTTAAGGTGGAGTTATGTCGCTATGTTGCAGAAAGCATTGAGCAAAGTGTCAAAAGACAACCTCACGGTTGAACCTTTTTGCTTGTTTTTTTTTTTTTCCTTTTTCCCCATGGATGCATAGACATCAGCACTGGTGGAGAAAAAGAAGCCATGCTAAATTACTAACCTCATACATTTTACATTAAATGTATCTTTCTTTATTCTGTACAGGAAAAGGCAGTCACCTTTGTATTGTGATAGCTCACACAGATGGAATCTGGGACGGAGCTAGAGGATCGTACAGGGAAACTGCAAAAATGTGCTCTGCCCACACGTGTTTTGAGTTTATTCAGGCAGTAAAACTGAATCCCAGCGGTTCTTTCTGTGGAAGTGTGTTTCTGGGTAAAAAGCTTGTTCCGTGAGCGTCGTGGCAGTGAACTCTCTAGCTGCTGCTTTCTCTTAAAGAGCAGTAAAACGACTTCCAGGAAACTGCTGATACCCGCCTTGTGGGTTAGATTACCATTATTATCCTGTCACTGATGTGTATCTTTACAATCCTCAAAGAGACGCTAGAACACTGGCACCAAGGGAACAAAAAAAAAAGAGAAACAGATATTTACTGCATTAAATATAATTAATGTGTAATCCTCCCCTCTCTCCCCCTCTCCCCGTATCCCTCAGTTCTCTCCAAGAAACGTCCACACCTCACTGGCTGCGTTTCCATTGACATGTCGACTTTCCGCTGCAGATGGAATGTCAGCGCTTTCCAGAACCTCTCTGAGCCGGAAACACTGCGCTTATTTTACATTATAAACGTGTGAGTAGAAAAGCCTTTTCATTACCAACAGAGAACTTTTTTTTTTTTTGGCAAAGATTTTGAGGAAAAAAGCAGCTGATAGGTGCCTGTTTTAGACAGGTTTGCACTCATCTACAGGTCCTTTAACATGATTTTAAAGCATGCTTCAGGCTGGGCTTCTATGCATGTAATCTGAGGAAACTTTAGTTGTTTTTAGCCTTGAGGGATGATTTAAAGTATTAGGATAGGCATGTTTCCACCCTGTCGGATGAGCAGAAGCACAATAGAAACACCTTCTGCATAGACACACCATCATTCATCTGCTTGGGTCAGTCAGGGCCAACAGCTTTATACCTCTTATACGTACAGTGTTAAACTGATCTGACATATGGTGCATCCGCTCGCTCTGTTGACAAAGCAAAGTCCAGCTTAGGGCAAATTTCTGTTTTAACTTTGAACATGTGTGACTGGGAGCAGTGTATGCTTGGTATTTTTCTTTAACCTGTCTTGTCTGCCAGCTTTTGCTGCTATCAGAATGTATATATATATATATAATATAGATACTCTTTTTAGGGATGTATTTCTACATCTAATTGTCAACAAATTCAATAAAAAGATAAATAATGGAAAACCCAGTTCTGATCTATTTCCAGTCCATCCCCCAACCACTGAAGCCCAGTCTGTGAAAATCACCTGTGGCCCGCCCAAGCCTTTAATCACAACTCTGATCGTCACACAAGAAGAAACTAACCATTTCCTTTGTGTTTTAAGAAATTCATTTTCACCTGTGATGATTTACATGTTGAACTTGATTCTCTTACGTTCTTCATATGTTCTATCTATGTGGCAGCTTTAATCTGAGTACCAAAACCCAAGTCATAAAGTCAATTTCAATAGAAAAATCTGTCCAGTGTTGGTCCCAATCCCAAAGGATTTTTATCCTATGGAATCTAATAAGCATTAAACTAAAAGGATCATTTGATTCAGGATCAAGTTTATCCTCTAAGACTTTTATAAAGATTTTTTTAGTTTTATAAAATCTTATTTCCTCTGAATATCCTTTTTTTTTTTTCACCTACTGGCATTTTGTGCATAGTGTAGCCTATACTGTAAGTTGTGTTGCTTAGTTGTGATGTTAAACTAGAACTAAGTCACCTGGGTAAACTCTGTGTATTTTACATGCATACAGTACGTGCAGGGTTTATTTAATGTGGCTGTTTATTCTGCAAACATCAAACTGAATATAATTGAGTTAATAATACGGTTTCTTTTTAAATTATCACCAACAAACAAAACAAAATGGCATTTTCTTAAGAGGATAACTCATAATTTAATTGGCAGATTACCATGAAATTAGTAATATTTCATTCATCCATGGGAACAACACTTTCGTCTGCCCCACTGCTGCTCATGGATTTCTAACTGACTGATGTGCTGATTCCTGCCACCCACCTTTCAGACCCCCTCCCGCCTCTCCTAAAAATTGGAGCGAATGTCCTCACTACAGCACGGAGACTCCGAACCAGTGTTTTTTCGACGAGAACCACACCACGATCTGGACATATTACAGAGTGCAGCTCCGCTCCAGAGATCAAGCCACCGTCTATGATGAGACCACCTTCTTTGTCGAAGACATCGGTGAGTTCACCGCCCCACTGCACTGCTTAAAACTTTCACGTTAAAGAGTGATGTGGAAAGTATATTTTTTTAGTGATTGAAAACATGCCTTCATAGTTCCCGCCATGGTTTGAAAGTCGGGGATGGAGAGGTGGACTGGCGCTGTCCCGCAGCTTTTCTTCAACTGCGTCGTGCTGATCAAAGCTTTCGGCTATTTTGTGAAACGCCACAACATTTAGTTGGGATCTTTATAGAAATATCTAAACATTGAACCGAACACCAGACATCCACAGGCCCCCAGAGAGGGCAGACGACTTTCATCTACTGATGCTTTGATATCATTTTTCCTTTTGTATTGTTTAGTGCAGACCTATTTTTCACAGCGAAATCAACAACGATGTGCCTTCAGCTTTGTGCCACCTGTTTGGGAAAACCCTTTCCTGTTTCAACATGTTTGAATCTGAACACTGATGGCGTGCCAGGCCATCAGCGGCTGACTTCACTGATTCTCTCCGGCTGAGTGGGAAGTCCAAAGCTTGATGTCAGCTTTTGAAATCTTGTTTCAGGGTGGCTTAAAACCAGAAAAGAAGAGGCTGTGACAGCAGGAGATTTATTACAGTTGCTTTGCAATCATATGGATGCAATCTTCTGGTGTCTGCTTGCTTTTACGTATGCAGTGAAAGAGACAGTCAAGGACAGGATTGGTCTGTTGTTACTCGATAAATTAATCAATGCAGTGCAGTGGAGGACTTCCTGACTCCAGCCCTCGTGCTGATGAAAACGTGCTCTAAAGGGACTTTCTGTTCTGCAGTGCAACCGGAGCCTCCGGTCAGCCTGAACTGGACGCTGCTGAATGTGAGTTTGACCGGCATTCATTTTGACATATTGCTGAGCTGGAAGCCTCCGCAGTCTTCAGATGTGGAGATGGGGTGGATGACACTGCAGTATGAAGTTCAGCACCGTGACAGCGGCTCCAATGTGTGGGAAACGGTACGTTTCTCGTGAATCGAATATTTGATTTGAATCATATTGAATGATTTTCATAACAACCTTTTTATTTTTTTTGTCGAAAGGAAACCTGAATGTGTCTGAGAGGAGGAGGTGCTGATGCACCATGTCAGGCTTTTGAACCTTATTGTTCCCACCACAGGTCGGCCCCGTGAGGAGCACACATTCCTCCCTTTACGGACTTCAAACTAACGTTAACCACGAAGTTCGGGTCCGGTGCAAAATGCTCGGTGGGAAAAAGTTTGGAGAATTTAGTGAATCCATATTCATCCACATCCCATCAAAAGGTAAACTCAGTGCAGTGTTTGAGCCGCGTGGAGGTTTTTTTTTTTTTCCCCAGGTTTTGATCACCTCGTCCTCGTCAGCACGATTAAACATTTGAGTATTTTTGCTCCCTCTGCTTGCACAAAAATGTTAGTAATTATTCATTAAAACCTTTGCTCTTTATTCCTGTAATATCAAAGTAATCATTACTGCAAATGTAAAATTAATATATAGCAGATGCTATCAAAGAGTTCAGTGACTGAGCCTGTAAAAAAGAATAAAACACCTTATTTTAGTTAAGTTGCCAATTTAAATGTTTACCTCCAGCGGTCTCTTATTCTTTAAATGTGCCGAGCAGCGTCTGCAGTGCATGATCTTTTTTTTTTTTTCTTCTCACCTTGAATATTTTTTTGTTTGTAATCTGATGTCCTGTTTCTTTCTATGAAGTTTTAGGTGATTTTTTTTTGTTTTTTTTTGTGTCCATTTTTTTTGTCATCAGTTTCAAGATTCCCAGTGGTGGCTTTGCTCATCTTTGGCGCCTTGTGTTTAGTGGGCATCCTGATGTTAGTTATCATATCACAGCAAGAAAAGTAAGCATTTTTGAGTTATCAGGATTTCATTGCTCAACTGAAACTGTGTGGGCTGTTTTATTTTGAAAGTCTGCTGCAGGAAAATCTTTGCCTGTACTGTTACGATGACGTCTAACATCAACCTTGTTTGTTGTTGTCTGTTTTTGTCCATGCATTTAACATTCTTCTCTTATTTATTCCTAAAGGTTGATGGTTATTCTTTTGCCTCCTGTTCCTGGACCCAAAATTAAAGGAATTGACCCTGAGCTGCTTAAGGTGCCTACCTCATTCATCCCATTCACTGTAGAGAAGTAGAGCTACCAGATTTCACGCACTGGCCACGAGACTCATGCTTTTCTCTCTCGTTTAGTGCAAATCTAAAATTATAATTAATAGCGTGCAAAAAGAAGACACAAATCAGTCAGTAAATCAGTAAAGATGGGTCATAAATTTTAACCGCAGCCTCTGAGTGCATCTGTATATTTACTTTCCCACAGAGTGGAAAGCTTCGGGAATTGACATCAATCCTGGGTGGTCCCTGTGATTTGAGGCCGGAGCTGTACAACAACGACCCCTGGGTGGAATTCATCGATCTGGACATCGAAGAGCAGAATGACAGACTGACAGACCTGGACACAGACTGTCTCATGAACCACCCCCTGTCTTCCAACTGCTCTCAACTCTCAATTGGCTTCAGAGACGACGACTCGGGTCGCGCTAGCTGCTGCGAGCCGGATCTGCCCTGCGATCCAGAACCTTCACCTTTCCTTCCTCTCGTCCCAAACCTGGCCCTCAGTCAGGAGACACTGTGCGCGGCAACGTCTGAGCCAAGCTCCCCGCTCCAAAGCTCCAGTCCTGGAGAGCTTCCTTCAGTCATCTCAGGCAGCGAGGCTCTGTACACCCAGGTGAGTGAGGTGAGGTCATCTGGCAAGGTGCTGCTCTTACCTGAGGAAGAGACCGAGGTGGAGAAAATCCCTCGCAAAGACAAAGAGGATGACGTTACGGAAGAGAAAGCGAAGGAGTTTCACTTCCTTGTGATGAATGGAGATCACAGAGACTACACCTCAGAGATCAACACAGGAAAAATAAGTGCGGAACCATCCACTGAACCGTGCCAGACATCTCCGTCACATCACCGGGACTCAAGCACCACCCCCACGCCCCCGCTAACCCCTGCTCCTGTTTACACGGTGGTCGAGGGTGTTGACAGACAGAACAGCCTCTTACTGTCACCAAACTCAGCACCAGCCCCACATCTGATAATCCCAAAGAACATGCCGACACCAGACGGCTACCTGTCCCCAGACTTTCTGGGAAACATCACACCATAAATCATTGTGCAGAATTAAAATCAGAATCAAAATCTGGAGGTTGGTTGCTGAGATCTTCCTCTGCATCCTTTGACAGCACTGAAAAGTATTTACGGTTGGAAGACTTGTAAAGGAAATGGGCAAAACAAATATTTTTACTCTGGTTGTGGAAAAGGGAAGCATTAAAAGGGAAAGTTTGAGGTCAAACTGCCTCATTTTTTTTTTATCAGTCAAAAACCAGGTCCGCAAAAGCTTAAGTACCTTTTGTTAAAGCAGTATTAACCAGTTTTTGATGACTACAGGTCAGAATGTCCCTTGAACAAGCTCAAAGGCAACATATTAATCACTTATGAAGCTATTTTGACCGATAAACAGTTGCCTATTGAACGTCTACTATATGTTTATTTATTTTGGTTTGCATTCAATAAGTTTTAGTCAAAAACTTTTGTCTCCTTTTAGCCCCGGTGGTCTAATTTTCTTAAATCTTTGCTAGTTTTCCTGTCACTTGGTGCTTTAAGCTAAAAGAGGACAAAAAAAAGAACAGTACTTGTATAATTCCCTGCAATATTGTTTACTGTTGGTGGTACATTTCATGCTGCCCATGCTGCTCATATTAATCAGTATTACTACTAAAAATACTGACTAATCTAGCCTTGTACATTTTGTATATATATAAAAAAGACTGGATATATTGAAATCAGGCATTGTTTAATACAAGTGAAACAAGTAAATAATCATGTGCCTACATTTTTTGAAATTCAGTTTTTGTTTATCTTATTATTTTAGGCTTTGAGATCAACTTTGCCTCAGTGCAAATGTAAATGCATCCAGTAAAGCTTTGCTTTTTAAAATGCTCAGTCTGAGTCAACATATTGATTCGTAAAAGAGAATAAAAAAGCGTGGTTTATTTGTGACAGGATAAACAGGAGCTTAATGTAAAATTATCTTACTTTGATTTTAATGTTATTACGTGTTGTGTTTTTTAAAACTGAAAGGTTTTGACAGCTAAAAGCTAAAATGGTATGAACCGAAAGTCTTATGCACAGTCAATATTTGTGTTTGTAGTGCATTGATTATGTTTTTTTTTTTGTTTGTTTTTTATTTCCTGCTGGCTCATGTGCATTTGATGCAGGTAAAAAAAAAAAAAAAAGGAAAAGGCTGAAGGTATATAATCAGTGTTAATTTGTATGGTTATCGCAACTGTCCAAAAGTATTGTGAAATTAAAAATATAGAGAGACTTTTGGCTTTGTGTGTTTTGTTATTAATCTAAACTGTATTTTGTTTTTCTGTGGTCTTTACAGAAGTGTTTTGTCACTGAAAATAAGTAAATTGTCTAAATTTTAACGTATTAACCTGAAATTTTGACTTAGGAATTTTCTCAAACACCCCCTTTTTAAAGTTTAATAGTAAAAGGTGAAGTAGGCATTGAAACAACTCTCACCATTTAATGTTTTTTTTTGTAAAAGTGCCTCATTTATACACATTTAAATAAACTGCAGACTAGTGGTGGGCGGATCGATCCAAATATCGATAATATTGATACCAACGTTGATATTGATCAATACTAGTGTAATGAGATCGATACTATCTAAGTGCTGCTCCTGTCACAGCACAGAGCAGGCACACTTTGCTCGTTCCCTCCCCGCAGTATTTTGATGTGTGGGGCCACTTCCGGCCCCGCCCCCTACTTCCGGCCCATGATTTAATGTCAAAAATATGACAATATGGCCCTTTAAGTTACTTTTTTGACATTTCGCTTTCCCCTCCAATTAAGAGGAGTTAGCGAAATGTCAAAAAAGTAACTTAAAGGGCCAAATTGTCATTTTTTTGATATCAATCATTTAATAATTTTGTACAGCTTGTTTATTTAAGAAAAAAATCCAGAAAATTTGTGAATGAAGGGATATTTTTATTATATTTTTGTATTATACTTTCTGAACACTCTACCTGGGAAAAAAAAACAATTTTAAGTTGTTCTTGAGTGATCATTTTGTACACTTCATTTAAGAAAAAAATCCAGACATCACAATGTATGGGGAAATTGTTCTGTTACTGTTCTAATGTTTCAGAACAAAAACCTTTATTTTGATTAAGTATTTTCTATTTACCTATAAACTTTGCCCAATTCTGTCCTGGGTTTTAACTAATTAATGATCCAAAGGGGGGAAAAAATCACACAACACTTAAACATCATGAAAATTCTTCGTAATTATGAAAAGGTATTGGTATTTGTGTCGGTATCGGTGATACTGGCCCTGTATTTACTTGGTATGGGATCGATAACAAATCTTGCCGTGTCGCACACCACTACAGCAGACGTCCTGGGAAACCTAGCTTTACAGCTAGGAAGCTGCTAGCTCCGTAGCCAAATAAGCTGGGACCTTCATTAGCTTAATGCTAGTGTGACTTAAAAGAAAAAACGATTTAAAAAATTACAATATTGATTCGCTCTTTCTCAGACTTAAAAGATGACTAAATTAAACTGCGTTAACCTTGACAAATTTATGGAGGAGTTTTGTCAACTAGAACAGGTAATTTAGGTTAGCCTATTAACGAGCTAACTCGCTAATAGGCTAGCTTAAGCTAACTTAATTGTCTGCTATTTGCCTTGTCATTCATTAGAAAAATGTTAAAGAGAAATACCTATAGACATTTACAGAGGAGCTTTACTAAGTTATGAAATGACGTTTTTTTTAAAAAAAGTGGCTTTGTTAATGTTAGCTATTGTTTATTTTTTCAGTTTTTATTTCAGTTAGCCTGCTAAACCAAAGAAGAACACCTAACAAGTAAAAGTAAAGTAAAACTATAAGTAAAGCTATAAGTAAAACTGTAACCAAGCCTTCATTTGAATATACTGTGATATGTATTCAATATAGATTCTACTTTATAATTAAATGTGCACACATCTCTGTGTGGTGATTGTGGATAGCAGTATTGTTTCTGGTCTTTATTAAGCAGAACATAACAGAGGTTAATGGCAAAAACAGCATGTTGCAGATCATGTTGGAGGATGCCACCAGACTGGTGAAGTTTTATCAGACCAAGGAGAAGAGTCTGATTGAGGGTGAGTTTTAATATTCAAAGCCTGTCATTCACTTTAATAACATCTACCTCTGGTGGTGCTTCTGCATTTGTGACAGTCCGCCCTTATCTGTTGAAGAAATTACAGTCCTAACAGTCCTGACTTTGGCTACAGTTGTCTGGCTGATATTTTAGGGAATATAATCAGAACCAGACAAAAAAAAAAGAAAAGAAGTAATATCTGGGTCCATGTGGCATCTTATATAATTTAGTAGAAAATTCCCGTTTTTTTTCTGCTTGTGCCCTACTAGTAGTTTTGTGTGACTCACCTTATCCAATGATACTGGCCTCTTGTAGCCCCTCAGTTCTTTCTAAAGTGAGGTGTCACAACTTGTTTCAGACAGCTGTACAAGTAACCTAAAAAGCTCACAGGGATTACTTGTACGTACGCTGACCTCATTGGACACCGTGGCCATGTTTCATATGAGCATCCAGCATTGTAACTAAATGCATTGCAGTCAATATTAATAACAAGTTGGATTTGGAAAAAGTTTGACTTCCAGGAGAAAAACATCCAACAAATGTGGTTTAATAAACTCTGTAATTTCCCACACACATTTATATTGTACTAATATAAATGTGTGTGGGACCTAAACGCAGAGTTTTTATGAACCTCTTTCAGAAAAAGATAGCCTTCGTGTCACAGTGAACAGACTGCAGCAGACTCTGCAGGAGCAGTGCAGCCTCAGAGGTATCTCTAATATCCTGGCAAACACACATATAGAATCACAGTAAAGTATCCTCTATCTGTTCTAAGGTTTTACATGTCAGCATACTAGGTCTTAAAATGAGGTTTAATACAACCAGAGATGAACAACATATGACATATTACATCGTGTCATTATTTATATAACACAAACTAAGCCAAAATGTAGAAACAGTGTGTGAAAAACTAAGGACATCCCATGATTCAGTCGTTTGTAGAAGTACTTTTAGCAGCAGTAACTTTAAGTAATTTTCTCTTTATCAGTCTGTCACATCGTTGTGGAGGAACTTTGGCCCACTCTTCTTTACAGCATTGATTAGTTCATTCATTGTCTGGTATTTGTGTGCGCACAGCTCTCTTAAGGTCCGGTTGTGGTCTGGGCCATTGCAACGCTTTGATTTTTTAAATTTTATTTTTCAGCCATTCTGTTGTAGATTTGCTGCTCTACTCATTGTGCTGTTTCATTATCCACTTTTGGCCAAGCTTTACCTGTGAGACGGATGGCGTCGCATTTGACTGTAGAATACTTTGGTATATAGAGACTGCAAGGTGGCCAATCCTGTAGCTGCAAAGGAAGCCCAAATCATCACCCCTCACCACCGTGCTGACGGCAGGTATGAGATGTTTGTGCTGATATGCTGTGCTTGGTTTTCACCGGATGTGACGCTGTGCATCATGGTGGTGGTTTGCAACCTTGCAAAGCTTTCTCCTGGTAAACCTTCCAAACAAGCCATACTTGTTCAGTCTTCTTCTAATTGTACTGTCATAAACTTTAACATTTACCACGAGGCCTGTAGAGTTTGAGATATAGCTCCTGGCTGATATGTAAAACCTTAGAATATAATAAAGAGGGTGTATTTACTTTTTTCTTTTACCATAAAGTTAGTCATACAACATCATCTTATTCGTGTTTCAGTGGAGAATGAGGGACTCAAGAGTGATATAGCAGATCTGAAAGAGCAGAATGAGAAAACAGCAGAGGTAAGAACAGAAGCAGGAGCGATATATAAGGGCACTATGTTGCCAAAAGTATTCGCTCGTCGGCCTTCACACGCATATGCACTTGAGTGACTGTTCTTGAGCTGATCTGAAGGCCACATGAAGTTTGAAGGTCTGTAGAGACGGACTCTGCAGAGAGTTGGTGACCTCTGCGCACTATGACCCTCAGCATCCTCTGACCCCACTCTGTGATTTTACGTGGCCTTACCACTCTGTGGCTGAGTTGCTGTCGTTCCCAATCACTTCCACTTTGTTATAATCCCGCTAATAGGTGACTGGAATATTTATTAGCGATGAAACTTCATGACTGGGCTTGTTGCACAGGTATCATCCTATCACGGCACCACGCTGGAATTCACTGAGCTCCTGAGAGCGTCCCATTCCTTCAGTAATGTTTGTAGAAGCAGTCTGCACGCCTAGGTGCTTGATTTTATACACCTGTGGCCATGAAGTGACTGGTGAGTGAATTCTTTGGCAATATAGTGCATTTCCTGTATTCACTCTGGTTGTTTAGACCTGATTGGTATAACTATGAAGCAAGATTAATGGGTTTGTGATTTTCAGTATCTGGAAGGTGGTTGTGTTTTTACCTGGATCTCCATGGTAAGGTTTTCAGGTTCTGTTCAGAGTTTGGTCAGTGACTCTAATGGTGATAATAAAAAATAATGATAACTGTGTAAAAGGTCCCTTACTGAAACATATACCTACAAGTGAAGAAACAGTCAATCAAACTCTGTTTACACCTGCGGGCTATGGGCCTGTAGTAGCATGGCAGATGTCTTCTTACTAAGATTTAAATGTGCTAAAACTTTGCTCAGCGGTAATTTCAGCGTTGCTGTGTGGCCTGTGTCGTAATCAGGTTGGAGAGGCTGAAGTTCGGCGTCTGGTCAGAGAAATGAGAGCAGAAGAAGAGAGACACAAGAGGGCGCTAGAGGATCTAAGACAGCAGTGTCAGCGGGAGGTGGAGGATGCCCACAGGGAGCATTTTAATCAATGTAAGGCCTCACAGAGTACTCGATGCACCGAGACAGTAACTCAGTTCCAGTCAACCCACTGCACCCTCACAGGCTACAGCAAATGTATGAGTACAGGTAGATAGAAGAGCTCCAAACACTCTCTGATATCTGGGATACTTTCACATCACATTCCCTGCACAGAATGAAGAGAACGGTGCGACATAAACTTAAGCTATATTTCCCTTTTAAAGTGTTCTTGCTTTGTTGATTGATTGCTTTTTATGGTTATAGCTTTAGAGGGACAAAGCCCTCAAATACATTATCTCACAAACATTATCTGAATAATGGGAGCACACGCCAATGTCTGAATGCATGGGGGGGGGGTATGCAATGTTTCAGGGAATACTGACACATTATTTATATAACCTACGGTCCTTGAGTCCTATCACAAGACACGGACAGCAAATGCGATATCTACTGAAGTTTTCATCTAATATATTCTTACCTCAGCTCAGTTTTTTCATGCAAATGCCAGCTTGACAAGCTTAATATCAGCCAGAATGAACAGAAAAGTGGTCTGTTTCATTCAGTGGAAGCTAACGATGCCAAATGTAAGAAGCTGCTGGAGAAAAAGGATCTGAATCTGGAGGACATGAAGAAGAAGCTAAAAGATCAGGAAAGGGAGAGGCAGAGCGAGCTCCTCAAGTTACAGATGGAGGTAAATTAAATCGACTGTGATGCTTCGTTGGATTAACGCAGATCTACATAAACATCTGTGATTGTTTCTTGATTTAAACTCTTTGCTTATAGACAGTGTTTCATAATCAGATTTAAATTATATTTCAGTGCTTATTCAACAATTGATGTTAAATTTGCTATAATGAACAATATTAATGGCTCACACGGGTGTTTTCTTCAAGACACGTGAGCAGAAGCCCAAATTTTTTTAAATCAAGATGAACGTTATTTTGGATTTGAGTGGCTAGTTTCAGCTTTAAGCTCATTGTGTTTCCTCTGTGCGTGTGTGTTTGTTTTTTGCAGTTTGGTGCAAAGTTAGCCAGAGTTCAGAGTTCAGCTCTGCCGCAGCAGCAGCAGCATGGCCCCGGCCTTGTTCCTCAGAGTGTTTTTAAGAGGGTGAGCAGCCCACGCAGGACCTGTTACACCCCCCTGTTAAACTCAGATACACAAAAACAAATTGCAGATGTTGCTCAGAGTCTCGGTGTGACTTTTACTCCAGAAGTCCATTTGTGTGACTCATGTCAATGAAGTAGCAGTGCATCCTCCTCATAAAAACTTGAACTGAGAGCACAGCAGAGTCCATTAGGTCTGACCCAGAAATCTCATCTTGTTAGTCCCAATGTTTTAAGTAATCACATTATTTCACGTTACGCTCTTTCAGCTTGTCTGTAAAGCTTTGACAGATATAATTTCCGCCTTAAACGACAAGTCTGTATACCTGTATACATAGCTTTTCTGTTCTTATTTGACCACTCAGAGCACTAATTACTCTGATTTGTTACTCTGATAACTTCCAAGTATTTGTGTGTGGAGTGTGCTCATTATTTACCTTTGAGTTTGTCTGCTTAAAAAACCAAATAATTTCAGAGAGCGTTATGAACTTTCTAGGTCCCTGGACGAAAAGCCAGTGGGATTCATCCGTGGGGATTCTGTATTATTGCAGAAAATAAATTCTGTGGGAAATAAAAATTTAGATTTAGATGTTTTGTTCAGCGAAGCAGTCTCCACAAAATAGCAAGTGCGTGATTTTTGAAGCATAAATTAAACTGGCACATTATCCTCCTTCTTTTAGACTGTTTTCTGTAAACCCTAGAGACGACCATCCTATTTTCTTAAACATTAGGCATTAAATGATCCCATTAAAAAAAAACAATAATTTAAAAAAAATCATGAAATATAAATAAATAAACAGAAGCTAGTACTTATAAGTGTTTCATAGGCCAGCAGTGATTTTGTGTTTTAAGAAATGTGTTGCATGTCTTGTGCTGTTCTCAGAAGCTGCAGTTTTTCCAGGAGGAGAAGAACAAGGAGATATTTGCTCTGCGTCAGAGAATCAAAGAGCTGGAAGAGAATCAGCGTGCCGGCAGCATCCAGGACGGCCGTCTAAAGAGAAGAAAGATTTAGTTTGTTTAGATGCTAACGAGCCGCTGACCCCCCCCCTGTGTAGGTGCACGAATCCCATCGAGTGTTCTGAAATGTTCAAATCGTCCCTCTTTCACAGGGGATTGCTTTTGCAGTGTCACTAGACTAGAGTTGCAAATTCGCTGCCCTGCTCACGGGTGACCAGTGTGCAGAGAGTAAATTCAAACTGTGTAGATTATTCCCGTCTAAGGATTTAATCCAATTAGCCTCCCGCAGGGAAGGATGGATGGAGGGAGGGAGGGAGGGGAAGTGAACATGAAGGAGTAGTGCAGTTGTGAATGAGCTGGCTGGATGGCTGATTCACGGAATTAAATCTGTTCATCTGTTTTCATTCAGAAAAATCATTACTATTATTTATTCCCCTTGCATTTTTTTTCCAGGTTCTTGTAATTCAAACCTGGAGTTCCTGAGGCCTCTCTTTGTTTGTGTTCATTGGAAATATTCACACAGATCCAGTCGTTCAGCAACTCTCTTAATGGTTTTTGGCTCTGAGCACTATTAATTGACCAAAATCAACATCTGCGTATTTAAAATATGCTGCCTTAACAATACGGGGTTCAAAATGCTTTTTTTTTAAAGTAACAGCGCGTCTTTCCAGCAGCTGGAAAAACATTTTGTCCGTTTCATAGGCTGTATAAGAAGATGGGTGTAAAACACTACAGTTGAGCCAGTGACCAGTAGAGCGCAGCTCTTCTGGTTGCAAAAAGGAAGTCCAGCTATAGAAGTGAGAAAACAACCTTTATCTCCTCGTCATCAGTGACCTGCTTTTCTGATGGGTTCATGTTCTCGGCCCCCAGTTTCAAGTCTTGTTTTATAAATTGTGGCCCTTTTTTAGAATAAAATTTGATTATAAAGATTGTTATACTTTGGGGTGTGGCTACCTTGTTACCAGTGTTGGGGTCATGACTCAAAAATAGTATTCTATTATATAATGCTTCTTTAAAAAAAAAAAAAAAAGAAAACATGACGTATTAACACAAAGCCACTTCAAGGTGATCACCGCAGTGATTTACCTGTAGAAATGGAGGCTACAATGTCTGCTCAGCACGGCTTCTGTTGCCTGTTGCTGGTTGGCTGGAGGCGGCATATACTCAGCTGTAAGATCATTCTGGGTTAGCGATTATTTGCTTTTTTGCTAGCCTTTGGAAACAGTTGTTTGTGGCCTGTGTGCAGTTTGCCTCTTACTGCTGCAGATAATTGAAGAACTTGCGTGACACAAGTAATGACAGAGTTTTAACTTTAGTGTGAAACTGATGGCAAGTTGCTACAATGTGACAGCTGGTGTCAACATATGAAAATAATCATAACCAAAATGCCAAACTCACACAGCGATGACACACCTGAATGGAGATGCTCATGCCTGCTGAGGTGCTGACCTCTCTAATCTCGTTATCTGTTGGGTTCTGTCAGTGTCCAAAGTGGACAGAGAGTTAATCTCTATGGGAACATTTGCTAATGCCATTGCATAACGTTCCATTTTCACGAAAGCCAAGAGATCAACCTTACCTAGATAGCGCGGGGATTTCAGTTGCACAGGTGTACTATGTTAGACCTGAATTCTGCATTCTGATCGATTTGTGCGCATCTGTTTTATGTTTTTTTTTTTTTTTTTGCTGCTTGAACTGATGTTAGTTGCATGTAGGGACTGGGACAGACTCAAATCAAAGCAGGATTAGAGGACATGACATCATCTGAAGCTTTCGTTCCTTGGACGTGAAGAGGGGATGAAGATAAGCAGAGGTGATGGGTGTGGCGTTTGCCAACTGAACCTTTGACTAATCGCTGAGACGCAACGCCCGCTACCATGCTGCCTTGCATGTGCTTGGCCATCAGTGTGCAGCCGTCTGATTGAGGGGACTGAGAAGAAGACTATGACAGCGTTGCTCTGAAGATATTTTCAAGGTCCTGTTTGGCTAAAATCAAATGTTTTTAATATAATTTACAATGGACTCTGGAGGCATGGTTTGATGCAGAAACGTGGTAAGACCACTTTTGATTTTAGTCATCCGTGTATTAGTGTGTTTGTGTTTTATTGCAGCCATTTCACGGTTATATGTTTTTAGTAAAACAGAAATAAAATGTGTAGAATTTAATTTTTTTATGTTCATTTTAGTACTAAAATTGAGTGATGTGGCGTCAATGAAAAATAAGTGTATAATCTTAATCTTATCTGTGCACATATATTACTTACATATGATGACCTGTTAATGGCCCAACCATTACCCCCAGCCTGCTGCAGAAATGCCTGAAGGCCAGTACCAGGTGCCAAGCACCAGGCTCCACCATAGCTGCTACAGCCTGACAGACAGCTCTGAAGCTGGGGCCGAGGATGAGGAGGCAGACAACCTCACCCCCTTGGAAAAGCTCACCAGAGATATGTGCAAGGACGAAAAGACCATGAAGGAGCTGATCATAGGGCGCAGGGTTGGATTCTACAAGGTCCGCGGCGAGATCGGCTACGGGACCTTCTCCAGGGTCAAACTGGCTTTCCATGCTCTGACCAAAGGTAGTTGGACGTGCTGAATCTTGAAGAGAATGTTACCACGTTGAACTTTATCTTTACCTCTGTTTCCTTTGCCTTTGTCTGAGATTCAAAGGAGAGGTCAAACAGAGTGCGGCTATACAAGATTAAACTGGTTGATAACAACACAAGAAACCTTTTAAAGGCTGCACACATCTGATGCTGGTAAAGTTCTGAACAGGCCTGAAACTGAGAGCCAAACACAGCTTACACAGGCACGAGAAAGTTATCCAGCAAAGTTTCCAAATTTGAGAATCAAATCTATAAAGCTTGCTTTATTTAATTCATTAATGACCATCGAATGGACAGTCTAATGCACCAGATTGGCTATGCTTGCTCACACATACATGGATCCTGAATAGTGGCACAGTAAGAAAGAGAAATTACTTAATGAAACAGCAAACAGCTGCAACCTGATTCCAGACCTGACGCGTGGTTTCATGACAGGTGGCAGAAATCTGGCTCGCGATAAGGCTGCAGCCATGTTATTACTACTACTTTTAATAATTAAGTTTAGGAATTTTTTAAAAATTATACTCTAAAATTCTGAAAACGCCCAATTACAGGTTCACATAGCTTGAGATGGCTTATCTTTGAATGTTGACCAGACCAAAGCCATTCAGCTTACAGCAAAGTTAAACTGAGGAGAATCTCACATTTGAGACGCTACAAACGGAATATTCTAGAGTTCATCTTCAAAAAGGCCTTCAACAAATCAATCTCCTCTAATATGACAGTCACACTAAGTAAAACAGTGGTTGGAGACCCCAGCATGACCTTTGAAGAGGAGAACCAGGCCCGGGACCACAAGCAGTCAGCTGCTGTCTGCAAAGCAATTTTGGTGCATCGAGACATCGTGAGAAAATGGAAACAAAACAGACTCCGTTGGCAAATCTGTTTGTGATAATACGGCAATTAACTGTGATAAATTGGCAAAAACTGTAAACTCACATTAAACAGAAATTATACGAAGAACCTCACAGATTTGAAACAGAAATTCTGAGATTTAAACCACAAAACGACACTCAGCAGCTTTATCATACAGGAATGCAACCAGAATACAACCAGCTGGCAGCCAGTTGAGACGAGTCCCCTACTGCAAAGAGTTGTGCTCATTGCTGCAGACCGACTGTGACTGGTTATAAATTTGACGGCGGTTACTTGCAAACCTTTTTCCAATTTGTCCGAGGGTGATACCGATTATATAGAACTGGGTAATGTTAGTGTTGTTTCCCAGCAGTCAAACTTTCAGTGCTTCAGTTTATTCTGTTTATTTATTCTCGTGAATGATACATTTTACCTTTACTTTCAGTGTTTTTTTTATATAATTTTCAATAAATGTAACTATTTGTGGTCATTTTAAATGTCTTCAAGCTACTTCAGCTGTTTCTGGACTACATTTAGCTATCCGTTTATCAAGCATGACTATACTAATTTATCTGTAGAGTTTAGCTTACTGATTAGTATTTTATTTACTCCTTTTACTGCTTTTTAATGTTTAATGGGTAACCACTGTTCAACAAGATAATTCCAACCCTGTTATAAACTAAACAGTTTCAACTACTGGGATTTCAGGTGTATTTTTAACAAGCTAACCATTTATTAACTTTTGGATCATTACTCACACCATCTTTTTCTATACTATAAGTTTAATTAAACATTCTTCTCACTGACACGTCTTTAGTTGTATCAATCTTTCCATGTAACTAAAGGTACTGCAAAGTACCCCCAGAGTGTTTGCACCCCTGGTTGGGAGTCACTGTGCTAATCGTTTCAGTGTAAACTTTGAGCTTCCGATGTCACAGACAAGTCCTTTGGAGTTATTTTACCATTACCTGATCTCTCCATCCAATCCTCCGTAGACAAAGTGGCTCTGAAGATCCTGGATAAGACGAGGCTGGATGCTGAAGCCCAGCGTCTTCTCTCCAGGGAGATCAGCAGCATGGAGGCCATGCAGCACCCCAACGTGGTCCGTCTGTACGAGGTCGTGGAGACGCCGAGGCGCCTCCACCTGGTGCTGGAGTATGCAGGAGGAGGGGACCTCCACAGCAAGATCTGCAACGAAGGAAAACTATCAGACAATGACAGCAAGATCGCTTTTGCCCAGATCCTCTCTGCCATCAAATACATGGTCAGTGATGTTGAAACCTCTCTGAGTGAGACGCTGTTTGTGTTTCCCATCATGCAGTTTAGTTATCTGTTATCCTAAATTCTCTCCTGTTCTAATCTTTGAACAGTGTGTGGCAGGAGTGATTTGACAGAGGTGAGGTCTCTTAAAATGCAGGTGCCAGTTTTTTAAGGTGACTGCAACTACCAAGGGATAAAGTAGCAACAGGCCTCTCTAGCCATTTTCACACATGAACTTAAAGAGATCATCTCCTTCAGATGGATTCTCACCACTGGCAGTACTCTGTTTGGTTCAAAGGTGAGGGAGCTGCCTGGGTAGAGCGTGCAAAAGGCCGGACATGTGACAGAGGCAGGCTCACTGTGAATAAACCAGATTATAACCTGCACTACTCTCACATTTACTAGGAAGCTGGCAACTAAAGAGCAGCTAAGAGCTGATTCCACTACCTCTGACGCAGAGCTTTATATGTTTTTAACTTTTATTTCATTTCTTTTCATTTTTTACCCATCAGCCTGAAACACTTTGTAAAACACGATAACTCGAGAATGAGGCGACCTAAGATTCTCAACTTGATGCCACGGGTGCATCCGCTAAAAGTCTGAGATGAGTTTTAATCAGAGGTCAAGGGATAAGAAAGAAGTCACGGAAGATTTTCAGATTGATACAGTAGTGTATCTACTAAATGTCTTGCATGAGTTCGAATTTTGGTGACTTTTACTGCAAGGCCAAGAGGTCAAGTATACTGAAAGTCTTGTGACCGCAAGAGCTCAAGAAGGAGGTCATGTAGGATTTTTTTTCAGCCATGCCATAAGTGTATTTACTCAGGAAGGATGTCATATAGGCTCATACTGATACCTCAGCTCTATCTACTGACAATCTCCGACACTTTGATTTAGATATTTATTTTTTTGCCTTTTATGTGAACATGATTTGAAATGTTCTGTCAATATTTCTGCAGTTTGTAGCCAAAATGATGATGAGCTTCAAAGGGCTGACTCAGATGAGGCATCGATTTATTTTTTTTTATTTATTTATTTTTATTGTTTGTGACCAATTACAAAGGAGAGTTGATGTGTTTAAATAGACAGTTGACAAATATCAGGCAACAAAGTGTAGTCACTATTTGGTCATGTACACTGTCACGACGATGCAGGAAAGAACACATTGTGATTAAGAGAAAAGCAAAATTCCCAAAAGCCCGTCAACTTTAATGCTGAATGTGTAAGCTCAGGTTTACTTCGTGCGTTGACGTTCCAGCGTTCCCTTTATGTTTTGCTCTGCAGCACAGCGTCAACATCATCCACCGGGACCTGAAAGCAGAGAACGTCCTGTTCACCACCGACAGCTGCGTGAAGGTGGCCGACTTTGGATTCAGCACGCGGGTGTCAAACCACAACGTCGCCCTGGACACCTTCTGCGGCTCGCCGCCCTACGCCGCGCCAGAGCTCTTCAGGGACGAGTGCTACCTGGGGCCTCAGGTAGATGTGTGGGCCATGGGAGTCGTGCTTTTCTTGCATGGTGACCGGCTCTATGCCATTCCGTGCCGAAACCATGGGCAAGCTGCGGCGATGCATCATTGAATGCAATTACACTATCCCCCGTGGGTGCCGGGCCCCTGTCAGAGGCTCATTAAGGGCATATTGAAGCCAGACCCCAGCGAGCGATACGCTATCGACCAGATGCTGGGCTGTGATTGGCTCTTACCTGTAGAGTTTCCCTGGTCTTTTCTGCCTTGTGAATCAACAAACACCCTGAGGAGCCTGATGGACTTTGAGAGCAGCAGCCTTGAGGAGGAAGTGGAGGAGATCAGAAGCTCGCTGGAGAAGCTCGGCTTTACCGCAGAGCACCTACAGAACAATCAGCTGAAAGACAGCCGCAACCCCGTCACTGGGGTCTACCGCATCCTGCTGCACCAGGCCGAGAAGAAAAGGGGCTGTGACTCTCCCCCAGTGGTCCGAGGGATGATGAGGGACCCCAAGAGGGAGGGACTGCGGGCCTACAGAGGGCTCCGGCACACCTCCAAGTTCTGTGTGCTTTCATAAGAGAGCACTGCTTTTATACAGACTGCTTTTATACCAACTTGCAACAAATAGGAAAGATTTAAGTGACTTGTAGTTTTTACAGTTTGTAGCTTTTGATAAATTTCTTCCCAATGCTACTCTCTGATAGACTGAGATGAATGTGGAAGTGCCTCATGACATTAAATAAAGGTAGTATTCCATTAAGCAGCATTTTTTCATTCATTATTTCTTTTTACAGATATTTGCACACTTGAAGAGGTGATGTACGAGTACTTTAAAAATGTCACTGAGACCCATCGGATTTATAAAATGTTCTTTATAAGTTCCAGAAGATGATATAAAACAAGAAAGCTGCATTGGATAATTAGACGTTTTCACCACACAAACTAATACAACTTCAAAATATTAAAAAAAAAAAATAGAGACAATGAATGGGGCCATATTGTGCCAAAGTACACTGCTTTTCTTCTCAAGAAGGCCGATTTATGAAAATCTGAATAAAGTATAAAAGGACTGATGGTGATGCAGATTTCATTGTGCAGCAGCAGAGCAGGTGGCTGTGCTGCTGCACCCAAACACAGCTGATCTCCCGTCTTTGTGGTGTGTTTACCAAAGTTTCACCAAGTCCCTGCCAGTAAATAATAGTCCCGACAGCAGCTGGCAGGACAGCATATGATAGTCAGGACCCCCCCACCCCACCCCCTCCGTCCTCAAAACCGGCCCAAACCAGCCAGACCCACCCAGCCCCCTCCGGCACTACACTGACTAACCCTCCCGACCCCTCCCAGCCCTGCCCGACCCCAACCTGCAGGAAGCGGCAGATGGCGCGGCGTGGCCAGGGGAGACATCTTGCAGGGTAGACAATAGGCGCTCTGTTCGGACCGCTGGAGCTGACAGACTGTGAGCTCCGCTATTGTGCTCCGTGCCATACACATGCAGATGAAGCCTGGAGGAGGAGGGACTGAGTCCCCCCGCCCCCTCCCTCGGATGGCAGGCTCTAAAACTTCTGCTAGTTTCACCCCTCCTCTCCTACCCGTTACTGTCTCCTCCCATTAAACACCAAAACAAGCAGAAAAAAAGAGTGAGAGTGAAAACACAACACAAAATTATTTTCCCTTTAGTTTTATTGAGCATTTTTCACTTACAGCGTCCAGTAAGGTTAACACTGTTTGTTTCCAGCATTGCTTCAAGAACATCAGAACATATTCAGTCAAATCTTTTTTTTTTAAACATTTGTCTTCAGTACAGGCTACATAGTAAATTATTTATAGGTTAATCTAACAAATTCTCATAACGTTAACTTAATTTAGCCATTTTCTAAAGTGAAACCTTTAGAATATAGACGTTTGTTGTTGTCTTATATATATAGTTTAGAAATATTTTGTCATCGTTAAATTTCTAAAGTGAAACCTTTAGAGAATTAAGACAATTCTGGAAAGTGGGAAACATTTCCGCTGACTGCAACTGATGCCATGTTGCTCAGCAGAGAGGACGTCATTAAAAAGTCCCTTTTTAAGAAGGCCTCTCTCTCAGCACCGCTTCTTCTCCTGCTGCGCGTGCTTCACCGGGCGACATTTGCTCTGTGGGACCACAGGACGCAGAACTCGCTTCTCCTTCCTCTCCAAACCTCATCCGCACAAAGAATGAGGGTCGATGTGTCGCTCCTGTGGCATGCCCGACCTCATTCACATAAAGAATGAGAGTCATCTTGGCATGGACGGGACAAGAGGCGACGGTTCACGGGGGCCCCTCGGGCCGGCGCCGTGCTGCCTGGACGGGAAGCCTCCTCAGGAGTATCCAGGGATGAGCAGAAACAGGGTCATCCTGTCCATCAGGATGAGTATTTCCAGATGAGAAGCTCTGCAGCATCTGAGCAAGTGAGGAGCCAGGTCCCAGATCAGCGCTCGGGGAGGCTGATCTCAGGAACCCAGTCGTTCAGACGCCGGCTCTCCTCACAGAACAGGTGCAGCTTCTCCAGAGCAGGGTCCTCCCAAGACCCGTCGGCCGGGTTCTGTTCAAACAGGAAGAGGGAGGCAGGTTTAGTCACACGTTTCTTTCCAAAAAAACACAACAAACGCAGCCTCCAAATTCCTCAGAATGATGCATCATCATTAACTGAGCTCTACGTACCGTGATGAGGACGCAGTGCGCATCTTCAAACTGCTCCGCCTTGCCTCCAACAATCTCAACCAGGCGCTGCACGTCGCTCACTCTGACGATGCTGATGTCGTTGTCGAAGCAGAAGGACTGGATGAGGGTGAAGTGGATCTGGAGGGCGATGTCACACTCGAACTCCTCATCCATGGCCAGGACGCAGAAAGACACGCTGTCCGGGTCTCTGTGGAGACAGTAAAGATCAAAACCCATGAGATTCAATCCACACAGAATACAAAGTGTTCGGATCATTGTTCACGTAATAAACTTTAGGCCTTAAGCAGAGTCTCATACTTACAGATTCATAACTTTTGCGCACTCGTAGACACCGACGGTGAGGGAGTCATTGTCTTTGGCGGTCACCAGGACCTCCTCAAGGGCTATACCGGCGCACTGAGCACGCTCGGTGGGCTTCTGGATCAGGACCTCCTCAAAAGTCATGATGAAGGCTATTAAGATATTCCGCAGTGGAAAAATTTAGGAAAGTATGATAAGAGAGTAAATCCGCAGAGAGAGCAGAGTGCTTTCAAAGCTGCAGTCGCCCTCTTTTATACTCTGCAACTCGTGCGGCGCAGTGAAAGCTCTGCGCCCTGATTGGCTAAAGCTGAATGGTGTATTGGTATGATAATGCTATTGTCACACCCCGGCTCGTGGCAGATTGATGGGGGTCATCGAGCCACTCACGCCCCCCCCCCTCCACACACACACAGCACACACAGCAGCTTGGCCTGCAGCTAAAAATAGCTTAATTATATTAAAGAAAAAGTTTGATTACTCTACAGCACTTTTGCGCAACGCACTTAAAATGCAGCATACTGTTCAAGTTGCAGAGATGCATCACGCACCCGTCTGACCTCCACTTAGAATAAATAAAGCTCAAGTAAATTTAAAATGTTAGTTGCTACTCAGAACTGTTAAGAAGCCACCTCCAGCCCTGTTTGCAAACGTTACTTATGCACACTTTCACTCCTCCGTGAACTCCGCTAACATTTTTAAACTCCAAAGAAACCTCCAGTGATCGTTCCTTCTTTTTAGACTTTTCTGATGGAGAACGTGTTTAGCTCCCCTCCCCCCGCTGATCCTCGGCAGCAGAGAAAGAGCAGGTGGATGATGCCATCTGTGGAGTATAGGCTGGCCATAAAACCGCCCCATTGTAAGCACAGAAGCTCCTCTATTGTCACGCTCTTCCATACAAATGCAAATGAACAGCGCGTGCCAGAACGCTGTGCGTGCTGCACAGTCTGCACTGCTGGCCCTCGCGGACCACGTGGCCATCAGCTGGCACGAGCATCCTTGCTCGGGTTTTATTTATTTACTCTGAGGAGTTCGGGAGCCACGCGGGGAAAAAAGCCTCAAAGTTAATCTCACTGTTACGTGTGTTATGTGCGTGATGCTGACGACCTCTTTAATGCCCAACCGAACTTTTACGCGTGACTCCATTTCATCTGTTCCACCTATCAGGCGCTTTTAACTTAATATATTGTGTTTATTCGGTAAGATTTTAAACTGACCTCACTTCTGACAGCTTGCATCGATTATCCTTAACTTTATTCATCGCGAAACTTTTACGCGCAGCCTTATTTGTTTCACTTGCTGTGCAGTTTCTCTTCAACACCTCGTGGTTATTTCATCTGCATAATAATCCCAAACACATCTTGCATCAGGTCAGACCTGCTGCCACTGCTGCGTAAATTGCGCAGGGGGGGGGGGTTGGAGGTGCAGGAGACACAGGTCGGTGGTGATTGATTCAGCACTATTGTTCTGCGGAAGGCACAGTGGCAGATGGAGAACTGTCGCTATGAGGGAACCCCCCCCCCTTCTAAACCTAGGTCAACTTCTACCCCAGGGCTTTGTTTTTTGTCTTTTGTCTACAAGTCTCCACATTTCGCCAGTCTGTTGTCTGAGTTTTGATTAAATTAGAATACCAAATATGAAATTTATGGTGAGTGAGTGAAGCGTTATCTCCAAAACACGTCTGACATTTACAGGCAGATATAAAATCACTCGGTTTGAGCTGCAAACAGGCGAGAACGCTGCAAGTGTTTTGTTCCCCAACAAAATGCGCATCTGCAGATTATCGCTCCAACAGTGCCATTTATTTACACCCTCGTGCTGCAAAATCATCTGCGCATCATCTGGCCCAGAGTTTGATTTGGATCCAGCTGACACAGACTCAAACACTGATCTGTTGTCGGAAGGATAAGCTCGTATGACCACGGGCCAGGCGCGTGCAAATCGATACCGACCCATTGTTGCTGAAGCACATCTGCCAGATGGAGGCCTTTCCGGCAGCGCGCGACAGGTGTTGGTGGTCAGAGCTCTTTAATGGTGACCTGCGGCGCCTCAACAGAGCCCACCCTCTGCGTTATGAAGGAAAGTGTCTGAAAGCTGGCAGATAAGTCGGAGTTTTTCAGAAACTTCGCCTCTAGTGTTTGCAAAGCTGATTTAAGCTTTGAGGATAAAAATGCATTTATGCAAATATAGTTTTTCATTGATAAAATGCGCTTTTTGAGCTAGAAAGCAATGCATACGCTGGCTTATGAATCATACCGATGTTGTCTTACATTTCTACATTGTGCTTTACACGACTTAGAAAATCCTCTTTGCAGCAGTGGAACATTTGTCTATCACGCCCAGCAGGTGCTGCCTGACTTCTTTTGTCCACCCTCCCTTTACGTCCCCCCCCCCGGGACAGATGGTATCTCCCGGTTACTATGGAGAGTGATGCAGATAGAGAGATAAAGCACGCAGGCATCTCCAGATGCCACGCGCCCGTCTTTACGCATGCAGAGCAGCGACCCGTGCCGCTGTCTAATCTACAATAAACAGTCCGTGCTGTGGAGGTGGTGGATAGTCAGATTATTTTGACTTCAAAAATGGTTTGATGCTCACTCCTCCAGAAAACTATCTATGACTTCAAGAAATATTAAGACTTTTAATTGGTGTTGCAAGTTTTTACTGTTTTGACCACAAAAATTACTTACACGCTGTTCATTTTTTTTATTTTATACATTTATCTTTGGCTTGCATCAGCCTTTAGGAATCAGATATTTAGCTTTTAGGTAATTCCAGAAAGCAAAATACTGGATGAGCCTTGAGTAAGATTTCATGAAGAATCTGTGTGCATAAGACCATCATTTTAAAATAAACTGATGTAAAACCTTAAAGAAGGGCCACGTGCTCTTTCTGTATGCCTTCATAGTTCATGAGTCCAGATGATCTTAAGATGCATTTTTACCAGCAGAGCAGTCAGCCCCTGCCTTCCACCCATTTCCACAAAACCTGAAAATAAACCAGCAAACTACTGAAACTTTATTTTCTTTGTGATTTCAACTAATTTTAATGAGCGTTATGGCGGGTTAAGATAAAAGCAGTGTTTTTTAAGCTTTGTAACAGCAGTTTAACTCGATAAGAACGAATGCAGACAGTCCAAAGACGCGCATGTTAGGTTAGCTGTCTGTGGATGTGAGGCAGATGAAGTGTTTAAAGCGCTGCATGAATGTGTGGTTAAATGTGGTTTGTAGTCTAAAGGCCTCGGAGTGTTCAGTAAGACCAGAAAAGCTCTGTATAGATACCAGTTCGGTCCAGACTCACTGAATGAATGGAGAGTTTTAGAAAGTGTGCAGTGGCATTGAGAAGTACTATGGATTTAAATATGCTTTTGTATTTCAGTGGATTCATCAGTCGCTTCTTATTCTTCCAGAACTTTGAGGAGCAGTCTGGTCTTCCTGTGTGGTTTCATTATTCTTGTAAACTCAAATAAGCACTCAAAGGTCAGACTTTCTACATTTGATCCTTTCAACTAAATCTGCCCCCAACTTTCTAAGACTTTTCTATGGGCACGCGTGCCTCGGGGCGGGGTGGGGGCTGATGGCCTCTTGTTGCCATTGTGCTGCAGTCAGCCAATAAGAGAATCAGCGCGTGCCGGGTCTGCAGTATAAATGCTGGCAGATTCCTGGAAGCAGCACAAACAGTCTTCTTTGGACTTTCTGACTCTCCTTCAGCTGAATTGCGAGATACAACATAACCATGCAGTCCACTGGAAAACCTCTGAAGGAAGCTCTGCTGTGTGCCCAGAGCGAGGAGCGACTCACCGTTGGAGTCTATGAGAGTGCCAAAATTATGACTGAGTAAGTAACTTAGCATGACTTAAATGGCACCCTCTCTCAGCTTTAGAGCTCATCAGCACTGAGCAGCAGCAGCGGCTAACAGGACGTGACCTTTGTTTGTCCACAGAGACCCGGACAGCGTGTCTTTCTGCGTCCTGGCCATGGATGAGGAGTTCGAGTGTGACATCGCCCTCCAGATCCACTTCACCCTCATCCAGTCCTTCTGCTTCGACAACGACATCAGCATCGTCAGAGTGAGCGACGTGCAGCGCCTGGTTGAGATTGTTGGAGGCAAGGCGGAGCAGTTTGAAGATGCGCACTGCGTCCTCATCACGGTACGTAGAGCTCAGTTAATGATGATGCATCATTCTGAGGAATTTGGAGGCTGCGTTTGTTGTGTTTTTTTGGAAAGAAACGTGTGACTAAACCTGCCTCCCTCTTCCTGTTTGAACAGAACCCGGCCGACGGGTCTTGGGAGGACCCTGCTCTGGAGAAGCTGCACCTGTTCTGTGAGGAGAGCCGGCGTCTGAACGACTGGGTTCCTGAGATCAGCCTCCCCGAGCGCTGATCTGGGACCTGGCTCCTCACTTGCTCAGATGCTGCAGAGCTTCTCATCTGGAAATACTCATCCTGATGGACAGGATGACCCTGTTTCTGCTCATCCCTGGATACTCCTGAGGAGGCTTCCCGTCCAGGCAGCACGGCGCCGGCCCGAGGGGCCCCCGTGAACCGTCGCCTCTTGTCCCGTCCATGCCAAGATGACTCTCATTCTTTATGTGAATGAGGTCGGGCATGCCACAGGAGCGACACATCGACCCTCATTCTTTGTGCGGATGAGGTTTGGAGAGGAAGGAGAAGCGAGTTCTGCGTCCTGTGGTCCCACAGAGCAAATGTCGCCCGGTGAAGCACGCGCAGCAGGAGAAGAAGCGGTGCTGAGAGAGAGGCCTTCTTAAAAAGGGACTTTTTAATGACGTCCTCTCTGCTGAGCAACATGGCATCAGTTGCAGTCAGCGGAAATGTTTCCCACTTTCCAGAATTGTCTTAATTCTCTAAAGGTTTCACTTTAGAAATTTAACGATGACAAAATATTCTTTAAAAATACTGAGGTAAAAAAAAAAAAAATTCAAAAAGGTTGAAATGAAAGAAAACATTTTGATCTGACTTTAAATCTTCAAGTGTGAAACATAAAAAACAAACAAACTTAAATTCAGCTTCATGGAAGATAAAATTATTTGTTTTCTTGTGTATTTATGTGACACAAAAACTTACAAATAAAACATTTGAATTTTATTTCTCATTGACTGTTCTTTATTTCTTTTATTGTCTCAATTGTCTGAAGTGGAAACAAAGAAACATTTGGACCTTTTCTGTGGCAGACTTACATTTCTGTGCTGCGTCAGAGCTGCCTGAGCTTCAGTTACATAATGAAACCAAGTATCTGAGAATATCAATACACAGCTCAGATCACTGTCATCACTCTCATTTCTTTATGGCGGTGAGGGATCATTAGAAAAATCTGAGGGGTTATGAGATGGATTCAAAAATCAGTAAAGCAGGAAAAGGAGCAGCTCTGTGATACTTTGTGTTTATTGGTGTTTCTCTGTTAGACCTCTAAAAAGTATCATAATCAGAAGAATCCATTCATGTCTCTAGAGGAGGTGAGGTGATATTAATGTTACCTGGCACAGGCGGTGGTTTTAATCCACTGTTGTTGCTCCCTCCTCAGTAATTATTACAGCTAAAATAACAGCCCAGTGTCTCTGCCTGCTGCTTCAAATCCAGCCGCTGCGTGCCAGAATAAATATTTTTCCTTTTGTGTGAAAATCTCATGGAAATGTGCAATCGCCAACCTATTTGGAGCATGCCATCAGGTGAGCTGCACCCACTAATCTCAACAATGGATTAAAATGTCATCTTTGTACAGATTTGTTCTCTTTGCACACATTTTCAACCTTTTTATTTTTTCATGCTTTGCCACGTTGGTGTCATGAAACACACACTGGTTTAGCTGTTATTGGCTCGTGTTTGAATACAACAGTATATCCAGAGGGAGCTTCACGGTCTACCGAGGAAACCCTTCAGACTGTGACGTTCCTCTTTTCTTTGCTTTCTCTCGAATTTGTCTGTTACGAAGTCCCGTTGATGCTGAGCCAGCCTACAGTCGAGTTAAATGTAACCCATTAGCCAGGATATCTGTGGATCTCAGAGACTGATGGCTTTGACAAAATAAACATATTTGATGCCCTAAAAATAGATATTAATGCCCTTCCTTCACCCTTAATTTGAATTCTGCGGAAATGTGGATGGGACTGTTCACAACCTGTAAAACTGAATTCTGATTGGACGCCTCAGGAGACTCACAGGAGCATCATTTCAAAGGTCACAGGCCAAAGCACTGACTGTGTGCCGCCATCAAACTAGCAACCAAATCTAACCACTAACCAATTAAAAGCTTCCTAATCAATGCTATAGTTTGTGTTGCTGTGTTATTTCATGTAAATAGTGCGAATGTGTGTAGCTTGAATTAGAAACCATAGTTTTTAGGACTTTGCAGTCACTGAACTTGTGTTTCCTGAGGCTGGGTCATTCGGCGTGCTAACTGCAAACATTTCAATCTAATTTACTCTCAGCAGCGTTCTGACTGTACACCATGATGCTCTCTTTAAACAAAAATATCAGCTACACGGAGGCTGCAGCTTAACGGGGGTGGGCTTCTGTCTCCGGGCACACGCTGTTTTTTCTCCTCTTTCTCAAATTTAAAATTCGAGAACCTTTAAGAAGCTTCTGTGCACTCGCATTTCACATTTTAAAGGCGCTCTGACCCGCGTGTTGCCTGTCAGTGTGAACTATTGTGGCATCAACAGCTGCTGCGGGCCCCACGCCCCGAAGTGATGCGCACAGACACACGCACGCGATTCCTACTAAGTCCTTACCCTTTCTGCTGGTTTGCACCTTTGCAGTGTGACGTTTTAAAAGAGGGAGAAAAGTGGTTGATCTAAATCGGTTGCGCCTTAAGCAGCTTCATCACTCTGTGTTGCGCCCTCTCATGTGCACCTATGCACAGCCGCAAGCCCTTTGTGTCAAAAAAAAGAAAACAAAATGGGCCAGCTGAAACGTAATCAGCCCTTTAAATTTCCACAGCAACCAACTCAACACTCGCTCCATCTGCTGTCCAATTTAATGACAGAGAGAGAAAGGCAGAGAGGAGGAGGAGGAGGAGGAGGCCCTGTGCCTGGCACAAGTCTGCTGCCATTCATCCATTCAAAGCCAAATCCTGACTAACAACAGCATCCCCCAGCAGAGCGGTCAGCAGAAACAGATCTGAAGTCAGAGAGCAGCAGCACCTGAAAGTAGTTCAGTTGTTTGGGGCAGCAGGAAAATAGTTCAACATTTTACAACATGTGCGTTTATTTTTTTTGTGATACACTGAATGAAGAGCAGTGTCGCCCGTGCACAGAGCTCGAGCCAGGATTTGGTAGCATTCCTGGAGACTTTCAGTCAGGCTGGAGCTGCGAAGGTCTAAAATACACCTGCAAACACCTTTAAGGGTGAATTTTTCTGCCTGCCTCTGCGAACCCTAAACAACCTCAGCTGCCCTCAGTCTCAACCCGACCGTTAAGAGCTGCTGCTGCTGCTGCTGCAGGCACATGCTGCTTCTCAAGTGTCCTTTCAACATAAAGCCTCCTTCTCCTCCTTCTAAAGTCTTTTCTGTGCTGGAGAGCTGCAGCAGATGGTAATGACGGGCTGCAGGCTCAGTGTGTGTGTGTTCTCCTCTTTTATTGGTGTTTTGCTTCAGCAGTCCCAAATACATTTATATTTCTTTTTTTTTCTTTTTTTTTTTTTTACAATAAAGGGCTTTCTGCATCTACAATCACAAAACACAATCACGAACTCTGAGCTGTGTTGAATATTTTGGACTTTTGCTTTTCATCTTAGAAAATCAAAGTTGCACAAATTGTCTGACAATTATGATAATCCATGTGCGCACGTGCAAACATGAAGCAGAAACGCCCACTCGTCCCCCCCCCCCGTCCCCCCGATCATCAGCTGCTGATGCTAATTTCTGATTGTGATCTCAATCACTCGGACCTGCTCCGGCTCCTAATGAGTCTAATCACTAATTACATTAGCCGCCCCCCCACCCCCACCCCGAAGGCTGCGCTGTCCCATTGGTGTCCTCAATCCCGGACAAAGACCCAGTTTAAACATCAGCATCTAAAGAAGTAAACTAAAACTCTTTTGCATTTGCACCACTGAAAACTTCAGTATAAAAACTGCGTCGTTACAAGTTAATTAGAAATCAGTAAGGAGTGCAAATATATCTGTTTGCATGACAGTTTTTTATCTTCACAGGAACCAGAGTGTATCTAAGATATGAAGATAAAGAGATGATCTGTTTACGTCCAGTGTTGCAGCTTGTTGAGATAAAGTGGACTCAGAGAGCTGACGCGCTGCCAGCTGTTGCCAAAACACGGCTCTGTTTCTTCACCGAGTGTTGAGGCCCTCCGGGGCCTGGCTCAGCTGCTGCTGGTTCAACACAGTCATTTGCTGTGTATGCGTTTAGTCTTACAGACAATATGGCAGAATTTCAACACTGAAACGAGTCCAAAGCCACCATAATTTATGTAATAATGTAGATTAGAGACCACATTTGAGTGACACAGCACTGGCCTTTATCCTTGCACAGTGCAGAGGAGGAAGATCAGATGGCTAAATGTGCCTGTACTGCACCCCCATCCACTGCACACCCTCACCAAAACAAAACTCTGGCAGTGAAAAAAAAGAAAAAGCTACAGCCAACACTTCTACGCCCTCATCAATGGACACAAAGAGCAGAGAGCGACAGGAGGGGCCCTGAACAAAGGTGCAGGGAGACCTCGGCCCTCTCCCCTCTTTTGTGCTAAAGAATGGCGAGGTCCAGGAGCAGCTGCTGCTGGCTGCACGGGACATTTGAGTCGGTCCTTTTCACCACAAAACAAAGTCTGGCGCTGTGAGTGGGGAGGCTGCACGGCTGCAGGGGCGAAGAGGAGGAGGGAGGGAGGGAGGGAGGGAAGAGGCTGTATACAAACCGAAGGGCACACTTTGCCAGCTCAACGTACAGCTGACTCCCCCATTGATCCTGCAGATCAGCAGCAGCAGCAGCAGCAGCAGCAGAGGAAGGGAAGGGCGGGGTTTAGCAGGGTGGAGGGTTTTTTTTTTTTAAAGTGGGGCCTTTAAAGTTGATGGGAGTCACATCAGTCAGAGCACAAAGGAGGACCCCGAGGTCTGCCATATGGCTGTAGGCACATCATCTGTTCAGGAATAACTAAAAGAAATCCAAGCTGAGCCAATAGCAGCTCAAGCTCTGCCCCCTGTGCTACTAAGCAACAAAAAACCCCTGGTTTCTGATTGGCCAGTGAGATGTAGTTATTAAAAGCTCAGTGTCTCAATTACCCAGGTATAGGAGGAGGACACGTTGTTGTTTTAGTACTTCAGGATGATCTCTGTGGTGAACTGATTACTGTTGGTGTAAAGAAAGGCAATAAAACACTGAAACTTAAATGCAGGTTATTGCCTCTATTTTTGCAGCTGTCAAAATTCATGTTGCATACTTTTTTTGCATACTTTTTAGGACTTTTTGCGTGACTGATTTCCCCTCAGACACCACAGAAACAAGTCAGTTAATCACAGGATGAAACAAATGCATTGAAAAGCAGCCAGGATTCATCAAAGCTCACATTCAGAAATCTTCTGTTTCCATTTATTCAAGTTCGAAAGAAACTTGATGTTTCATATCTGGGACAAACGATTCAAATCGAGTCCTTTTTCTCTTCACTTTCATTATGCGCTGTAGCTGCACTGGAACGTGCTCCTTAGTCGTACTGAGAGATACAAAATCTTTACTAAATAGTAGGAGAATTGAAATGAACCCATACTTAAACACTTATTCGATATGTCATCTGTAATGCTGCTAATCAGCTGAATTACTTGTCAGAAGAAGATTAAATGTATCCACTGATGTCACGATTAAGACCAATGGGACATTTTGTTGTCCGACATAAATTGGACAGCAAAATGTCCTCTGTGACTGATGTGCTGTGATTCTTGTCACTGTGTTGCTGATGCATCCGTGCAGAACCAGAGTTTTAGTGTTGCAGCTGCTCCGGGTGCGGCCGGTGTTCCCAGTGAGGCTCCCGATCTCATAAAAGCTGCAGGAATCAGAAGACTCTGCATAAAAGCAAATGATGTTGGTGCCCAAGGCCACACCTGTATTGTACCTGTACAGTGAGTGACAGCTGGGACTGTATTGTTAGATGAAGGCACTTTTGAACACACAACACTTTCACACAAAGGCTCCTGCTGCTGCCTCTGGTTTTACAGTTGGCAAAGTTTCTCTCAGGAGAAATATTTGGTTTCCAAATGCCTCTTTAGCTCTATTGGCTCCGTGTTAACGTTAATTAACGCCTCACACAGCTTTTTTTTTTTTTTTTTTGGCAGTTTTCTTTTCTTAATGAGTTTCTGACATTTTTATTCCCACAGTGATTTTTTTTTCAACTCCTCACTATCGGTCAGGGCCTTTGAGGCGTAATATATCATTCATTCTTCTTAGGAAGTTACAGTAATAATGTCAGGTTGACACAAAATGTCAGGACACACCTGGACGTTTCCTTAAGGCACACCAGAGGGATCCGCTGCATTCGGAGATGCTGACTGAAACATAAATACAGCTGACAGGGAGAGCAGAACTATCAGAACTATGAAAGATGGCATCAAATGGGCATACCCTACATGCACTTTGCACTGCTGCCTGTTGAAGAGTTCAGGTTCTGTATGCAGATATAATGGACCTGTCTTCTGATGCCACCCAGTAACGTCACAGTGGTACTACAACCACAACCACACGCTTCCACTCAGGGTGCTGAGTGAAGAGAAATACCTCCACCTAGTGGTTAGAAGTGGTTCCTGCATCACAGGGCGCCCTGAGTGACGCAGATATCCTGCAGCCTGGACTTTATTAAATCCGTCTGAAAATAAATGACCGTAAATAATCATGTAAATTAGATTTAGATCATAAATAAAGAAGATGAAAGGTTTTGTACTGCAACACATCTGTTAAAGGGGTAAAATAACAGAAAACATAATTTTAAAAACCAGAACGTTTCTGAGGTGTTCACTTTCCTTTCGTTTGTTTGGCATAATCACTATGGTGACTGAAGCTGTCAAAATACAGACACACACACAGACACACACAGACCCACACCACCACGGTGCTTTCATATCCTTTCATTAAATTTTCCAGCACTGAAATTCTATTTATCAGTTGTTTCTAGACAATTTTATTATAATTAATAATGAATTAATTCATAATTAATACTATATTTTACGCTTCACTGTGATTTGTCTTTTAATCACTTTTAGCTGCACCTGTGTCTGAAAAGTGAAACAGTGCAAACATGTTTGTGCTGCTGCGGCTTCTTTGATTATTTTTGTGGAATTATCTGATGGATATTATGCAGATGCTGGTGCAGACAGTCCAGGATGTTTGTGTGATAAAATTCTAGCACATCATTAGCCTGTTACTGTGCGATGCACCAGTACAGTTTATGGATGCACCTTTGATTTACAGTACTTTTGACATTGGTGTCATGGTCCCTCCACCCTCCTGGCTCTCTCTCTCTCCTCTCCTGTGTTTATATTCTCTGGTCTCAAGTTTGAGGGGTGGAGCTAGATCCACGTCGTCACCCTCGTTATCTGACTCACCTGGGAGTAAGGAGACACACCTGTTTCCGCCTCATCTGATCTCCTACTTAAGCTGGCTGGTGACGGTTAGTCTTTGCTGGATCGTTGCCGTAAACACTCAGTGCTGACGGTGCACTTTCAGTTTCCTGCTGCTTTGCCCACCATCTTGCTGACCTTATGACCGCTTGTCTTTATACTTGGGTGTCTGGAGAAAGGAGTCAAGGACGTTTCAGTTGGGATATGCGGATGTGAGCTGAGGATCATCACGGGAGAGTGTCAGAGTGGGTTTTCTTGTGAACTGGACTGGACCCCAAGAAAAAAAGAAGGCATTCCTGTTTTTCCCCTCATCCCCTGCACATTGTAAATAAACCCTGTTAAATTCTAACCTAGGAGTTCTGCTTGTTTGAGTCCACTAGCTCCCAGCCATGACAATCGCCTGCTTTTTCGCTCCTTTTCAGTCCATTCCCCGCCCCCAACCATTTTCAGAGGACTGCTATTTGTTTTTTAAGCCACTCAGCATTGACCTATGACTCAATCAAGCATGAAAATGCACCTAACTCAATGTTGTCTGTTGTGTCAGATCAGACAGCTTAGCCAAGATCCAATTTTAAATTGTATTTTTGTGTTCCAGCAAAGACCTGATGCAGGACCTGAGAGATGCATCTGACTCTTCAGTGGATCCATTTCCTGTTCAATCACCAAACCTGAAGCCATTCTTAAGGAAGGGAAACATGTTATTATATTTCCATGTATGTTTGCACATATTTCAATAAATCTCTGCACATATTTCCCATTTTCCTAGTAACATATAAAGAAATAAAGGGTGACTCAAGATTTTTGCACAGTATCCCAATATATAAACTAGAGGTTTCAAAAACCTCATGGTGGCCACTTCCATCTTTTTTGTACAGTCTATATTGCTATAAGAATTTGATTGCTTTAAAAGCAGCCAGTGTGACGACCCTCCGGGGCGAGCACTGGGTGGGTTGAGCTGGGTCAAAATTAGGGTAAGTGGGGTGTGTCATGTAATGAAGTAAAGTTGGTTTGTTGGGTCTTCAAGTCTGCAGATGTGACCCCGTCTCCTCTGGAAAGTCCTCTTCCTGCAGGGCTCTGTCGGGTGGAGTCTGGTGATAAGAGGAATTAGTAGCAGTCAGCCATTCCATCGCTCTTCCACGCTGCTTTGCTTTGCTGTGTTTTGTTTGCACTTGGGAGGTCAAGTAACGATCCTTCGGCAGGGATGTGGCCCGCGGACCGCCAGTTGACATTCACTGCACTAGAGGGTCATCATCCACGCTTCCTCAGGACAGATCAGCAGTTCGTAGCGAAGTGTGGCAACGAGCTACAGGCAGTGAGACACTGAAGTACTGCACTTCCCGTCCAGTCCGTTAAACTGGGAACTGAGAAACCGTGTCAGACAAAGAGGTCAAAGGCCCTGCAGCTTTTCTTTCAGTTGACTCTCAGCTGCAGGAAATTAGATGTTCATTTACACATTAGCACAAACATTTTGGGTCAGCACGTGGGAATTCATTACTGTGCGAACAACACGAGGAAACACGCTCCTATTCTGGTGCAGCACTGATCGAGTGAGAGGAAGAGGACGCCAAGGCTTTAGAGCTCTGACACAGCGTCCAGAGCGGTTAAGTTCTAAAGATCAGTGTGTTTCCCCCCTTTTATCAGCATTAAATTCAAATAACTGGGGGTAAAAGTTCCATGCACCATGCAGCCAGCAAATGGAACTGCACATGCTAACAAGGGAAGTGTACTAGCAGCAGCAATCTCTAAAGTTTTAGTGCTTTATCCAGTCATCACCAGCAGGGATGCTCATACTGGAGTCCATCTACAGGCTGCTTTTGTGTGTGAAACCTCACAACAACGACCAAACTAAAATTCAGAGCACTAATTTGCTCTAATCCAGCTGTATGTGCTGCTGATTCCGGCGTGAGTCAATCTCATCCTCTTTTAAAGTCAGATTTTAGCGCTCTAAAACATTTCAGTCTTATTGCATTTGCAGAGAACACTTGACTTTATTGTTCCCTAGTCACTTTACAAAGATATACCATTATATTTAGACACTTTTCCAGCCATTCTGTCTTAATATTAGAACTGATACTTGAGCAATTTGAATACTTCTGCTCAGCCTCGTGTCTAGTTCCTGCCCCGCTTTCTCTGATTCTCCCCTGTTTCCTCTTTTAATCTGTCTCTCCCTTCCCCTCTCTGTCTCCCAGGGTGCGCACACAACAGACTGGAAGTCATTTCAGAAAGAAATTAACACAGGAGTCTAATACTCTAATGCTCCCACACAGCAAATTGGATTCATGCGCTTCACTGACTCTGGGTATCAGTTTTTTGCAGGACACAAAGCCTCCTGCTGCAAGCCAGAAACACAGACTCGGGGGGGCGGGGGGTGGGGGACGCTGTTGCTTCGACACTGCTAAACACTCGCACACCGAGGACTTACAACCCACGAACAAAAGTATGTGGACACCTCCTCATTTAAACAGGCGCCTTTCTGCTGCCGTAACGGCCTCTATCGCTCTGGTTTCAGGTATTCCTGCATAACACAGGAACACAAAGGGTGCTGAGATTTGCTCCCATTCAGCTGTGAGAGTATTAGCAAGGCTGACACTGAAGCTGGGTGACCGTGTCTGGATCAGGTGAGCTGTAAAAGAGGCAAAAATAGTTTTACAGAAAGTCTAATCATAGTTCTGGGCCTGGTGTAAGAGGGTACCAATAAGTAACATATGGAACATAATCACACTATCCAATATCTAATGACAAAGCCACAAAACCAACATCTGGCTCAACAGTTACTTTACGTTATCGGTAACTAAATACTAAAGTAAGTTCTCTGGGAGAAAATTCCTTGTTGATGTCAGAAGCCAGAGGAGAACGGCGGGAGAGCTTCAAGCTGGAAGGCAACAGCAACCCAAATAACCATTTGTTCCACCCAAAGGATGCAGAAGAGCATCTCTGAACACTCTACATGCCAAACATTGAAGCAGATGGGCTACAACAGCAGAAGAGCACACCGGGCGGCACTCCTGTCAGCTAAGGGCGGGGAACTGAGGCTGCAGTTGGCACCGGCTCACCAAAATTGAACAATAAAGATTAGAAAAAGGTTGCCTGGTCTGATTTGATTTCTGCTGCCACATTCGGATAGTACGGGGCAAAGAACAGAGAAGAATGGATCCATCCTGGCTCGTATCAAAGGTTCTGACCTGCAGCGACCGTGAGATGCTATCATGTCTGTGATGAGTAAGGTTTCCAGCAACCTGTTGAATCTGTGCCGTGAAGAATAACTAATAAAGTGTCTGGTAAGTATGTTTTTTTGTATATGGAAAAAATAGAAAAAAGTAAGATAGCTAAATTATCCGAAACAAACTACATTGTGAATGTTGTTCGGGGTAATTTCAGCGGTGCTGCATGGGGTGGTGTCGGGGACCTGCCGGTCATGTTCTGGTTGTCCACGGAAATAGACACACAAGATTTTTCTTTAGTTGCCTTTTACTTTGCAAACTCTCATGAAAACATATCCTCATTTAAAGTTTTATAAGAAAGCAATTATTTGTTTCTAAACATCTAATTAAAAAAAAAAACTCATTTCCAAGTTTTAAATGTATTTAAACAGCAGCGCATAAACAAATAAACATCTATTATCGTATTTAATTGCATAACTACAGGTTTATTCTAACCTTTAGTTTAAAAAAAAAAAAAGGAAAAACTTGTATTTTCATCAGTGTTTTCTCGGTTCTGTGTATGTGTGTGAGTTTGTAACTCTAACCACCAATTTGGTGTAAAACTGACTTTCATAAATTCTCCCTTCAGGTCAAAAAGCCTGTTCCATCTAATCCTAAATCAGCAGCTCGTTCCTCATTTCTCCTCCTACTTTGCTGGTATATTATGTTTCATTACTTTGCTGTCCTGAAGCACCGGTGTTAATTAAGTTTGTTAGAAAATCTGTCTGTCTGCCACGCTCTAAATTGCAAAAGCCGTTTCCTCTTCAAATTCTCTTTCATCCCACATGTTCCAGGAGTGAGGAGTTGGAGCTGAACTTTGATCCCAGTGTAAAAAAAAAACAGGGTCACTGATCTAAAGGCTAGTCATACTTTAGAGAGAGCTCCTCTGGTGATTGCGGAGTCTATGTTCTCAGTGAAGGGAAAAAGTTCCAAATCCATTAGAAATGGCTACAAAGTTGCAGATGAAGGCTTTCTCCTGTGCTGTGGGAAAAGCTTCTTTCCACTCATGTCTTTGGTCAGAAAACTGCATCTGTGAACAAAACTGAGCTCTCAGCCAAAGACAGACTGGCACACCTTGATCCACACTGTGTGGAACTTGGATGTGATTGGCAGCACTGTTGCTTCAATACCAAGCTTCTGCTGCCACAGCTCCACTTTGTTTGCATGTTTTACCCACAGACTGACGAGCTGCTCAGGTGTTCCAGTCACTTCCACGGCCACAGGTGTATAAACCGAGCACCTAGGCATGCAGACTGCTTCTACAAACATCAGTGAAAGAATGGGTCACTCTCAGGAGCTCAGTGAACTCCAGTGTGGTACCGTGATAGGATGATACCTGTGCAACAAGGCCAGTCACTACTAGATATTCCACAGTCAGCTGTTAGTGGGATTATAACAAAGTGGAAGCGATTGGGAATGACAGCAACTCAGCCATGAAGTGGTAGGCTACATAAAATCACAGAGTGGGGTCAGCGGATGCTGAGGGTCATGGTGCACAGAGGTCACCATTTTTCTGCAGAGTCAATCACTACAGACCTCCAACCTTCATGTGGCCTTCAGATCAGCTCAAGAACAGTGTGTAGAGAGCTTCATGGAATGGGTTTCCATGGCAGCTGCATCCAAGCCTCACATCACCAAGCTCAATGCAAAGCGTCAGATGCAGTGGTGTAAAGCACGCCGACACTGGAGAGAGATGTTCTCTGACACTTGTCCATCTGCCAGTCTGATGGATGAGTCTGGGTTTGGTGGTTGCTATGGGAACGGTGTCTGTCTGACTGCATTGTGCCAAGTGTAAACTTTGGTGGAGGGGGGGTTATGGTGTGGGGTGTTTTTCAGGAGTTGGGCTCGGCCCCTTAGTTCCAGTGAAAGGAACTCTTAATGCTTCAGCACACCAAGACATCTGGGACAATTTCATGCTCCCAACTTTGTGGGAACAGTTTGGGGATGGCCCCTTCCTGTTCCAACATGACTGCACACCAGTGCACAAAGCAGCTCCATAAAGACATGGATGAGCCAGTTTGGTGTGGAAGAACTTGACTGGCCTGCACGGAGTCCTGACCTCAGCCTGATAGAACACCTTTGGGATGGATTAGAGCGGAGACTGTGAGCCTTCTCTCCAACATCAGTGTCTGACCTCACAGATGTGCTTCTGGAAGAACGGTCAAAAATTCCCATAAACACTCCTAAACCTGTGGAAAGACTTCCCAGAAGAGCTGAAGCTGTTATAGCTGCAAAGGGTGGGCCACCATCACATTAAACCCTCTGAATTTAAGAATGGATGTCACTCAAGTTCATATTGATGTTGTGTCCATCTTTTACACTGCATGTGGTTTTTAGCTGGGGGCGACATGGCGGTGCACTTCATGCTGAAGCACAGATTTCTTGAGTGGTCTGTACTTCCAACGCTGGCTTCATTTTTCTGCCTCAGAGGTTCCTGCCTGTGTTTAATACATTATCTGTCAGGTTTAAGTCTGCACAAAAAACAAATTGTGTCTTTCTGGGGCCTGTTTCTGCCATGTTGCCACTATAAGGTTGCCAGATGGCCCGCACAAACCCAAACTAGCTGTGCTCTTTCTATCCTGCTCCTTCTAAATCTAAGGATAAACCCCTTTGAGATTTAGTGTTTGTCTACAGAATGTCAGCTGATGACCTCGTCCTTTCTCACGACCAGTGGTGGGATTTACAGAGGAGAGTGTGATCCTTCTCCCGATATTAAACCATGAAAGTCAAAGAGCGGATTTACGAGGTTTTGGCAGGATGGCGGTGATCTGCGGGCGTGACGGACACATTATGAACAGCGGCTGCATCGCTGCACTTCTCCTCAGAGCTCCTTAAACAATTTCCCCACAGTTCATTTTTAACCTGCCACACAGCCATCATCACTTAGCTCCATAATTCCCAAAATTCACGCATAATCAAACAAATTAGCCTTTATGCTAATTTCTTATGACTCAATTATGTTAAAAGCCCAGCTTGAATGACAGTCATAATTACAGCCATAATGCTGGCAGAGATATTACCGGCGAATAATATGGTAATGGATATCAAAGGAGCAAGCTTCATCTGCCGTACAGAGACACTGCTGAGTGGGTTAGCAGGAGTAAATAAACTCTGATGTGTTTGCTGATGAGCTGCTTTTTGGTCTACAGCACTGCTGAGACTCCACAGAGGTCAGAGCCATGAGCGCACTGATGGATGGAAAGAGACCCAAATGTTTTTAGGGAGTTGACTTGATTTCAGCTCTCTGTCCTTATTTACCTTTAATCTCTTTCTGAGGTTTTGAGTGCGATGTTAAAGAGTTTACAGAGACCTTCTTTTCTGTGTGGATGACCTCTCACTCATCCACTGACTTTGTTAAGGACTACTTTCTTCTTGACTTGAGTGCATTATGTTGAAACTTTAAGCTTTTCTGGTGTTGTAATTATGGTTATTGAGCCAAAGTAAAATCTTTGATGCATACAGTACCATGCAAAAGTCTTGAGCCAGGCTTCATTTGTTTACATTTTGCTAGGAACATGAGAAATGAGGAATTTATTAAATATGTGCAAATATACAGAGATTATACAGTATATCAGGCAAAAGTAGAGTTTATATAATCCCAACAAGTCAGTATTTGGTATGAGCACCTCCATTCTTCAACAGGGCCTGAACTCTCCTAGGTAAGCATTCAGGAGTAGTTCTCCAAGCCAATCCACAACTGATAGTATTCCATCATGTGTTTTTCTATCCGGGTATGCTTTTCCTATATTAGCAGCGTGTTTGGGATCATTGTGATCCTGAAAAATGAAGCTTTTGCCAATCAGATGCTTTCCAGATGGACTTGCATGGAAGACCAAAATCTGACTGCACTTTTTTGCCTTTATAATTCCATCAACTCTGACAAGATCGCCAACAACGCCGGCTGAAATGCAGCCTAAACCACGACAGAGGCTCCACTGTGTTGTATAGATGGCTGCTGACACTCACCGTTGTGCTCCCCTCCCACCTCGTACTCCTCTATATATGCTGACGATGACTTCACCCAGAAATGTCAAATTTGGATTCATCACTCTGTCAGTCCTGTTGACACTGATTTTCAGTCCAGGTGTTGTGTAATTTGGCATACCTCAGTCCTTTCCGGTAAGAATGGCGTCTTGACATCCACCCGTCCACTGAAACCATTTTTGATGAGGTTTCGGCAAACGGTAGAAGGATAAACTGAAGGTCCGGATGTTTCTCTCAGATCCGGATGTTTTTCCTTCTTTCTTAAGAAGTTTATTTTCAGTTACTGTTACTGTTCACCTGCTCTCGATAGTTTTTCAGGCCCGCCATTTCTTCTTTTGTCCTCCACTTTGTAAATTTCTTCCAATTTTTTAAGGACACACTGCACACCATACTCAAATATGCCAATGTGTTCAAGCTGTAATGGGACAGGTTACAGCCTGCACAGGTCACCAGTTCACAACGGCAAACATGGAGAGACCGACAACAACTCACATCCACACCTATAACTAATTTAGAACCACTAATTGACCTAACATGCATGTCTTTGGACTGTGGGAGGAAGAAGGAATTCCACAGAAATTTCCCGCCTGATCAGGAGGTTCAAACCAGGAATCTTCTGGCTGTGAAGCAACACCACAAGCAGCTGTCCTACCATGCTTAAACAGAACATGAAGAAGAAAAACAAAACAACAACAACAAAAAAAAGTTCAAGTAACACATTGCCTTATTTTATTATGTTTACAGTGAATAGAAAAAGATGTAAAACAGAGCATGTGACAACATTTAAGCTGCAAACCTCCTCCTCCTCCTGCACATGCATCTTACTTCTCTTAGTCATACTTTTAATCTCTGATTACATGCATAATGCGCTCTGCAGGGCTCATAATAACGCTTTCATATTTCCTGTCACCACACACACACACACACACACACACACACACACAGATATTATGCAAGTGGTCCTTACATAACCTGCGGACCACTGAATATAATTCACAATCTGTTAAGTTAGCTTGAGAAATAAAATGCTTTGTAAATTAAATTTTCTGTTTAACAAACGTTTTAATATAAGAACTGGATAGAAGAGTGAACAAAGCTCAAATGCATTAACACTTTTAATTATTAGTAACTGGTTATACTGTCAATTTAACCATGTCTGCACATCATGCATGAAGAAGGAGAAAAACTCAAACAACAGCCTCTCATAGACGCTCTTCACCAATCCAGATACTAAAATCCCTCGCCCCACTTGTCCATTGATCAGTGATGTAGTCTGGATGGCCCCTGACATTTAAATGTAACACATATCATGAGCGGATCTTCAACACAGCAGTGTAAAATGTCTGTCCCCTCTTTTTGTTTAGGATGAAAAACACCCCTTTTTCCTTCATCCTGTTTTTTTTTAAATTTTTTTTATAATTGACCATCATCAGAAAATATAAAGAAAAGACAGATTTATTTCCTTTGATTTGACTGAGCCAAAGGTTTTTCTAAATGATCAAATGTGTTTCAACCTCAGCTCTAAATCTTTTTTGCTGAAATGAAAAGAGTGCAGACTCACAAGGTCGTGTTCAAGTGGGGGGGGACCGTTGTAAATGCTTCCAGAAGTACTTGGTTTTTAATAAAATAAAGTGTACCACTGAGATATCACCAACTCAGATGATTGATGATGCCACTAATGTACCTGTGATGGACGCAATATTGAAGAGATGATGTTTGAGGAGCGCCGACCTGGAAGAAGCTGGTCGGCTACAGCCGAGTAGATAAAGACCACATTCCAGTTGGTCCCGACACACTTGTCATGGAGTGAGAGGTTAACTCCACACAGACTCACACTGATTAAGCGGCCGGTAGAAACAGCAGTTTACGATCAGATGAGTGTATTCAGTTAATTAGTTGAATGTCCGTAACTTGGTGATAAAAGACTATTCTGTTTCAATGTATTTATTAAAATATTGATTATTTTCTGCTTTGTTGTTGTTTATCATTGATATTTATTGCAAGAATTATCAATAACAAGCCAAACCCAGCTGTAGCGGGACTCGAGGCGAGGTGCTTCCTGAGCAGGCTGCAAGTTTATTACAGGGACAACATTGGAAATACAGACAGCCAAACACTCTCACATCCTTACTTGCAAAACCACTGATTAGCCTAATGCACGTCTTTGGACTGTTACGAGAACAGCCCGATCAGGACGTTCAAACCAGAAACCTTCTCTCTATGAGGCAACAGCACAAACAGCTGCAGTACCCCGCATGCACAAGCATGCAAAGTCCTCTGTAAATCTGCACTGTAAATCATTTGATTGCTAATGGTATGTGCCAGTTTATTTAAATAGGTGTCCACATATGCTGCAGAGTCAGAAATGGTTTCCATATATGCACAAATATGCAGTCGTCTTCTTCTTATGGCTGCTCCCTTCAGGGGCTCACCACAGTGGAACATCTGCCTCCATCTCCATCCCTGGCACGAAGTGTTTACATTAAAAACCCAAATATTCCAAAGTATTTACAAATAAATATGTATGAATCCCCAGGTAAAATCTAATATATATGAATTAATACCAGTAATGAATAAGTATTTAGAATATCAAACTGCCCACTACCTCCTTGTTCTTACCCTCTTGGAATAGTGAAAGATTCCCACGGGAATTCTTTTGCCCAAACACTCTGGGAGAATGGAGAACAGGCAGAGGCGAGTTTGCATGAATGATGGGATTCTCCTGTAGTGTAGTATGAGTGCTATCTGAGAAAAAAATCAAGCTCACATTAACTTCAATGAGCCTTTTTGTTAATTCACAGGTAAACACGGTGGAAAAGCCTCGCATCCCTCCCGGTGAACACGTGACTACAGTAATCGGCGTCTGTCAGAACAGATGCGTCTTTATTGCGCCGATTATCCCGTGGTAAAACGTAACATCTAGGCCTGCCACCTACCTTACAGGAAAATTCTGCTAAATCTGTGCATTAAAGTTAAACTTGGATCAGACATGCTGGACGGGCTATGATAAAAACTACTCTCATTACAGTTCTTGGAAGTAATTGTAGCCTAAATAAAAACCACATCATCCTTTTTTTAATCCCTTCTCACCAAAGTCAGTCAACTTTATTTGTTACTGAGGCAGTTCTCCTGAACTAAAAACCCAAAAGTAATTTGTGTAATTTGTGTAAATGTGTGCACTTTCCTCTGCGCCTCTGAGGTGTGGTGGCTGATCGAGGACTTCATAACCCGCTCTCGTTTCAGACTCGTTGGTTTGCTGCTAGTGACCTGTAACTTGAGGGCCGAAAAAATCCTTCAACATCGAGCATCCTGCTCGCAATTGGAGCGTTATTTTTTTACGTTAACCGAGCTTTGTGTTGACATACAAGTTGCTAAGGTGTTACAGTGATTATTTCAAGGGGACCTTGAAAAAAATCACCCGTGCTTTCATCTCATCATGTGTGGACTACTCTAATTCCCTCTGTTTGGGTCCATCTTCCACTCTCAGCTCATTCAGCTGCTACACTTCTGACTATTTCAGAGGCAAGTCCACATCACTCCCAATCTTGCTACACTATGTTGGCTACCTGTTAGTTACAGAATTTATTTTAAACTGTTATTTGTACTTTTTAAAGCCTTACATGGGCTTGCTTACGCCTATACAACAGATTTACTCAGGACTTGTAAGCCAAGCCCTTCTGGGGGGGAGTGGCATCTATGCAGAGCTCTGCAGACAATCTTAAACATGATGTAGCCACTACAGAGGCCAGGAGGTGCAAACCAACATTACAAAATGTGAAACACATTTACAAGGTCCTGTCCCTGGGGGGGGGGGTCAGAAAACACGTGGAACCACGAGTAACGAGGGCTACTCTTGCTTGTGGTGGTGCTGTTGTTGGTCCAGCCCCCACTGCTGAGAAGATGCATGGTATAAGAACTTCTCAGTAGTGGCTGAGAGTCACTGAGAGTTGGAGGACTGAAACCAAGCACATTTGATTTGTCTGCACACCCCAAAATCCTTCAATAAGTGCAGCCAAATCCAACTCAAATGTGCAGGGAGAAGGTGTAGGTACTGAATTTGGATTGGGCCTCTCCAGATCTTTCTTAGACACATCTTTTACTTTTCATTCCTGCAGGGGAGCAGCGAAGGGCATGTCAATCATCCCTGCAGGCATTAAGTGAATTTAAAAAAAAATCATGCTCCTCTGGATCTTTGGGATTCTGTTCCAGAAAGTTTGATATACAACCTCCCCTTTGGAATCAGGAGAGACAGCAATAAAATAATGAAACTGTGGTGGTTTCTTAAGAGATGACACGAGACAAGAGTTCACGGTGACAAAATAATAAGACATTTAGAGACCTGGACATTAGGATTTCTTAGGGGACTAGTTTTTGTGTTTCGTAATCCATTGGTCGCAGCTTGTGAGGCATTTATTTACTCCCAGGCTCCTTATCGTTGCGGTCGGAGGTCAACCTGAGCAACTCCTGCCTTCTTCCACCTCCATTGTGAGTTCCCGTTATGCATCAGATCTTCATCTTGGCCAACAAAAGATAGCACTAAGGGTCTATGACGCCCTATCCCTTAACTGCTGTGTTGATAAAAGCCCTGCCTTTTGTAGGCAAATTGCCGTCCATTGTGATAGATGGATTCTGAGCAACTGCAGAGTAATTGCATATTTTAGGGCCCTCGGATGAATTATCCAGCAGTGATCCGTCATTATAATACTGAAGCTCATGCCGTCATCCGTGGTGAGAAATGTTGCTCGACACTGGTATTTGCACAGCTGCAGGGGGTCATAAATTATTACAGAGGACACATGAACATTAGTTCAGCTCTTTCATCAGATGGTCTTGAACAAGGTAGCCTCCTCCTTCCTCATGTGTTTTTAAGGACATGTTTCTCTGAAGTGTTTTTTTAGGCACCAGTCAGCTGTCCATTTCATGGACTGACACCATCTTCATGGGATAAAGGGATTGTATAATCCACGATAACCATGCTAAATTTTTTTTAGCATGTCTCCTTTCAGACTATCCAACATAAAATGTCCAACATAGACATCTAGGTCTTAATTGTACAACATGTTTATTGGACACTTGCACAAATTAGTGCATATTTAAAGTGAACCTTTACAGCTCGTAGTTTTATTCAGAGTAGCGTTGCATGATTCACAGTTGAACACAGCCTTTTAATTTGTCCTCAGTTCATCCCCTTCAAAACAAGCTGTTCTAGCCCCTCCCACCTCCCTATCAGCCAGCTTTTTTCTAATTGGCTGCCCAACAAAAGCAACAACCCTTTTGAACATGGGGTGGGTGGGGCTTCTGTACACAGAACCAGAGCTGTGCGCCCGAGATGAACATATTAGGATATCCACTCTCACTGACATCATTAAGACCCGCGAGTAGAAAAACTGTCTTCAGTCTGAGCTTTTGCCTTAGATGCTGGTACTACTGACCTAATTATTTTAAGCGCTGGCCATATTTAGTATGGACGTGCACCATTGTAAACGCATATCTCACAGGCAATAAGGAAAAGCATAATAGTGCACTCCTGCTTCATCATTAGGAGCTACTGATGCTGCGGTGCTGAAGCTTTAAAATGGTTCATAGAATCACAAAGCTTTGCTCTTTCAAAGCATATAGTCTGTCATATTTGATTTAGCAGCCATATTTGGGCCTGTGAGAGCTAACCTGAACTTGACCAAAACTTTACAATAAAGGTCAGTCACAAAAATGCTTAAGGCATCAAGGAACAGTAAAATGCACAATTCAGTGAAATCAAATGTAAGTTTTCTTCCTTTATTGAACCATGAAAAAGTAAGTACAGCCCGAGGAAAGTGATGATTTTTTTTCAGTATATTTCAGCAAGCAAACGATTGATGAAACAGTGTCTGCTTATAAAAGTGATGCATTCAGATCTGTAAATATAGAATCCAGGCTTCCATTAATGAGGACCTCTTTAGGAAATGACAGGAGGGGTGGGCCTTGTCTACCTGGGTCACTGAAGAGTGTGGTTTCATCACATCGAGAGCTACAGAGCTTTCTAAGGCCCTCAGGAAAAAGGTTGTGGATGCCAAAGAGTCTGGTAAAGGATTTAAAAAGATCTGAAACCAGTTAATTGTAAAAACAAAAATGCTCCAGAAGTGGTGCAAATTTTGAATAACTGCCAGTTTCTCCAGGTTTTAATAATCATAAATTCGATCTCTGAAATTGTTTGATATTCAGAGTTGGGAACATTGGCAGCAATTCTTTAACTCTGGCTGTGAAAATGAGTCCTCTGGTAGACCGCCATCATACTGGAAAATAAATCAGAGAAATACGAGGAAGAATTTACTGCAGAATTACTTTTATCAATAAATGTAGCAAAATTTAAAGCGTTACACTTTTGCACATTGAAACTGTAGTAGTGCTTCTGATATTAGTCATCCAGGTGAAGAGGAAAGAAGCTTTTATTGTGTTTATTTAAATGATGTCTTCCTCCTGGTGTCAATTTCAGGTGGCGATGAACGGGCATGTGCAGATTTATCACATCGCAAGCAAGTCTGCTATAAATTTAAATATACACATTGGTACCGAAACTAAACGATACACTGAATGTGTGTGTGTGCACATGCGTCGCACATGAGGATGCGTGTAAATTGATGCATGTGTGCGGCGCTCCTAATGTCTCTCCGTCTCTCTCAACGACTTTTCATTCTTGTTGCGAGCAGGATATGGATCACCACCGCTCGTCGCTCGGCTGCCGCTGTTCGGTGCCTGATAACTCTGTCCAATTAGATCACAGGCGCTGCTCGCGCTCGCCGCCTCAGCTCGCCTCTCAGGGTGACAAATATGACAATTACCCAAAGCGCCAGGCGCTGCTGTTCATTCCTTATTAGAGAATCAATCAGGGCCACGCGTGCCGGGCCCCGAGGCTCTGGCACATTCAAGAGCCCCGAGGATGGAGGGCTGGAGGTTATTCTGCATGTTGACTCTAAGTTTTTAAAGACTTGAAAGCACTCTTTTTGTTGCATATAAGCAAATTAATGCACTTCTCTTTTAGGTCCTCAAGCTTTGCAATAATGTTCAATAACAATTGGATGTTAATATCCGGCAAAAAGAGGACTTTTCTGTCTAATTATTATATGCTACTATACTGATATTGTCCATATGCAAAATTAATAAATCAATGAAACACAACAAAGAGTTGCTAACATGCTAATAATTTATGCAATGAATTAAAAACCAACAGACCAACATGTTCAAAATCACCATGCTACAGACATGTTAAATAAAATCATCGTGAAAAAATCGATATATTTGAAATACACACTCACTGCTACACCTGCTCAATTGCTCATTAATGAAAAATGTCAAATTAGCAATCACATGGCAGCATCTCAGTGCATTTCAGCATGTAGACACAATCAGGACGACGACCTGCTGAAAGAAAGTTTATTTAAGTGACTGGAAGCAGGGCGGTTGTTGGTGCTGCTTCGAGCTGATGGGAAGGCAACAGTAACTCATTACAGCCAGGACAGCTGCATGGCCTACCTGAGTATCGCTGCTGTCCAGCAGGATAATGTCCCAAAGCTCAAATCATCTCACCCTGGTTTCTTGAACATGACAGTGCGTTCACTGCACTCAAATGGCCTCCAAAATCACCAGATCTCAATCTGATAGAGCACCTTTGGGATGTGATGGAACTGTATGAATGCCACTGGCTGCTGGCCTCATTGCTGTTTTTATATCTTAGTGTATTTATATTTTAGTAAGACTGTTTTTTAACTTTATTTTCACTTGTTTGCTGCTTCGCTCCAAGTGAAACACTTTAGTTTCCATTGTACCTCGCAACTGTAGAAATGGCAATAAAGAATCTTGAATATGTTGGCTGACTGAGTAGTTTCCAGTGATAATTAACACTCAAAATAACACAACTGACAAACAGCAAAATGTTTCACGCCACAATAAACCTCAATATACAAATGTCATAAAATTCACAACAGCTATACTTGAGAATAAAGACCAATAGCTCCTCAGCACTAAAATCCAGTAGGTTGACTGGGAATAACCAGCAGCCTTTTCACGGTTCATTGTTGGATTTCCTTCTCAAACAAGTTTTTAAATTCTTGTTTCACCTGACAGCTCTCTTGCTGGGGTCCATGCATTCTTTCAGTCAACCATGTGCAAAAGCTCATTAAGGTCTGCAAATATTCTCTTTTAATTACAGATTATGTTGCATATTAGCAGGCCACAATCCCCAATAAATACTATACGCGAGTATAAAATAGCACACCGATATAACAGTAAAAGTATATAGTGGTTAGAAATAAAATATATTACCACTATAAAAATGTAGGGGGAGAAAACAGGTCAACAAATATCACCAAACATAGAAAATACTACAGCCACACAGTCTGTCTCCCAGCTGAAGGAGCAGCTGATGTATTTTCCAGAGAGGGACAGAACATTTTGATAAAGCTGGTAGTTAGGGCCGGATCAGGTGACCCTGAACCCTGTGCTGCAATAGGCCTAGGCTACTGGAGGGTTCCCATAATGCAATGAGTGTTTCTTCTTCATTCTCCTCTTTTACTCTCTATGTATTTATACTTGACTGTATCTGTATCTCAGGTTTCTTCCTGTTAAAAGGGAGTTTTTCCTTCCCACTCTCGCCAAGTGCTTGCTCAAAGGGGGTTGTTTTGACTGTTGGGTTTTCTCTGTAATTATTGCAGGGTCTTTACCTTAAAATATAAAACACCTCGAGGCGACTGTTTTTCCTGTGATTTGGCGCTATGTAAATAAAATTGAATTGAATTGAATGTTGTGTGATAACTTCACCTCAGAGATCGAGAAAGTGTTCAAGATTGTGTTTTAAATCAGACAGTGGATGTGATGCGTTGCTAAAGCTATCAGGTTATTCTGGACGGTGAGTGCAGGCTAAGCAGCGCTGCTTGCACTTACAGTAATGGAGGGAAGCCTGTGGTATCCATGGTGACTGTAAAGATTAAGTCACGGGTAACAGCAGAGACATTATGAGAAAAGGCCAAGCATCATAAAGTGAAGTCTCTGGGAGGAATCCACAACAGCATGAGATGATGGTTGCAATGCAACAACCAGAGTTTATGTTTCACATCTGACAGCTGGTTCCATAAATGCGGTGACGTGCTGGTAATCAGTGAAATTAACGATATTTAGATAATGCTTCAAATACCTGCCTTTATAAGTAACCAAACTGCTTGATCATCTTAAAAAATTATTGTTCATTTTTGCATAGGTTAGCTATGGACACATATGGTTGGTATAAATTATTTCAATATGATATGCAAAAATAAATGTGCCACTAAAGTTTATCCGGCATTTTTCTTGGATTGTGGGAAAAAAGGTTTGGAGCTCCATGCAGCACTGACGTCAACGCTGCACTTCTGCATGTATCTGTAGTGAGGTGTAAAACAATATACTGAAATAGAGTAAAACAAAGAAGAAATTGTTGAGTTGGTGTACCTGAAAAGAGGTTGAGGTATATTCACGTAAAGCCACAAACTTGATTTCATATTGTTAAAATCGCTGATTTTACATAAACATCTGCTCAGGTTTATTTTTATCCTCTTTGTTTTCAGGGCTTCCAGATGGCAAGACTTGCCTCTAGAGCGACTTCGGTAGCCGCGATCAACTTGAATTTAAGCTCATGAGTCTTTTAGCAACTCTTGATAAAATTCTACCTTTACCCCGGGAATCCACCGGGCTGCATGCAGCCACCGGATTTGATCATTCCCACTCAGGACAGTGTTTGAGATTCCACCAAAGGAGGGGCAGTGTGTCCCAGAGGAAGCTCTCAATTAAAATAGCACCAAGATATTTTCAAATCAAGGTGTACACAGCAGGTAAGACAGTCAGGTAGACAGAGTCAGGAACACCAAACAGAATCTGATCAATTTTCAAAATAAAAGACCCTGTGAAGATTGAACAGTCCACTTCTGAATTGCTTTCTGATTTGGTGGTGTGAGATCTGAAGATTTATGATACATTTATACCTGCCATGGGTTGGAAAGCAGACACAATATTTCGTGTAACATCTGCTCAGATACCGTCGAGCACACTTGGACCTCTGGAGCAGGAAAGCAGCGGCTCGTGTCGGATTGTCACAGTTTGGCCACGGAAAAAGCAAATCTACTGATGATACAAGCTCATGATACAATTTATTTTGTAACTTATTTCTTAGTGAATCATCCCCCCCACCTCACTAATCCAACTAAATTCCACCAGTTTAAAAGAGTTTGCTGACAATCAGACTGTACAGTATGCCTTCAGAGACCCTGACATACCATAACTCCAAGAGAAAGATTCAGTGAATAAAACTTGAACTATCTGAAAGTCAAGACTTCAGGGTCAAAGCAACTACTTATGCAATATTTATAAGGCAGTAAGAGGCGGGCAACAGGTTTATATCTTCATTGCGATAACAGCTACATTAGGAAGAAAAGCTGGAGCTGCTGAGCAGAGGAGACTGTGTGGTATGTAAAGTATTTCTGGAGGAGAAAACATTCCTCATACCGGCAGCATGCACGTATTCAATACGTTCCGACAAACTGAAAGACAGACTAAAAAATTTAAAACGTAAAGTTCGAACTTCACTGTAAACTTTGACCAACTTTTCTTCGTCTTTCAGACCAGGTCTGTAAAGCTGCTCATCATTCTGTTCATGCGGGTTAGAGACTGAGGGTATAAACACAAACAGGACAGTCGCCTCTTTGTCACACACATTTTTCTCTTCCGTATAAATCAGCTAAGAAACTGGGATTCATAGTTTGGGTTCAAATCTCCTCAATGCCCTCAACAGGCTACCTGGTGACACACGTCCCGCCCAGCCGTCCACGTGTGACGCGTCCTTTCCTCCGTCCTTTCTCCGAGGCCACTCAAATGCTGGCGGCTGCTGCCTTACAGCTGTGTGTTATTTGCAATGTCTAAATATAGTAGTGATCATAATCAGAGGCTAACTGTGATGCCAATTATTCTATAAATCCTCATTATGCGAGTCAGCAGCAGCGATGACACGTTAATGTTAAGAGACAACACAGCACGTAACGCTTCCTCTGAAGGAAGATTAAATCCTGTTCGATGCACTGATACAAAGCATTTTCCGGTTTTCCATTTCTTGGCATCGACTTCCATCGCTCACTTACAATTTCATTCCAGTCCTCATAACTACTGCGATGGCGGTGATTACCGAGTCATTACAGCCACTGTAATGATATCAGCATTTACACCTGATTTGATTCTAAACTCATTATCCGTCATCTTCGGGAGGATGTTATGAGAAGCCACTGTTCACTAACATTCATTTAGTGATGCGCTCATTTTCATACACTTACCTCTTTGCATGTCAAATCATCCAGAGACTAACCAGCAGGGCATATTCGCTTGGGTTTGAGTCTGCAAATTCATAACAAAAGGCTTGCAGTGATAAGTCGAGGTGTGAGCAGGAAGGGGAGGAAACACCATTGAGGTGCAATATGGGAAATGTGGGATTAAATGTTTTTTGTGTGGAATAAAAACGCAGTATTTCAGCCATAGCTGCTTTCAACTGTGACTTTTTTTTTTTGGTAAATGTTATTCTTGCTCAAAAAATGAACTCAAGATCGGACATAAAAGAGGCCGGCTGGCCTGTGTGAAAAGCTGAAATGACTTTGACTTGCAAAGTGGAGAGAAATCAAAAGTGCTCCAGGGAGAGCAGGAGGATTCAAATTATCCAGCTTCAAGAAACCAGAACTCTGCATGCAACAGCAAGCTAGATGGGGAGTCCAGAGCGGGGGGGATAAGGCTGTTCGTATGTACGCTCAGGGGGTAGGACAGAAAACAGAGCAGAGGTGGGAACCTGTACTCTGTTTTTGGTTTTAGTTATTGTATTTCCTTCTAGTTTTCCTTTGTTTCTCCTTGTCTTCCCGTGTCCTCCTGTTCTGTCGGTGTTCCTGTCTGTTTTGTTTCTCATGTCTTAGCCCCTTGTCTTGTGTTTAGTTTCACTTCCTGGTTTTTTCCCTGTGTTGCATTCAAGATTCAAGATTCTTTATTTGTCTCCCTTTGGATAAATCTGTCTCAGTTTAAAAAGAATAAGACATTTGGGTTTCTATTTAGTCACGTCCCCCTTTGTGCCAGCCTCCCTTATGTCAAGTCTGCATGTGCGTCATGGTTGGTCACTTCCCGTCTTATTTTGACAGTCTTGTGTGTTCCCTGTGCTTTGTGTTTGGTTTTGCTTCCTTTGTGTTAGTTTCATTTGATTCACCTGTTACTCCCTGCTGTCTCCACTCTCCCAATTACCTAGTGTGTATTTAAGCCCTCAGTTTTCTTCTTTGTTGCATCATCATCTGTGTTCCCCTGTTAAGTGGGTTCCCTGTTTTCTCCCAGGCCTGTGATTTTGTCTTTGGCACAGCTTTTGTTAAGCTTTACTTTAGTCTTGTGCATCCTGCATTTGGGTCCACCCCTGCCAGCCACACAGCCTAATTGTAACAGAATGAAGTGAGACCCAAAGTTACAAAACCAGGAAGCAAAAATACAACAGACTACATGTGAAATACTTTTCAGTATAAAACAGGAAGCAGGGAACAGCCAAATCCTTATTAAAACGAGACACCAGGACTGGTGCACTCTTATAAGAGGCTGTGGTTGTAGTTTGACACTGAAGTGGAGAGCAGACCTGGCATTAATGCCCTGTTACTCACAGCTGTTAGTGCAGCATACTGACTCCTTTCAGGCAGGAAGTATCTGTTCAGTCTGATGCCTCTAACTGAAGCGAGGTGCAGATTTTGACACTGTGTGGCCAAAGGTGTCGTCACAGGTGCGTAAAATCAAGCACCCAGCCGTGCACGCTGCCTTTACAAATGTTTGTGAAAGAATGGGCCGTTCTAAAGGGCTCACTGAATTCACTGTAATAAGACGCCACCCTTGCAACAACGCAGTTCATGACATTTCCTCCCCTCTCGATGCTTCCACTTTGCAGTAAGTGGGGATTATTGCAAAGTGGAAGCATTTAGGAGCTTCATGGCATCTTTCCGTGGCCGAGCCCAGTTTTTTGAGTTCATATAGTGTACGTGCAAAAGACTTGTTCCACTGGTGGCAACAAGCTTGACTTGATAAAACTGGCTTTAGCGTAAAACTGCATGTTTGTGCTGCATCAGCTGCACCTGCCCCTCTCACACAGGATCCCACAAAGATCTCTGTTCTGGACTGGAACTAGTGAAAATGCATTATGGGTAGTTATTTCAAACTTACTGCAAAATGGAGCTCTTTAGATGTGAGATTTTGAGCATGCCTAATTTTTAAAGCAAGGGCACGTAATTCACACCTGTGCCATCTTGACAGGTCAGACCTGCTAAGGTTGCTGCTGCAGACTTCATGAAAAGTGTCCATGGAGCTCAACCAGACATGAAGCTGACACATTCAGATACCTTCTGATTAATGGAAAGGAATCAGTGTCTGAAGGGGCATATGTTTATTATTTATATACCCTTGCGCAGCCATAAGAAGATTGTTCCCAGATTCTCAGCTGTTATTTTTGCATGCGAAGAAGGCAAATTTATCTGAATTAAGCGCAAAGCATTACTCCAGATTATTTCAATTTAGCATGTGGCTATATTGTGCTTTTAAAAATGTAATCAGACTCAAAAACATAAGGGTTTTCTGCAGCCTCTCTGACATAAACATGGAAGGTAGAGCTCAAAATGTTCGCAGTGTTAAGAAGAGCAAGCTTTAGGGGGTGTAACCCTCAGTCTGGGAGAGCAACTTCAGCAGATTCTGCAGAAATAATAAGGGATAAGATTCTGAGATCCCCAACCTCGGTGAGAGGGAGGTTCCTATAGTCTATTAAGTGGGAAGTATTTTCTCATCTCTTTTTAATCATCATTGTCAGACTGTTTGTAAGCTTTGAATCATTGTTTATGTCTAGACTTAACTGGAAACATGCTTTTTCATCAGCTGACACAGTTGACTGGCATTGACACGGACACATTATTTTCCTCTCAGGAATTCTTCACTTGCGGCGACCCGGAGACTCCGCACCACACTCACAGGATGACCGATACCTGATCCCACGAAGAAACCTCCGAGATCCTCCCAGCCAAAGCGAACGCTCTGTTTAATGAACAAATATCGGTCCGGCGCGGTGCGCTGAATCACAGGCAGACATGTTTTGAGTTAGTTCTCGGCAGGAAGAGGTGACACAGATACTGCCGGGGAAATCTGAAGAGAGCAGGAATAACATTTATGGGGAGGAGGACATCAGAGCGCTCGCTCACATCTAGACAAAAGGGAAGGGTGTGTATTTGATGTGGAGCCCCACTGAGAGGACCCGGATCAGTTCAAATGGACAATAGCTGTGCACCAGAGGAGAGGCAGACTAATGACTTACAGACAGTGCCTCCCTGATGTCTTGCTTTGAACACAAAAATACAAAAATAGTGCACCATCGATCACCACACTTGGAGTGGAATGATTGTGTTTTCCCTTATTTTCTTCCATATTTACTGTCACAACAGTGGATGCTCATATTAAACAAAATGAGGTCAGTGCACGTGCAAGCACAGAGTATATGCTGCTCTACAACCTCCATCTCTGGCACCTTTTTTTTTTTTTTTACTGATGGATGTGAGGACAGAAATCCCGCCCACCTGCTGTTTAAAGCTTTTTATCTGTGAGGGGCAGCCAATGAGGAGAAGGCTGGCTTTAAGGGAAGGGAGCTACACTGAAGTGAAACAGCTGGTTTCAGACAGTAGTCTGTATAAGGGGACTAAGGATCATTTTAAACTGTAAGTTATGTAAAGCTACTCTGATACAGTGAAAAAATAAAAAAATATGGAGCAGAAATAGAGAAAAATAGACACAATTTAAGGATGGCTGCAAAAACTATTGCTATTACTCAAACAGAGCAACTCTTTATAAAAGAGTAATGAATTATATTAAGTAGGCAAAGTATTTTGTTCTGCATCTTTGCTACATTACTTTTGCATTAGTGTGTAACATGGCCTGAGTATAAGCCTGAAGCTGCCGTCCAACACATTTTAACGAGGACGCTTTTAACACAGAGCCAACAAACCACCCACAGAGGCTTCAAGGCGTTCACGTCTTTGAACGTTTGTAGCAACACAACTGTAACGAAGCAACTTTCAGCTGTTGCTTTGTCCCACAGGGGTCATCAGAGCAGGCGGCTGCGCATGCTTGCTTTGTTTGTTACCCCGGATGACCTTTCTGACTGCAGCCGCAAAGAGGATGCATGACTGTAACTGTGATTACTGAATTTAGAGCATTAACATGTTAAATGTAACATGCTACTGCAGGAAAAACAAGTAATCTGATTACAGTGACACATTATTTTGTCTCACACTACATAAAATACTGCACATATCTGACATCTTTAATTATAATATTTGATTGAATGTCAAAATTCTGTTTTGCTTAGTTGGTTTTAAACTATTTAATTTTACTTTGTATATTTTAAATTTTACCTCCAGCTGCTCTTCAGATACATTCATTTCTAATCCTGCCCATCCAGGTCACTCCCGATGGAAATTTCAGTATCTTCAGCTCTCATTACCATCTTGTAAACCTTCTCTTTCGTTGTTGCTGCTATCCTTCTGTCACAAGTCACCCCCTGACACTCATCTCCACCCACTCCACCCTGCCTGCACCCTTTCATACTCTTATTCTTATTGTTTCAGCTGCTGTAACAAATGAATTTCCCAAATATGGGATAAATTAAGTCTCTTATCTTTTTTTTTCTTATCTTCTATCTAAATGGGAGGCTTCATTTTGATGTTCAGAAAATAAAATTTCCAGGGATTTACTTCATTTGGGGATGGGGGGGATTTTTCAGTAAAGGTCCAAACTCTGAAAATTAAAACACTGAAGATTTTAAGAACTGGAGTTCATATGTTAGCCTGATGAAGGAGGTGGATAAGCCAGCGAATCACCGAAGTAATTTTAAATCGGAATTCTTCTGATCTGATCTGGGCCTGAGCCTCATCTATTAGTTCTGCTAAAAGCTAAGAGCTCCATTTTTTAGGAACATCTGAGGATTAAAAAATGTGGAACGTGACAGGAAGACAGAAAGCAGCATCTGTAGAGCCGTGCTGTTAACAAGGGGAGAAAATACTGACTGAAAGTTACAGCCATACTTGTGTCTGTCTCTAACTTTCTCACCTTTTGCTGCGCCTCCTTTAAATCATTCTCGCGTGTTTTTAAAGTGTATTTTTCCCCAGTTTTCAGAAGTCTTGGCTTTCAGGATGAAAACACTTTTCACAGACTCCCACTGAACATTGCCGACGTGTTGACTGATACGACTTGTTTAGAGGTCCACATACTGGATATATGTATGTGTTTTGGAACAGAGGCGCTGAGATGAAATATTTTGTTTGGTTGAGGAGGTTCGTGCATGAGCAGAAAGCCCCCCAGGGTCCTCTCACTCAATCAGGGCCGCTCCTCGTGTCGCGACCTCGCCGTGACCCTCATCACTTCTCACTTCCCACTCTGCATTTTCCCACCGACATTGTGATGCACTACCGATGGCCTCGGAGCCCACTCTGATACCACTGCTGCCACCTTATTGAATCTAAAGCAAACAGAAAGCCGTAGGTCAGAGTCTGTTCCTACTTTAGCTTTTCAAAATAAACCTCTCCCTGCTGTTTTACTGACACAATGAAGGGAATAAAAGAAAGGCTTGTTCTCGCATAAAAAAGAAGTGTTAAAACTTGGACATTGTTTAAACTCCAGGTGAAGTGTGTTTATGGCCCGGTCCAGGCGCTCCCTTTGGAGTGACAGCCTTGTCAAATAAACTTCAGGCTAAGTGTTAGTGCTTATTCCCTCATTTCCCAACAAAAGTCAAACACGTCACGGTCATATTTTATGCTACTAGCATGCGACTCTCTGGAGAGTTCGTCGTGCATGTTTAAATGAATTTTAATGGCTGATCATGAAGCTTATTTCCTGCTGGAAAAGGCTGAATGAGAGCCCTTGTTTTAATGAAGCAGTGTATAATTTAAATGCATGAGAAAATTCATCTTCAGCCATAAAGCAAAGAGAGAGAAAAGCTCAAGAGATGTACATAGCACTTCCCCAGATATGCATTTATTGCCATCGTGCAGCTGTGAATAATGTGCTGCCTCCGCTGGCTTTATCATGCAGACTCAAAGCACCCCCCCCACCCCACCCCCATAATATTTACTGCCCTTTTGCATTATTCATAGCAGCGATGTTATGGTGAAATGAATAAATAAAAATATAGGCCTTAAAATGTTATTATACATATTTTTATTTTGTGCGTGCAAAATATCATGGCTGCAGGGTCAACTTCGTGCACACCTTCCTTTGCTGTTTTTGGCATGATCACAGGAATGGAAATACTTCACTCTGTATTTAATCATTATTATTAATCTCTGCCTCTCTTCCACAGCATGTCTTTTGTCCTGTCTCTCTCCACTCAGCCCCAACCGGTCGCAGCAGATGACTGCCCCTCCCTGAGCCTGGTTCTTCCTGTTAAAAGGGAGTTTTTCCTTCCCACCGTCGCCAAGTGCTTGCTCATAGGGGGTCGTTTTGACTGTTGGGTTTTCTCTGTGTTATTGTAGGGTCTTTACCCACAATACAAAGCGCCTTGAGGCGACTGTTTGTTGTGATTTGGCACTGTATAAATAAAATTGAATTGAAAAAATTGAATTGAATTGAATTGAAATGTCATTCTGTCCGTTGGCTCAGCACTTTGGTTCACACTAAAAGTCAACAATAAATGAATCGATTGCAATGAAATTTTGTGCAGATATATTTATACCAGTATGCATAAATGCAAAACTAACATGGTGAACATAGTGAACACAAGCAGCAGCCTCTGGGCTAAAAATGTACTGCACCAGGGTACTTTATACTGCGGGTAAAAGTAAAGACTCTACAGTATTAAATATGGTCTGTTGTGATGGAAGTTTGTGCTTCAGTGTTGGTGAGTAAAATTCTGATATTTTATTAGTTTGACAGTAATGTGGCAGTAATGAGCAGATATGTGTGCCTCCGTGTTGTCAAGCTTGCTAGTGTTAGCTGATAGCATTAGCACATGGATCTAAAATAGCAACATGGTAGTAGCCAAAATGCTAACATACAGACAGAAATTGAACTCAAAATTAATGGGTGAGGTCACAGTGGCTTTTTCCATTGTACACACAATTCAATTTAATTTAATTTTTATCATGCCAAATCACAGCAACAGTCACCTCGAGGTGCTTTATATTGTAAGGTAAAGATCCTACAATAAAACGGAGAAAACCCAACAATCAGACGACCCCCTATGAGCAAGCACTTGGCGATAGTGGAAAGGAAAAACTCCCTTTTAACAGGAAGAAGCCGATGACTTCTCCCTGAACCAGGCTCAGGGAGAAGTCATCGGCTGTGATCGGTTGGGGGAAAACTTGACTCAGCTGGTTGCATTCTTGTTTTTGTGCCTATATAAATGTGAGGTTGCCGAGCATCTGTCATTTTACAGTTTATAGTGGAATTTTATAAATTTCTTATTTAAATCTATGATGTTCTGGCTGGACTCTGAATGTAACTGTCAACTTACAGCAGACTGACTCCATCTTATTGCCATCCTGATGCACCAAAGTCACTTTGACGATCGCCATTAAATGCAGCAGGTTGCAGGCCTGCTCCTCATCTTTGATGCAACCGTTTTAAAACACATTTCTCATCCATATTTCATGATGTCGGTGAAGTTAATAAAAAGCTAAATCACGATCAGACTGATGGCTTCTAGCTTGCATTTCAGCAAAAGCTGAAAAAGATTTTGCTCTTCACAGGGGCCATTTTTGCATGCAACCAAAGCCTGTGCAAATGTAACTGTTCAGTAAAACTCAACTGCAAACCAGAAAGCGTCTGGTACAGTACCGAATGCTCTCATTCTTGCCTACAGATCCTGCTTATGAACATGCAGATATCTGCTTTTACAATCGGCTATCTCTGTCTACACAGCTGGAAAACAGAGCTTCCAAAAAATGCCCAGCAAGAAAACAGCATCAATATTTAGTGAGTGATAAATATCAGTTTTGCTTTCACATGGTAACAGATGAAATAGCTTTGCTGGGACGGTTGTTTGCGCCCTTTTAAGCTCAGCACCACAAAAGGTCAGTGCTGCTTGTTTCCAAACACACGGGTTATCTTAAGTGCTGTAATCAAGCGGCGGTGACTGATTGTGTGATTGCTGGTTCTGTTGTTGTTGGCGCTATTGGCTTTCGTTTTTCTGCTGCTTCCAGACCTGGATCTATATATAGAGGGACGGGACTGTAATGTAGTGATAAATGGATGCATCGAGGCCTAATTTCACGGGGCAGGAAATCACTGGAGAAAAGCTAAACTGTAGAGGCTGTAATTATCCTCAGGGAGAGATCAGTCACAAACTCCAGCGCAGGAAATGGATGTATCATGATTCATGGTAAAGTAACATGTAGTACATTCAGCCTTCCACGGCGATACCACCTTCGTGTGCTTGTGCCCATTTATGTGCTTTCTCAGGGGATATTTTCGTTTTTATAAGTGATACACTATTCAAATGACCTCATCTCGTTCCACTTCTCGGGAGACGCTGGGGCTGTGCAGCGCTGGCCGCTCGGCGCTGTTTCCTCTGCAGCTGCAGCTACACTGCATGACGCACATGCATACACACATAAATGTAATGTGTAAACCGTGAAGAGTGATATAGTGTTGCACGATCCTTGCTATCTCTTTCGCGCCGTGTGAGATTCTTTTTGCTCCGTGTTTGCACAGTAAAGTACTTTCAGTGAGTCTCAGTGTCGACGTTCAGAGGAATCTGGGGATAAAACCTTGGTAGGGGAGGCCGGAGTCAGGTGACTAACAGATCTGCGGTGTCGCTGACGTTTTATAGTTGTACCTGCAGCTGCTATGACATGAGCTATGAATCAAATATGTAGCTACTGCAAACAACTTCTGCAAAACTGGTCACCGAGGAGAAATCGTCAGATATTTGTGCATCCGTGTATTTATTCGTGTTCTTTGAATTTGTTCCCTTTTTTAAATAATGTTTAACCTGTTGACATCTGCAGCGTTTAGGTTTTATGCTGATGTATACCAAAGCGTAAAAAAGGCTGTCAAGGATAACGTTCATTTTTCATGTTCACCATTCTCATGAAAAGGGTAAAAAAAATAAAAAATAAATAAAACACAGCAATGAGGAACACATGTTCACCCACGGCCGCAAACACAGCACATGCAGGCTTTTTGTTAAATGTACCAGTCCTGCATTACCACACCACTGCCACACCGTAAATGATTCCCGGTTAACCAAATGTATATAAATCCTCCGCTGAAAATAGTCCCTGACAAATGTAGTGTTTAATCTTGTTTGGGTAACATCCGCTGAACTTTTTTTATGAAAGTATGGGACCCTTTAAAAGAATAAAACAATACATTAATCATTCATTTTTAAAGATTTACGGCAAGTTTTCAGTGTGATTCATTGTGTTTGGGCCGAGTGATCCAATGTGGGAAAAGTGAAAAAAAATATTTAGGAATTAGCACATTGTTGGTTTTGGCTTTCTCTGGGTTTTAAATCTGGAATGCATGTCATCTTTTAACAGTTTAACTCATAATAATATTCATAGATTTCGGTCAATATTAATATGTATAACTGTACATGTGCACTTTACTGGGTACACCTGTTCAGCTGTTCAAATGTAAATCGCTAATCAGCCAATCGCATGGCGGCAACTCAGTAGACACGGTCAAGACAATCTGCCGAAGTTCAGAGTGAGCATCAGAAATGGGGAGCAAGGTGATTTAAGTGACTTTGAACGTGGTATGGTTCTTGATGCCGAGACGGGCTGGTCCTGAGTATTTAAGAAACTGCTGATCTGCTGGGATTTTCAACTGTCTAGCAGCGTTTCAGAGAAAGACCAGCAAAACAGGAAATTTCCAGTGAGTGTCTGTTCTCTGGGTGGGAATGTCTTGATGCCAGGTATGCTGCATCTCTGTATACACAGCACACTGAACTTTGAAGCCGATGGGCTACAGCAGCCGTGTGCGGTGCCATTTCTGTCGGCTAAGAACAGAAAACTGAGGCTACAATTCACACAAAAACTGGACAAAGGAAGACTGAAAAACATTTCCCGGTCTGATGAGTCCAGATTGGTGTAAACAATCGTGAAAGCATGGGTCCATCCTGCTTCTGAGTGGTGGTGTAATGTGTGGGGGATATTTTCTTGGCACACTTTGGGCTCCTTATACCAACTGAGCTTCATTTATTTCCACAGCCTACCTGAGTACTGTTACCGATTGTGTCCATCTCTGTGTGACCACAGCATGAAGAGATGGATTTGCTGTCCTCCTGGGTGCTTCCAGCAGGATAACACAGCGCTCAGATCATCTCAAACCAGTTTCTTGAACAGGACGATGAGTTAACTGTACTCTAATTGGTTCCACAGTCTCTAAATCTCACTCCAGTAGGGCACCTTTGCGATGTGCAGCCAACAAATCTGCAACAACTGTGTGACGCTATCATGTCAATATGGACCAAAATCTCAGCACCTTGTTGAATCTGTGCCATGGAGAATTAAAGCAGCTCTGGAGGCAAAATGGGGTCCAACCTGGTACCGCCAAGGTGTAGCCAATAAGGTGTCCAGTGAGTGTATAGAACTGCACTGAGTACATGAAAAGGTTCTGGGTTCCATAGTTGCTTGTGGGTTGTGGTCTTTCGAAGTGGAGGTTGCACGTTTCCCTGTGGCTGTGTGTGTTTTCTTCCTGTGTTGGCTTTTTGTTTTTACCGAAAGAGAAACACATCAGCTCAGGTAACTGTAAGTGTGAATGTCTTTTTGTGTTACTGTACTTGCACTTTTTCACTTAACACCCTCCAGATGATTTAGTGATGTCGCGAGAGTAAGTATAAGTCAATGGAGGAATTTCACCCTTTCTTGGGCTATAACATTCCACGACCGTCAAGCATCAGTGGGGAATTAAAAATATTTTATAAGGGAAAAAGTAGTCTAAAAAAAAATTACATATTATTGTTTTAGGAAAAATAATCAAAATGAGTTATGAAGTTCAGCAAGCACTCTATATATTCTCTCCCCTCACCCCCAACCGGTCACAGCAGATGACTGCCCCTCCCCGAGCCTGTTTCTTCCTGTTAAAAGGTAGTTTTTCCTTCCCGCTGTCGCCAAGTGCTTTCTCATAGGGGGTCAATTTGACTGTTGGGTTTTCTCTGTAATTATTTCCCTAATATATAAACCGCCTTGAGGCAATTGTTTGTTGTGATTCGGGCTATATAAATAAAATTGAATTGAACTGAACTGAATATCACTGTGACTGTAATTCTGCTGGTATCTTTGTGTGTCTACACCAGGAATCTCGAGTCTGCAGCCCATTTTATCTCCATCATTCCTTTCCAGGAGCATCAGGGTTTTGTTTTTGTCTTGTTTTATTTTAATTAAGGACACCAGAAGCACTCCTTTTATTTTCTTTTTAAAAACATTGCATCATAGATAATTTAGTATATTATATATTATCAAAGTTTTAGAGAATAATTTTGAATGTTATACTGTTTTTAAGACCTGCAATAAATGTAAAGGCCAATAATTATATAATAATGTTTGATTTTGTGTGGAATAATAATAATAATAATAATAATAATAATGCAGTCTTCTCCTGTCTCACCATAATTTGTGGTTAAGGACAATACTAGTGTTAATATGAATCTCAGTCGAGGCCACTGTCAGAGTTTTTGCTTATTATAAAAAATAAAATTAAAAGACATGTTTCAGCATTTAATATTTGATCACTGCTCAGTGCTCTACCAACTATGTGCGCTCTCAATTTCAACCAGCAGAGGGAGTTGTTGCCAGTTTGTTGATATGATGTTCCCTCTCTGGCTTGGACACAAGTGTCAATCTTTGTTGGATTTTGTCAGTTCCATGTAACAGGATTGGTAAGGTTCGACCTTACTGTGTGTGTGTGTGTGTGTGTGTGTGTGTGTGTGTGTGTGCGAGCTATATAATCTATGCTGGTTAGAGTGCGTCAGAGTCAGGGTGCTGTTCTGGCCTCCTGATGTTCAGGAGTAAATATGAAAATAAAGCTTCACACAGGAAAAGCCTTATTAGTCTGTCACTCCAAACTAACCGTTGAACCCCTCTCTTCACCCTAATCGCCCCGTTCAGCTCCCACCAGCCTCAAATCCCATCTTCCCCCTCCTCACCCACAGTATTTTCTCCCCCTGTCAGAGTTGGTCGTGAGTGTCAGATTTAATCTGGTGCAGGGGTCGACCCTGCCCTGGGGGTGCAGGGAAAAACCCATCATTTTAAGTTTGTTTGTGTGTGTGTGTGTGTGTGTGTGTGTGTGTGTGTGTGTCTGGGTGTGTGTATGTCTGTGTGATGGATATAACAGATAGAGGAAAGGACTGGGCTGCAGAGAAGGAAACAGCCTGACAAATTCAATAAAACACCTCTGAAGAGCGCCCGCCGCACATTCTAACTCACTTTGCCTCTCAGAATAAATATGAGTTTGTCTAAATCTGCTGCTCAGCGCATTACTGTTGTGCATAATTGTCTCATTTTTTTTTTCCTGGACCGTTTTTATGATGCGTTGTTTCCCAGAGTGAATCCAATTACAGGTGTCATCATTACTCATAGTAAACGACCGATTGCTTGTTTGCGGGGTGATCACATTGATTATCTATAAAATGTGCCAAGTAACAGTTTCTATTACTCAGTCCCAAATGAGGCTCTAAAAGGTTCAATTAAACTGTGGGGCAGACTCGCCATTTTGGCTCTAACCTGACCATATTGACAGGTTCCTCTGAGTGACCTCGTTAGCCCACCAGAAGACCAACCAGTTAAAAGAGAGAGAGTCATTTCACCAGAAGCGGTGGTTTCACTGGAAATTTGAAGAACTTGAAATGGGAATTTTTCAGTATGTCAATCTTCTGATGACCTGAAGTTATGGAGGCTCCATCTGCAGCTTGGTTGGATGCATCTCTGGATGATAAGCCAGCTAGCAGCAAGTGCTTCATTGGAGTAACTGCATAAATGTTGGCAGACGAAAAGCAGCAGTCAGTTCCACTGAGACCTTATTCTTCTTCTTGTGGCTGCTTCCTTTAGAGGTTGCTACAGTGGATCATCTGCCTGCATCTCACCCTATCCCCAGCATCCTCTTTTGTCATGTCCTCCTTCACTGCATCCACAAATCTTCTCTGGCATTTTCCTCTTCTGCTTCTCCTCTGGCCTTTCTAGGTTTGTCTCCAAACGGCTCAGTCTGAGCTGTCCCTCCAATAAACTCAATCCTGTCCATCCTATTGCGTATACACAATACATCTATCTTCCTTCTCTCCACCATATCAGCAAGCATATCACTGCCATGACATTTAGTCATGAAATGAAAAGTAGATAACCCGCTGTTGCAACCCCTAAACGAGCAGCTTGAAGAAGAAGAAGAAATCACTGGTAAAACTTTAAGTGCACGTCAAACTGATCAGAGCTGAGCTTCCTCACCTTAAAAGACGCTACATCCGGTATCAAAAGGGACCACACCACCACCAGGTCAGTTTGCACTGTAAAGCGCACCTATTGTCGCTTGTGTCAGGTCCCCCTGCTCCCCGCCCTCTTGTGTCTCCTTCCTGTGTGATTACCTGCTCTGCATTACTGTGTTTCACCTGTGTCAAATTGTGTATTGAAGCTGTGCATTTAGCCTTAGCCCAGTTCTCTGCACTGCCAGGTTGTGCATCCTTCTCATAGCTTTCTAGCATTTTGTCTCTGTTTCCTAGAGTTTAGACCTGGCTTAGTTTCCTGGTTTTGCCTCAGCCAACCTGATTACCTGTGTGCTGAATCATGGTACCTCAGTAAGAGCCTTGTGTCTGGAGTTGTGCTTTTGGGTCTTTATCCTGTTGTTACACACAAACAGTGAAACAGAGAGCAGAGGAGAGCAAGTTTGTCAGCAGATCAAAGTGAATTTTGATTGCATGGATATTATTGGTGTGTGTGTTTTAATAGCTACAGTTCCAGCACTGTAAAAGAGACCTAGCACCAGATCAACTATTACAACATTTATACATTTTCTGCATCACCAGATTAATCAGTCAATGCAATGCACACTTGGCACATTATTCAGTGGTTTTAGTGATGTATGACTTAACACCTTGGACACATTAAATGTATCCTCCAGCAGTGAATCTGTATTGTACTGTACTTGAAGCATGCTGTGAATATAACAATCTGTGAAAATGTGGCACCAATTTTAAAGCAATACTCAGAACACAACCTGCTCCTGACCAGGTAAAAAGAGAGCCACTTAGAAGATACAGAAAAAAACCCTCTAACTTTAAGCTCTACATAGCTCGCTAAGCCATTAATTATCACTTTGTAGTACATCTCTCAGGTATGAGTGAGGTGTACATGAGTAGGAAAACTGTGAAATAAAATATTTTCTTTTATAATGTGTGGGAGATAACGCTCGGTCTCTTCATCAGTGGTGGAAGGCCAAAGAATTTACAGGGAAGGACTCACATGCACCAACATCCATTCTTGGCTCAATCAGCTACCAAAACAAATAAGAAAGAAGCTAGCATTACAACGCACACAGAGCCATTATCCCACTCTATCTGTTTATAGCAAGCAGACAGTTCTTGTTGTTATAATAATAATAATCAAATCTTCATATAGAGAAACAAAAAAATTTGTGATTTTTTTTTCTGAGTTTCAGTGCAAATCAGTTGTGGCTAACAGCTAAGAATTTGGCTTTTATTTTTCTTTGATAAATCAATATTTCCCATTAATTAATTAATTTCCCAGTTTGCACGCTTCAGCTTTTTGATATTTTCATATGCATTTGAGGAAAGCCTTAAAATCAGAGAAGTGCCTGACTCCGTGGTATAATTCACAAGCGCGCAGCTTAAAGCAGATAACCTGTAAGCTGGAGAGGGAATGGCGTCTCACTAAAGTAGAAGATACTCATTTAGCCTGGAAAAAGAGTTTGTTGCTCTATAAAAAAGCCCTCCATAAAGCTAGGACATCTTACTATTCATCATTAATTGAAGAAATTAAGAACAACCCCAGGTTTGTTTTCAGCACTGTAGCCAGGCTGACAAAGAGTCAGAGCTCTGTAGAGCCCAGTATTCCTTTCACTTTAACTAGTAATGACTTCATGGATTTCTTTACAAATAAAATTTTAGACATTAGAGGAAAAATTATTCAAAACCATCTCCAAGATTTATCTTCATGTTTGGCTGCTTTCAGCACTGCTGGTATTTGTTTAGACTCTTTGGCTCCAGTTGATCTTTTGGAGTTAACTTCAATAGTTACTTCCTCCAAACCATCAACATGTTTATTAGATCCCATTCCTACTAGACTGTTCAAAGAAGTCTTTCCAATTATTGATGCCTCAATCTTAAATATGATCAATCTGTCTTTATTAGTTGGCTATGTACCACAGGCCTTCAAGGTGGCTGTAATTAAACCGCTACTTAAAAAGCCATCACTTGACCCAGCTGTCTTAGCTAATTATAGGCCAATCTCCAACCTTCCTTTTCTCTCCAAAATCCTTGAAAGAGTAGTTGTAAAACAGCTAACTGATCATCTGCAGAGGAACGGTTTATTTGAAGAGTTTCAGTCAGGTTTCAGAATTCATCACAGTACAGAAACAGCATTAGTGAAGGTTACAAATGATCTTCTTACAGCCTCTGACAGTGGACTCATCTCTGTGCTTGTCCTGTTGGACCTCAGTGCAGCTTTGATACTGTTGATCATAACATTTTATTACAGAGATTAGAGCATGCCATAGGTATTAAAGGTACTGCACTGCAGTGGTTTGAATCATATTTATCTAATAGACTCCAATTTGTTCATGTAAATGGGGAGTCGTCTTCACACACTAAGGTTAATTATGGAGTAGTCCCACAGGGTTCTGTGCTAGGTCCAATTTTATTTACATTGTACATGCTTCCCTTAGGCAGTATTATTAGAAAGCATTGCATCAATTTCCATTGTTATGCAGATGATACTCAGCTTTATCTATCCATGAAGCCAGATGACACACATCAATTAGTTAAACTGCAGGAATGTCTTAAAGACATAAAGGCCTGGATGACCTCTAATTTCCTGCTACTAAATTCAGATCAAACTGAAGTTCTTGTACTCGGCCCCACAAATCTTAGAAGCACAGTGTCAAACCAGATACTTACTCTGGATGGCATTACTTTGGCCTCCAGTAACACTGTGAGAAATCTTGGAGTCATTTTTGACCAGGATATGTCCTTCAATGCACATATTAAACAGATATGTAGGACGGCTTTTTTACATCTGCGCAATATTTATAAAATTAGAAACATCCTTTCTCAGATTGACGCTGAAAAGTTAATCCATGCATTTATTACTTCTAGGCTGGACTACTGTAATTCATTATTATCAGGCTGTCCTAAAAGCTCCCTGAAAAGCCTTCAGCTGATCCAAAATGCTGCAGCTAGAGTACTGACAGGGACTAGAAAGAGAGAGCAGATTTCTCCCATATTGGCTTCTCTTCATTGGCTCCCTGTTAAATCTAGAGTAGAATTTAAAATCCTTCTCCTAACCTACAAGGTCTTGAATAATCAGGCCCCATCTTATCTTAAAGACCTCATAGTACCGTATCACCCCAATAGAGCACTTCACTATCAGACTGCTGGTTTCCTTGCGGTTCCTAGGATACTTCAGAGTAGAATGGGAGGCAGAGCCTTCAGCTTTCAGGCCCCTCATCTGTGGAACCAGCTCCCAGCTTGGATTCAGGAGACAGACACCCTCTCTATTTTCAAGATTAGGTTTTAAACTTTCCTTTTTGATCAAGCTTATAGTTAGGGCTGGGATCAGGTGACCCTGAACCACCCCTTAGTTATGCTGCTGTAGGCCTAGGCTGCTGAGGGGTTCCTATTATGCACTGTGTGTTTCTTCTCATTCACCTCTTTTCACTCTGTTTATCCACCACTCTACATTAATCATTAGTTATTAATCTCTTCCACAGTGTGTCTTTTTTCTGTGATGATTGTACGGTTTTTACCTTACAATATAATGCACTTTGAGGTGACTGTTGTGATTTGGTGCAATATAAATAAACTGAACTGAATTGAATCTTGGAACCCAGCTACTAGAAAATCTGCAATTCTAGGCTTTTAAAACTCAGAGTTTGAATTAAAGTCTCAAAAAGCTAAAATAGAAGAACAGAGTGGAGAAAACCCCAGCCCCTCCTCTGAGAGAAACAAAAAAAAAGGAAAGAAAAATCTGACAGACATGGATCCATTTTGTGAGCTAAGCAGAAACACAACAGCGTGAGTCTGTTTTCTTGGCTGCGGGGAGGTCACCATTAAGTGGTGGGGTTAGAGGTGCAGAGAACTCGTGCCCTGCCCTGAGTCGCAGGGGGCGAGGGCAGGAATCTCTAATCAATGGGACTCGAGCTCTGACAGACTCGCAAAGATCACAAACACATTAGATCCTCTGAATTTAGAATAAATGGAGACTAATAAGCCGGCTGCAGAAGTTCATGAGAAGTCAATTTCCTGGATTTGGTTGTAAATTATCAAGCTGATGCCCATCACTCCCATCACTTTGAACTCACATTAGCTGTCTTACTTGAAGTCTCTCAGCACGGCCAAAACGACACTATAGATCCAACTTGCGACAACCTGAAAAATCTTCATGAAAAGATAATGTTTGTGTTGCTTTGTGCAAATAAAGTCTATAAGAAAATGAAGCACAGTACTACTACATACTAACCCACTCCAGTTCTATTAAAACAAGCCTTTTTAAATCCCTCTGGTTGCCCACCGGTGTCCATATTGTTGATCATTAAAGTTGGCCTATTTCCATATTCACTCTCTTTGGCCACTTTAGATCCTTTAGACCCTTTTGGGCCCTGTTTGCCCTCTCTCAGCTTGAGATCTGAAGACTTTGGAGGCCTTTTGAACACAATGACCTCACTGTCATGTTCAAGAAACCAGTTTGAGATGATTTCAGCTCTGTGACGTGGTGCGTTCTTCTGCTGGGAACCATCAGACGGGCACACTGTGGTCATAATGGGATGGACATGGACGCAACCTTACTCAGGCAGGTTGTGGCTTTTAAAATATGCTCACTGGTTACCAAGAAGCCAAAAGTGTGCCAAGAACATATCCCTCACACCACTACAACTCCACCACTAACCTCATCCCTTTATATAAGGCAGGATGGAGCCGTGCTTTCCTGTTGTTTACACCACGTTTACACCGACCATCTGAATGCCAGAAATCGAGATTCATCAGACCAAATATCGTTTTCCCAATTTTCTGTGGTCCAGTTTTGGTGAGTACAAGAGACTAACACTAGGTTTGAGACCGTTTGAGATTCTATATGTCAGCGAGAGTGAATGTCCTTAATGTAGTCGTCTCAGGCACACAGCTCTGGCTGTGAGCGCTGAAGCTGGTCAAATCTTCTGTTTGTGCGGGGCAGCCAATCAGAAGAAAGCTGGCTAAAGAAGGAATTTGCTTGTTTCTTCCAGAAGATAAAGTGTGGTCTGCACAAAGGCCCAGAATAAGACACATAAGGATTAAATTGAACAGTGACCCGCGCAAAGCAGAAATATGGCACAAATTTAAAGCAATCAGGTGAAAAATAAACCTTACTTATTCAGGAAAGTTTATTAATATCGATTGAGACAACTGAAAACAGTGGTTTTATTGCCCTGTCCTGACAGCAAAGGGGCAGAGGTTAACTGTATTGATGGAAATCTCCATCTTTTTTAGCGTGACGTGCTGCATAAACTCTCCATCACTGCTCGCCACAGTATTTCACGTGTATACTTAAAGTTATTGCCATGGAAAATTCAGTAGCCCCTGGGTATTGGTAGGAACGCGTGTCAATTCTACCACCTTCAACAGTATTTAGTTGAATAATGTTTTTTTTTTAAATTGAGTTCGAACTGTTAAATGTAGGAACTCTTTACACAAAACATTTTGCAGTATCAAGACAAACAGTAACAAACTTAACTTATGAAAATTAATGTAACTTCTGCAGGTTTGTTTTCACAACGGTGTTTCGAGCTGTTTTTTTTAAAAATTGACTGCTCATATTCTTACTGCATTTAAATATTAACTTTTCAATTATTTGGTTCTGTGACGATTATTTCATGTCCTATAAATAGCTTGCCTGCTCTTATGTTGCATAAAAACTCATTCCCAGAGAGCGAGGCGAAACCTTTGTGGACGTGAATTTAATTAAAATAATAGTTTTACACTGTCTAGATGACCCAAGCACTTCGGTTTGTTCCTCTTTTATATTTCCACTCTAAAGGATTCATTTTCTCTTCCACCTGCGAATTCTGCTCCGTGCACGTCAACTACCTTGAACTGTTGATAATCAATGTTCACCCATAAAAACCCGGTTGAGCCATTCCCCGGGGCAAAGCGTGGTGGTGTCTTATTTATGAAATTCAATATGCGTGCAAAGAAAGTGGACTGCAGTCCTCGGGGGTATCAGTAATCGTCTGGAATAACTTCCAATTAATGAGCCAGATGGTATTTTCACAGTAACACCTGGGATGTCCAGGCGTTCAGCAGGCAGAAATTAATTCTACTTAGAGTAATATTTCAAAAAGTGTTATCCCCTACATCCCTGTTGCTTCTTTTTCCACCGCCGGCTGCTTAAAGCTGTAATAAAGGCCCTTTGCACCTCTCTAATAGAGTATTTGTCTGCGCAGGCCTCGTCTCTTGTTTCTGAGGGTTTCTAGTTGTTGGTAATCCTGCTGAAAGTCATAACTGACCGGGACCACTTCCAGGAAAGCGCAGTGGAAAACGACTGAATTCTTGTGTTGGTATATTTTATAAGTCCAATATGCCACTCAGGCTCCCGCAGTGCGGAGTGAGACCTGGAAAAGCGGAGAGCACAGGCGAAATCGTGTTAGTAAAGCAAACACTGCGACATGACAGGATTAACCAGGAATGTAAGCGAGCAGCACAGCAGCCGGCAGAAACCGGGCTCAGCTCTTCTTATTTCGGCCTGCGCAAAAGTGAGTAATTATAACACAGACTGGTCATTTTGTGACCACAGCGACCACATGGGTAAATACCCATGTCACATGTAATGAATGGCTCTCTGTGGGGCCACTAAAAGAGAATCATCCATCCGTCCATCCACTTTCTTCTGCATATCCAGTTCACGGTGGAGCAAGAATAACCGTTCTGGGTAAAATAGTGTTTTATATATATATATATATATATATATATATATATATATATGTGTGTGTGTGTGTGTGTGTGTGTATGTGTGTATGTGAGTGTGTTATACATATATATGTGTTATACATATATATGTGTGTGTATATATATATATATACATATATATATATATATATATATATATGTGTATATATATATATATATATATATGTACACATATATATGTGTACATGTGTGTATACATACACACACACATATATATATATATATATATATATACACACACACATATATATATATATATATATATATATATATATATATATATATATAATATAAAGTGTGAATAAGCACAGATTACAAAACAGGAAACTAAACAAAAGTAATAAATACATAAAAAATGTTTTAAATAAATAAAAGAAAGAAATAGAAAAAGTAATAATATTATAATAATTCACAAACATTAAAGATTTTTTTGCAGCACAAACACAAGCTAAATAAATAAAAATTCAAATATGATTTTAAAAATGTAATGAAAATACACAGTTTGGAATTTAGGCATATGTGTATGAATAGTTAATAAACATTGTAAGCTGAACAGAAAACCATGTCAAATCAGTTTAGTGTAATGCAAATGTACTACACTATGTTTGCTGCTCAGACTTCCAGTGCGGGTGGCATGAATGTCAAGAACGTTTCATAGCGGACGAGTATGAAGAGAAAATGACCAAGTGGGGCTCCAAACCGCAGGGCTGAGGTTCTTGTTTTCACCCTGGGCTTCAAGCCTGGACAGAGTCAATGAAACGAGCGCATTTTTGTACAGTTTTATTCTTTAAATGTAGTCACTTCAGTAAGAATCTCAGTCGATGCACCCGCAAAAACACTTTCCTTTCAAGAGACTTCAAAACAAAACTCACAAAAAGCAATTAACTTTCACCAAACGTCTGCAAACGTCTGATCAAGATTCAGAATGAACTCCGCGAAGTTCATTACGATTTGTGCAAATCCAAATTATTTTCCCCACAGCATCGAGAAATGGAAAAGATTACATATTCAGAGATGTCAACTGCATAATATCGTAATCATACCAGAGGTATAATCATTAAATTTCAAGTGTAAATCATACAACTGATCTACATTTAACGCCAAAGCATTTGCCCCAGCTTTAAATGTGAAATGCTCCATTACAAATAGATGTGAAGAGGAGGTTGGAAATAATGAAACTTGGCATGTTTTCTTTGTTCCTCTTTGCAGCCGCATTGGGTTTATTGTCAAGTGCACAATAGGAGTTCTGTGATGAGCTGCATTTGATGATCATAAACGAAATCAGCGCTTATTATGATGAGTTTGTTGATGATCAGACGGTCCTTTTATTCCCCCCTACTCATAACGATCAAAGTTGGTTCCAGTGTGCCTCCCTGGGAATTTCTTTCGGTTTACTGTTTCCGGGGACCGAACTGCAGCCTGGGGGTCCGTCCCTCTGTATGGAAGACATCTGCACCAGGTTATTCGCCCGTGTAGAGTCGGGCTGCCTCTCTGCCTGCCTGCCTGTGATGTAATTAGTAGCTTCCCCTGTCAAGAATGAGGTTACTGTTTATCTTTGTCACAGCCTGTCCATTAAATCGTTATTAGCGGGCTAAATGCTGCAGGAGGAGTTTGCTGCCTCCGTGGCCGCTTCGCGGAGTTATGACCAAACATCGGCTGCATCTGACTGTCCTGTAATTGATGGCTCTGGTTAAGTTTGGGCCGGTCCATAAAGAGCAGTTTCTGCACTGCGGTTAATGCCGGCCTGGAAACTGAGGAAATATGAGAAAGAGGAGGCACTGAGTCACAGGAGGACACAGAGAGTCTCCACATGAAAGCCAGAGCAGACATCACATACTTCCATGTAATGTAATGTTGCTCATTTCCACTCTCTACACACAGAGTATCACATTCCAGGATCTAATAAGAGTAAAACTCAATGGCAGTTCTCCTGCGGTCGTTTTTATGGTTGTCTGTCTTTTTATTCATGTTGCACAGTTTTCACTGTCTCTAAGAGGGAGACTAAGATTACAGCCAGGCTCACAGCGGTACGCCTCCTGTGCTGATGTTCAGCAGTAAGTTTAATGTTCTGAGGTGCTAAAATATACTAATTAACATTGAAGACAAACAGCAACTCATATGAATTTGATTTCCTGCAGATATTTAGTCAGCAAATTACTGTCAAAAGATTTAAAGGAGCCCTGTGTAACCTCAAAAACACGTTATTAATGACGGCCATGCTCATACCTCGGCTTGCGTCAGATAGAAAATGCAAGAACCAACTCACATTTTCATGTCACAGTCTAAATTAAAAATTTGCATCTTAAAAAGAACAACTGTTGATTTGCTTCTTTACATACAGCATCTCTGCTTTGATCTCCTGTGGAGACCAGTGCCAAATTTTGACTGTATCTTCCTCCACCGCTGCCTCTGGCTCACCTTTAATCTTTGGTCTTAGCCACATTTATTTGGAGGAAACACTGGTTCACAGTATATCTGTGGGTCTCTCCGATTGGGGGCGGGGGGGCATAGAGAAATGCAACATAACAGTTGACCTGGACAGTCTCATGCACGTCTCATTGATGTTTCACAAGTCATTGGTTTTGGCGGTCTTAGAAAAATGGAGCAAATTATCAAGAAGTGCCGTTAAATCACCGGTGCCACCCTTAATGACCTTCAGCATCTGCATGAAATGAACTTTTCCTCAAAGGCACAGACCATCTCTTTGGACCATCAGCATCCCTTACATGTTGAGTTCCAGATGCTTCCATCAAGGCAAAGTCTCCCCAAAGGTAGCACTAATAGATACACACTGTCATTTGTTCCATCTGTTCTTTTTTTTTTTTGAAACAGCAAATTCTGAACCTTTCCCTCCATGAGTCACGATGTCGAATACAGCGTGGGATGTTTGGGTATTGTGTTTTCTGTGACATGCTGTATGCATGTAGTGTGTTAGGTTTGTCTGCAGTAGTCTAATGCACTACATTAATTAATTACTTCTCTAGTGTAATCTACCACTCTGAATATCAGTTTAAATGAACTTGGATGTGATGAAGCGATCGATGCTGAACAGATGCTGCATAGCAACAGCCGTGAAAAAGAGTTTCCACAGGGCTCCATGTTGTCTTGGAAAAACTAAGTGCACTGTACATGGTAAGTACATTCAGTAGCTTGCAGATTATCCTTCAGGAGCAATAACTAAGTTTGATTTTGTCAGCATTCCTGAATGCTCCAGACAAGCAACTTGCCAAAGCTTCTCCTTTTATGGCAGTAAGGGTGCACTTAGTTTTAAAACCCGACATGACTGTAAGCTACTGCTAAGTGGCTAACCGCCGCATGCTACTGTGGTACAAATCTTAGCTATACACCTTTGCTTGGTGCCATTGCACGAAACAGGAATGGATAAAATCCATATTATCTGACATTATCCTCTGGAGACCATAAATGTTGGTTCACAGTACCAGAAAGCTCCAACTTGGATTCCTCTGTTTGGTAAGACTAGAGCTCATCCTCTGATAAATTTCCAGGAAATTCCAAGCAATCTGCATTAAAATAAAATGTTTTATATTTAAATATGTGGGGCAGCACGGGTGCCCATAGGTGTGAATGGTTGTCTGTCTCTCTGTTAGCCCTGTGACAGGCTGGTGACCTGTACAGGGTGTGCCCTGCCTCTCGCCCTATGACAGCTGGGATAGCCTCCAGTGCCCCCATGACCCTGAAATGGATAAGCAGAAGATGGATGGATTGATATTTAATATGTGCAAAAACTCAGTATATTCATTAGATGCTATTATTAGAAGGAAGTCCAGTATCCAGATTAGAAATAACTCAGCTCATCCTCTGGGGAGCATGAACATGTCACACGAATCCAAAATGTTTGATATGCTGAGTAAAAGCAAAGGTGAAGGTGGAGCTAGAGGGAAGTTAAGGAAAAATCATCCACGGCGCATTAGGACTAGCTGGTCCTCAGTGAATGCAGTGGATTCTTGGCCTTCATGAACTGCATCGTATTTCATTACTAGGTGGTCAAAAACAGCTTCCCCATGCCCTTAATCATAGGAATTGCTTCTTGCGGATGGATTCATGTTGACAAGCAAAGAAATTCCGAGGGCCGTGTGTGATCAGTGCATCTGAATTGTGACATAAATGTGAAATATTAAAGCCTCCCCACTGTTTGATGTCCGCAGACCTGCAGAGGACTCGCAGGCAGCATCTGTCTTCAGCAGCTCAGTGTGAGAGGGCGGGCTTTTGTTTATGTATAGTTATACAGTATTTGCGAATGCGCGTGCCCCCGTGCAGTCCCAATTTGCCAGGAGGTCTGGCTGTGTGGGCAACATGCAGTGATGCATGCTGGGACCCTGAGGCATGGAGATATTAATTAGCTCAGAGGAAAGAATGGATGACTGCCTAACAGAGAGCAGAGCACAGGAAAGGCCTTCAAACACACTCGCTTTCATTCTAACTTAATGAAATATTATCATTTAAACAGAATATTTTTCATCTATTGTGAAAACGACACGCCGCTATCTATCATTCTTTTTATCGCGCACTGTGACAAGCTCATGTTACATTTACGAGGTAAGAGGAAGCAAGGAACGCAGCCCTGTAAAGAGATCTCTGAACAAATAAAGCCGCTTATTTGGAAAGTATTAAAAAGTGCTATGATGTGGCTCTGAGTGCAATTCTTCATCACAGGTTCCCAAATTGTTTTCCAACATATTGCAGGAGTGGGCGGTGCTGTTCTACATCAGGTTTCCCATCAGGCAGCAAACATTAATTGAAATTCTTTGCGCAGTCAATTCAAACATCTTGTTTTCATCTGCTGTGGTATTTTCAACTAAGATTTTGATCTTTATTTTGTAACATTAATTTTTCAGTTGTGTTGTCAGGGATTTGGTCTGAAATGAGGACATTACTGTGCTGAATTATTACTGAATCAGGCTGCGTTTTAATAAATCATATTTTACGAGGAGATAAGGAACGACTGTTTATTGTTCAATTTGTCGCAGATATTAGGATGAAAGGTGACTCCCGTCAGCAGCGCTCTTTTTCTTTTGAGTGCTGAAATGATAAATGTTCCGTTTCTGAAAGAGCCAAAAACAATCCTGTCACACAGTCGTGAGTCGATCTGAGGTTTGCAGAACACTCCAGCATTCCCTCAAAGAGCCACTCTGGAAAATTATATAAGGGTTTAGAAATAACAATAAAATCTCACACCACCAAATAGTGGTTTGTTGGTCAAACTCAGTCCTTCCATTAAACTATGTGAATTTCAGGCTCGTATAAAACCAGATAAACGTGATCTTGTTTCAGTAAAAATAATTCTTTGTTTCGCATTTACGAACTGTAACAGGTTGGGATCAGTTTCCTTTCGTGGCTCCTATAATGCACTTTTTAATAAATGAGTTTTATAGAAACACGAGCTTCCTCTGCTCACTTTAGAGTGATATCTGCTCTCAAAGCAGGCAGGAGAAACTAATAAAATACTACAAATCTTACTATAATAAACTAAATCTGTTTGTTTCTATGTCCGCGAACTAGACCATCAGGAGCAACCAAACTGGGCACACGGGTACATCTCAGGCCCCAGAAGGTTCTGATCCATATCAGATAATATAACGACATCACGTTGCCTAGCAACCACCTAGCAAAAATGACCTGCTTTTAGCTTTTATGCTCCTGTAAGACCGTATAAAATCATTGTTTAATCCTTACTTATGACAGTTTGTAAATGAGATACAAATGCACCCACAACACCTCATGAAATCATCCTGTCATTTTAATTTCATTACAACATCTAATTTATATCCTAGCAACCATCTAACAGAGACCCATTTTTAGCTTTTAATTTTTTTATTATATCAGTTTGACAACAGCACTAACCGAACAACACTGCGGCCTGCAGCGTGGGAATAAACAAGCTACAAGAATTAACAATGTATAGATGGCTTTTACTTTGAAAAGATTCCATGGGCTAACTCTACAGTTCCTGTGACTGGGTTGTATTTTAAGGGGTTCGGTTGGAGCATGACTCATCAGGAATGGTGACTGTTTGGTGTACAGTGAATATGATACATTCAGAGAAAATTCTCCGGGCCTCATTCATTTCTGAACCCTGCCCACAACAGTGAAGTGCAGTAAATCAGTGGAGTGAACAGCTTTTAAGGTGGAAAGGAAACTATAAAACAACACAAAACTGACTGCTTTCATCTGATTTGCAAAAAACACCAGAATGGCATATGTGCAAACACTCACAGTGGGGCGTCACTCGCCAGTGTGATGTCACACTGGCTGCGTCTATTGCAGCACTGTAGCCTCCACTTCTACCTGCACATGCTTTTACAGCAGAGTAACAGGGATCTGTGCCAGTGTGTGACAAAGTGCAAAATGATCAGTGTAACTAATTACTTTCCCCTGGGAGCAATTAAGTAACATACTTGATTACTTTACTTGACTTAAAGTAACGAGTCATGAGTAATGTCTTAGTTTTTTGGGGGGTTAACCGGAGCAGTCCCAGAAGCTGCCCTTTTCCTGCCCTTTGAATTTTCTTGTGTAGTCTTTGCAAGGAGAGACAGATTACCCAATCAGAGCAGAGGAACTACACAGGCAAACACACACACACACACACCTTATTTTGGATAAATGTTTTTAATATATTTCTCAGTAGTTCTACTGATGTTTATTCGGTGTTTCTTACCACAGTAAATATGAGCAAAGAACATGGGCGGAAAAACAATTGAATAACAAACCAATACTCCCCCATTATGCAAGCCAATCTGTGTCCTCCCATAGTGTAAATATGAGGAAACAAACACAACCAGATCATGATTTCAATTCTAGTTGCAGTTGGGAATGACAGACTTTAAATGAATAATAATCTTTCTCAGAGGAATCATGATATAAAACACATCCCAGCATTGATAAGATAAGGCGAGTTATGCCCTATTTATCCCAAAAGCTGGGAAATTCCCGTGTTATAGCAGCCAAGGTAGTGTGCAGGGTTTGAAATAAAACTATTCGCTTTAGCAGTTTTGAACTTCAGATGCCTTCTGCTATGACGGCTGTCTGCACGGCCGCTAGAAACGAGGGATCCAGTCGGCAGCGGGTAGGGAAGAGAAATGGAGGAAAGAGTCTGAATTCACTGAATTACACAAGTTTGAATTTGTATGGAGACCACAGGAGGAAAAAGCCTAGCTCGACAAATCTTTTAAAGCTCTAAGGTTAGAGGCTTCATTCAGAAAACAGACCGATATCCTGCTGGAAGTTTTGAAAACTCCGCCCGTTTTCCTCTGTGGCTCCCCAGAATAATCGCTGAACTTGGCGACCGCCGCAGTGCATGCCGCATCCTGTATGAAAGCGGCTTAACAGTTTGTTGGGTGACCTCGTCTCCACCGCAGCTTCATTAGCGTTTGGTTTGCAGCCAATCACAGAGCTGGCCTTCCTGTATTGGTCTGTATTGGCACACGGATCAGCACTATTACTAGCGATGACTGCATTTACAAGAAAGAAAAACTACTTTTAACCTGCAGCGCTCCCGAATTAAAGGATGGCTTTAATATTTGTGCTCATATCTCCACATGTGCATTGTTTTGCCTCTTCCTCTGAAGAAATTCCTTACAAAGCTAAAATAAATTAATAAGGATTCTTTAGCTGCTTAATAATGCATTCATCTTAACATTACATCATTCCATTGGCCTTTAAATTACTTTGCAATAGACTAGAACCAGATTTTTCCCAGTCCTGCTTCCATTAACAATTTAAACTGATCATACAGAAATAGATGTAACAACTGAGATTACAATATCAGGATGTTAAATTAAATTATAGGTTAGCTCACTTGCTACAATGACTCCATGTGGAATACCCAGAATATTCTGGCAGAAGCCAAGACCACTTAACCTCTTTATACAGCAAAGACACCGCATCCTTTTACATAGGCTGCATACTTAAATGCACAGGAGCAAATGTACAGCACGTTTAGCATTAGTGAAGCGTATTGGTTGGTTTTTCACTTAATTGCATTTTATGGCCGATACACATTGTTTACAGGCATTTAGGAAAACCAGCCTAATAAACTCAGCTTTTTTTCCCCGTCCTGTTTCTAGTTTTTCTTATTTGTCATCGTTGACACCTACAAGCACCGAGGAGGTCCTATGAAAGGTGATTTACAAGGCTACTAAAACCTCAAAGGCTGCAGCAGGATGCAGGCCAGAAAAGGAAAGGAAAAAAACGAGGCGATGCGCCGCAGCGACGAGGTGAGAGTCAGTCTCGCGAGGCAGCATAACGAGCCACGGCTGAGGCGGGCAAAACTGCAATTTCCGCCCATTAAAAGCAGAAATCACGGGTTCACCCCAACTGTCGTTAAGAGGCAGCTGTGTCTTCGAGGGTCAGCGCTGACACGGAGCTGGACTCTGATAGCGTGTCTCCAGCTAATTGTGAGAGCACTCATTACATCTGATAAAGAAGAACATAAATCACAAGGCGAGGCTTGACCTACGGCTGGCCCCGGACGTTTGGCGAGGGTGGGGGTGGGGGGGGGTACTCTCAGGGGCTGACTCAGAGCAGCTAAGATCTCATTACATCCTCGTCTTGACAAAGAGCCAGCCGCATCTTTGATACTTCTGGGGAGGCCGCTTTCATACACGCTGGCTCTGTTCTGTGTGACTGGATGAAAACAACCTGAGACTGACACCAGCCCTGGCGGTGAGTCTCTGATGCTGAGCAACAACCAGAGGTGAAAATACCAACAGGAGCTGTTATGAATTACATTAAACCTGCCTGCTTGATGTGGCTCTTTTTAGTGTGAAGACAAAGACAAACCAAAAATGTCTGAGTGACAGCGGATGCAAGATTTTGGCGTGAAATTAAAAGCTATTTTATCTGCTGATAATGGAAGCCCAGAAAAGAAAAAGAAAAGCTACTTTCGGCTGCTCCCTTATTCACAAGGGGTCGCCACAGCGGGTAGCTCCGCATATTTGATTTGACAGACTTTTACGCCGGATGCCCTTCATGATGCAACCCCCCGAGGGATTTATGTCTCCTCCTGGGACTGAAGCACGGATCTTTTGCTTGTTAGCTGAATGTGCGCACCACTACACCATGGAGTCACTGAAGCCCACAAAAGAAAACTATAAATGTGGCATAACATTTAAATAGCATTTAATAGTGGAAGATGATCATATCTCACGCTTGAATCAAAACTGCGCTACTACAGTATTTGAAATACTCCTCTAAATTGATGCATTCGCATGCTGACTTAAGTAAAAGTACTAAAAGTAGCATCAAATTCTATTACTGTGGGTGTCAGACAAGCTGAGCTCATGAATTTGAGATGCCAGTGGCTCTGACAGAACAGCTTGTAAGTATTTTTAGTATCTAAGACACGCTCAAGGTGTGCTTTGGCGCTGGTGCATTGAAAAAAAAAAAACTGCAAACAGTCCTGTTTGATGGACATTAAGACTGTCGAGCTGTATCTGGTTTTGAAGATTTGGCCTTCTTTGTTTCGTTTTGCTTTCATGTGCTGTTTAGTGCAGTTTGGGCACTGAGCAGGCTGAGGAAAGGAGTGTTTAGAGCTAAAATAGCCCCTTTCATAAGATTAATCTTGCAAGTTGAAAAATTATGCTTAGGGTGCCCAATGCATTCAAATGTGACGCCAAGGGGTCATGACCAGGTGCCCATATGTGATGTTGCTGCGGCAGGGATAAAGGAACCTTTGACAGCAGAATGGATGGGAGTGGGATTTGGCAGGTGGGGGAACCCTAATATCTGGTGTATTGGTGCAATGTGGGGAAAGAATCGCTTAGTTTTCTTTGAATTCAGGCTGTAATCAGCTGACCTGAGCTGCTGCTACACTAATGTTCACTGCTCTTTGTGCATTTTACTGAATTCAACAAGATATAAGCAGAGACATTAGCTTAAATTCAAACTGATGTCTGCTGCCCTTGATGTAACCTAACACTGACCATGAACACCACAGTCTGCTCCGCACCAGTCCAACTTCACCAGAATCCTGCAAAACAAACAGTTTAGCCTGTATCCATATCCATATATGATTAAACAAAAACTATTTGTTTGCATGTAAACATTTGGCATTACCTTCCGGTTATAAAACTTGCTCCGTTCATGGTTGCTCCTCTTATTTTGTGCTAGCCAGAGCCCCCAACTGGATGCTGAAGGATGTCCTGAGGATGTACTGACAAGCATCTCCATGCTGTCAGATGGAAACAGCGCCAAGCTACAGCACATAAAAATTAACCCGAGTGGCTTTCAGACTGCCATTCTGGATCATTCTTGCTGATTTTCACCTGTGAACGGGAGCACATATTTACTGTCCTTGGAATGAGGGTGAGCTCGACAAAAAGTTAAAGGGCTCAACGAAAAGCTGTGACATAACACTTCATGTTAGTGTTGCAGATCTCTAAGTTGTCAGTTTTATTATGGATGGATGTATGTGTTAGCCGTGATATGTTTAGTCTGCCCATTCTGGCTCTCTGTCCCTCAAATAGATTGCATGCATTGAGAGAACAGATGATGCATCGCCATCAAGTGAAGCCAGACTATCACAAAAATGAGCGTTCTTATCGTGCACTCATGCAGCCAGCGTCTGCACAGCAGCGACCCAGGCATGGAGACTGTGGTGCTTGAAGCATGGAGATGTGGTGTTAAAGATACATGAAAAAGTCATTGAGAACAGCGTGTTGTCTATCTAGCAAGCTACATGAAGGGAGGAGCTTAATACAACGTCTCCAGCTGTGGGAAAACAACATCGCCCCAGCATCTGCAGTACTACAAGAGCAAGAGATATTTTGCCTTCGCTTCTGGGCAGCTGTCATGTTGTTCATGTTTATCTACAGAGTTCCTACTTCATGCATTTCTTCTCCTATTTTCCATATATCCACCAGGTGCCATCGGTTTTTCCCACCGGTCCCAACCTGATTCCCCATGTAGTGACAGCTCACAGCGTGTTTCCACCTTCCTGAGTACACGCCCACTCACCTGATCGCTGTTCCCCACGTCTTATCTTTCATGCTTTGGGCTCCCGTGCTCGTCACCCTGCCTGTTGTCTGTTCCTGTCTGCTTTCATAATCACTATCATCAAACCTCTGTTAAATGTGCCCGATTATCTGCACTTGGATGCGCTGTTGCTCATACAACCAGCAGGGACAGTGGTTGCATATGTATGAGGCCCAGATTTGTGCTACCTGAATAAAATTCTTATACTTATTATTCAGAAAGGCTAATTTCACATAATAAATGACACTTCATTATATTATTAAATTTTGAACTTATCATATTAGTGCTGCAACTGTTGAAATGGGAGCGAAATGCAATGTGGAGTAGTTTAATCAATCATAATACATCATAAATTATATTGGTAACTGTGTTTCATATAAATCTGAGACTAAAAGCTAAATATTGAAAATATAAGTAATGTAATTTAAGAAAGAAATATTATTTGTTCCCATATAGTAGTTTACTGAAATAAAACAGAATTTTATGGATTGTTTGATAAATGGTAACAGAAGACCTTTAAGACAAATATTTATGATTTAAACTGACATTTAAAATTACAGTAAATCATATTTACAAGTTATGAATGAGAAATGAAATTGTCCAAAAACTGCAGTTCCTCAATTGGCCACTTGAAGCTGGCGCTAAAATCAAGTTGATCCCATTAGACTTCCATATTATGGCCAACATTGCATCATGATTTCTGCCTGATACAAAATGATTTGGGCCTCCAACGGCTCTTTTATGAAATCCCTCTCATAATGCTCATTTATTCTTCTGCACTGAATGTATAGAGCCTACAATAGAGCAAGTGAGCAGCTCTGCTGTCAGCATTTATACCTGTGCAGTGTGTCAATGCGACACATAGTTGCATTTCTAGAGAGATGCATGTCAGGTTATGGTGCAGGGTTTCAGAAGGCTCTGCAGTGATGATGTGCCTATGCCATAGATTTAACAAAGAAGTGTAGATCTCCCATTAAGAGCATGGCCACTTTAACCCACAGGTGTCCCAGCACCAGCAGCTGAAGCCAGTCTGTGTGTGTTGGCCCTGTCCTCCGTGTCTGTGCTGCTGGTGTCGTTCAGTGTTTTAATGGAACTGACTCAAAAATATTACAGCTGGCTGTGAGGTGCCGACCATCCAACAAGTTAATGCTTCAGTATTGGTGAGTATAATATTAGTCTCTTACTTAGCATTAATTTGCAGGTGTCTGTGTCTGTGCAGTGCATCTGTGCAGTCTATGAATGCAGCTAAGTAATCAGCTAGTGTTAGCAAATATTCAAATATTCACCTTCAAATAGGGTAACTTTGTTTCCAACAACAGTATGGTGGCCAAAACAGTAACAAACCCAGTGGGTGACTTCACAGCGTCTACGACCATCTTTCACATTGTATCCAGTCTGAACACATCCTACTGCTTCCTGGATAAAGCCAAATTGCTAAATTAACCACTGCGACTGACCGCTAAGAACCCACACATTTCTGTGACTCCTGACTGAAAATGTGGTTTTTGGCAGCTCCGCGTCCACCGCCACACATCGACTGCTTCACAACATTTCACCTTTCAGTGACTTCACAGATCATTGAATCGTCTCCTGTGTGCGCCGATGTAAAGAGAATTGGGCTGAAAAGTAAAAAAAAAAAAAATTAAGACTTCACTGCTTCATAAACTGCACACCATAACCTTCAACACAGTTGTGTTTTCCAAGTTGTGACCTTGAAGTGCAGCCGCAGCAGTGAGACGTTAGTGTGAATCTCACGGTGCGGCACAGCAGACGGAGGAAATCCAACTGGCTCTGCATCTTTTTTTTTTTTCCTCTAATCCACCGTTTCCTGCAGCTAAAACAACACGAGCAATCTCGCTGATCTTTGACAATGAAAATACTTTGTTTCTGTCGAATATAAATCTCTGGAAAACAAAACCGAAAAACAAAAACAGGCATATTGCCACAAAAGGAAAAAAAAAAATCTCTGTACTTAAATTGTACTCTGGGGTAAGTTTTGTGTGTTTTGTTTTGTGTTTTTTAAATATTGCATTTTTTCCAAGTTTCCAGTTCTCCTTCCCTTTTTCGCCCTCTCTTCCATTCTTTCCATCCTCCCGGTCGAGGCAGAGGTGATAGCGTTTGATTTCAGTGCGGTATCATTAAATTCTCCAAATTAAAATTATTATTGGGTGGCGGTGGCGCAGTGGGTAGATGCTCACCTCGCAAACGAAAGGTCACAGGCTCGAGTCCACGTCTGAGCGCGTGCTGTCATTGTGTCCCTGGGCAAGACACTTAACCCACGTTGCCTAAGTGTGAATGTGGTCGGAGGGGCCACCACGCTTCTGTCAGACTGCCCCATTAGTAGCTCACCACCAAGTATGATTGAGGTGTGAATGAATGGTGCACAGAATTGGAAAGCGCTATACAAGTCTAAGGTATTATTATTATTAAACAAAAACTCAGATAAGAAGGTAAATTAACTGCACAAGCCTTCCTTCCTTATTTGTTCTTCGACAATCCTTTAAGCTCAGTGGATTTACACCTTTTTTAATATTTTCCTCCATAGGTCTATATTTCATTCTCTTTCCTTTTATTGCCCCTTCACTCTGTCCTTCCTCCCAGTTTCCTTTAATTTCCTCTGTTTTCCTATTTGCTGCATCCTCTCTCTCTCTCTGCTTACTTACAGGCAGAAGATAAGGAGAGCACTGGGCTGTGGTCACCACCTACAAAACCATTCCTTTTGGTGGTTATCTTATTATTGCCTCTCCAGTGCACCCTCCCTGAAATTCAGCTGACTTTGTGCTGTACTGTGTTGATCAGTGATGAGGTTTTTTTTTTTTTTACATCCAAGCGCTGATAATCTTGGGCTCCTGGTCAGGAAATCTTTTGGAAGATGGGGTTGACCCTTGTCCCTAGCTGCCAAACTGCCCACAGCGCATTTCCTGCCTCCTTTCCTCGACACCTCGCCTGTTCCAGAGGAGCAGGCCTGTACGTTACTGTAGGCCTTTGACAGCTAGCCTGTTATTTCTAACACATGGCTAATTTTCTCCCCGGCACATCGGAAGCCAAGACCAATATTAATTTTCGCTCTCCTGTGAGTTTCATACTGTTGGCCAGAGGTTTGACTGCACACGGGAACATCCTGCTGCTGGGATGGACTGCCGAATCCAAAGTCATTTGGCATAAATGTGTCTGTGTCCTCAGACAGTACATATTAGAGTAAACACTGACTATAAACACTTCCAGAGCATTCCAGCACCGTTAGACTCCAGGCATGCAAACATCTGCACGCCCCACACCGCTTATGAATCAACATTTAACTCCCAGACTCACTCAAATTTATTCCCACTGTCATTTAACAATCTGAGCAATATTTTGAAATTCTCACCCCTGCTGTAAAATACAAAAGCAATAAAGTAATGTAATCAGAACGTACAACGGTGTTTAGAAAGTGAGGAAAGCTGGAGGCGGAGAGCTCGGTCAGTCGATGTTGGAGCCACACAGCAGCTGAGGAAAAGCTGAGTCAGATCTGGATGCGGGTCAGAGCTCAGACCTCTGCCCAAGTCCCATGATTACTGACCCTCCTTAGTGCCTACAGAAGGATTGGTGTTGCTTGGGGGGAATTACTGCCGGTTGCTACCTTTCTGCACAAGGGATGAGCACACTAAGTGTGGCATGGAAGACAGCCACTGGTACACGGAGGGACAGGATCTGTCCCTGCAAATTCTAAATTATGTTGCTTTAGAGAATGGTGGGATTGATTGCATTCAAGATATTAAGTCCGCTGGTAGCAGGGGGCTAGCCCCACACCCGTGATTGTTTTTACTCTGTAAATATTCCCACTGAACCTCGTGAAGTTGCCTTTTAACAGGTTTAATTGTAAATAAATTATTCTAGAAATTACTATTTTTGGATCTATTACTATGTTTCCACTGTCGAGGTGCCGTGCTGGTGTCGGTTCCAGTAAACCAGCGAAACGCTTCCTTACGTATGAGTGTGGGCGGGTCCTCGCCTGGACACGGAAGCCTAAGGGCACAAACGTGGGAGAACACGCTGCTCTTTCTTGTGCTGCAAACACATTTTAGGGTCCAAACCAAACTACTGCAGCATCTGTGTGCAGCACAGAGGGAAACACAGACAGAGATTAGAGCAAGACGACAAGTACGCACTTTGCGTCCTTTTACCTGCGACATGAACTGACACAAAGCGGCGAGGTCAACCTTAGGGCCGACCTAATTCACAGCCGTAGAAACCGCATCGTTTTTCTCCTGTAGTACACACCATGCAGTGAAACAGCGGCAGAAAACTTTACGTTGAGATGGCAGAGTCGTGCCCTTCTGCCACGTGCGTCACGCATTCTTGGTTCCAGACCAGCTAGCTTGCGGGGCCGGAGTTGAACCCGTTTTTCGGCCGAGCACCGAGTCCGTTCGCGGTGGAAAAACGGCACCGGGCCAGTGGAAAAAGGGCTTCTGTGCTTTGGGCAGTGTGAAAGAAAATTCTGCTGCTTTCACAACTGTGTCAAAATTCCCGTTGAATGTTTCCTGTGCAGAAATGTGCAACACAGCCTGGACTCTCAACATGGCTGAAATGGCTGCTCTACTTTTTGCAGTTGGCTTAAAAAATGTCTGATGTACAATAATAGCACAGGAAATGCAGCTTGTGATACAAACTACACTGTACACTGATTTCTCACATCTCCGATGAGCCTGGTACCAAAATGTAGTAAAGAAAAAAGGAGATTTTCCATACGCTGTAACCTGTTTCAAACAGCCAGCTATTCCAACCTTTGGAAGTTTACCCAAAATTCACTTTTCCAAGTTTTCTCCAGCCTAAATAAAAAGATGAAACACACAGTGCACTGAGATTTTGGCTTTAATCTATGAGCCTTGGGGTGAGTCGAAAATTGGTTTGGTTGCAGTTTCTAAAGAGTTTAAATGTGGTTGTCGCTTGAACTTTTGAGATTAAATGATGTTTTGAGAAATGCATTCAAAACTAAGATTGAAAACATATTTCACGACAAACTTTTTGGACTAGTATATCAAGCAAAAGTTCATCAGAAACAGTAAGACATGGCTGATAGTTTTGTCAAAATGCATTTATAATGAGACCAGCTGTTTTACATTTCATGCAAACATTCATGGACACCACTGAAATCATCATTAACGTCACTGCTTCAGAGCATCAGCCTGAAGATAAACATTATTAAATGTCTGAACAAAGTGACCCTTGAACAAAAGGAGACTGAGAGGAAATCTCAGTGAGACAAATATTACTAAAATGCTCCTCTTAATACAGTACAGTTCAGACAAACGGTTCCACAATTACAGAAATAATACGAGTGATAGAAATGCCCAAACCGGGTTCACAAAAAGTTTAAGTGCAGTTTTGTTTCTCACTGGTGATAATCAGCAGTCTGAACGGTTCAGCCCTGGGAGGGGTGCTTTGTTAATGGCACTGCATTACAAATGGACTCGCGGTTACTCATCCATCAAACCGTGCGAGCGGGCGTCTGTAAGCCACCGTGCAGCCATCAGACTCCCAGTCCCCGGGCTGGAGAGCGACACTGTGCTGTGGCATGGGAGACAGAACCAGGTGTCACCTCGCTGTAAAGCTATGCTAATTATCCAGGCAATAAAAACATTCATTAAGAAAGAAAAGGCGCATAAAAGGAAGGAATGTCAAACAGAAGTGGAGGAGGGAACTCAAACTGCGGCTCACAAAAGCGAGGAATGTCGGAGACCAAACACCGGCTGAGTGTGCGCTCAGTGCGCTCCTGTCTGCGGGCCATTGTGAGTTTGTTTGCTTGCCCCCCCCCCAATTTTTCATGTGTTTAAGGTTTTTGTGTATAAGGTCATAATTTCTGGAAATACTCAGACCTTCCACAGAGTTGCTGTTTTTTAATTAACTTTTTCTTTAATGAACTCTCCTGTCAGGCAGATTATTCATTTTACTCCCTTTAGCTGGAGTCATCTATTAATCTACAGGACGCACTGAACCCAAGGGATAACGAACGACCACAAGATATCACATGCAAATCTGTATACATATGGCATCTATTAAAAATTCTTCTGCCTCTTTACAGTGATGACTCAGGGACATTACATTAATAGCCTGTGAGGTTTTGTAAAGCCTTTTTCCTTATTTTTCCATCTCTCCATTTCCATTTGTTTTCATTTAGAAATTAAAAACACATCTCAAAAGCACAAGCAGCGTAATCCAGTCATCATATTTCTCTTTCAGTACCCTCCATCTACCGGGACATTGCAGCCAAATTGAAATGATGACCTCATGATGGCGCAAGATGAAAGTAAATGTGTTTACTAAAGTCTTTAGGATTATCCAGCTGCTGGCGTGGCTAATTTACCTTTTGGCATCTGTGCCATGGCAAACCGGTTTATGGCAGGAGTGCCAGGGCCTGTGACTCCAAACTCATCATTTTTCAGCACACAGGGTTATTGTTGAGATGGGTCATTTTTTTTTTTTTATTCCAAACCAAGAACCGTTCCTAGACCAAGGGGCGAAATGGGATAAACTGCAGTTCCTCTAGTGGCCACACGAGGCTGGCTCCAAAAGTGAATCATAGACCCATTCTAAATTAAGAAGCATTAAAAAGCATGTTTGGCCTCTCTTTCCATCCTCCTCACGATCACCCTGAGTTAGGTAAAGTTTTTTATAACTTACCTGGATAATTGAGTTGCAGCATGGCCATGCTGATTGACAGGTGGCCCAACACAGTTAGCTGCAGCCTGTCAGTGTCTTGTAGGCCTCATTCAAGAAATCAGAGTGAGATATTGGAGCATTTTTAATGGATTATGTGATGAATATCATGGCTTGCTGTGTGGTACAGACCATCCAAGAAAGTTTGCGCTTTAGTTTTGGTGAGTGAAATTCTAGTGTTCCATTAGTCCATTACTTGGTACTAATTAGCCAACGTGTGAGTCCTTGTGGTGCACCTGTACAGTTTAACTGATAGAATAGCACTCCACCTTTACATCCATATAAATTGACTTCTACCACAAACTAAAAAAAGAACGGTCAAACTTGACATTGCAAATCAAATACACTTGACTTCAAAGGGTCATTAATAAAGGGCACCGATCAAAATGCTTCTGGACACAGTTCAATAAATCTACAGCTGGAGATATTAAATGTGACATAGCAATGAGCAATGGAAAAGACTTCAGCATACATGCTATTATCTCTCATGTCCCCCATAATAGAAAGTTAAATTGTTTTGATTGGCTTGGCAGGAGCAAACCGCAAACTCAGATTAAAATATTTGTTTGGTTTTTTTAAGGCAAAGGCACTAGACACATTCTCCCACAGAAATATTAAAAAATGAACTCTTAGACTTATCTGGTTCTCAGGCTGGATCCCACTGACCGAGAGCCACGACGCCAGACATTAAAGCGTCTCCCATATTAGAGCTTGGTCCTTAAATGAGTTTGTGTAATCTATGAATCTTCAATGTACTACAATCACTGGAGTATGTATGAGTTTGAACGCTCAATTTTTCCAGTATCCTGGTTATATGCTGCTCATGCAAGCATCTCATCCTGGTTTCAGAAGCCCTCACGAGGCCTTAACCTCTCTTTAAGAAGCCGAGGATACTCAGAGAGATACTTTGATACTGTGTCTTGTAAAGGACCTGATTTTTGAACAGTTTTTAAATCAAAGGCAACCGAGTAAAGCTGATGAAAACCCTGAACACTGGAGATAATGTAGGCATCTCTACTAATGCACTCGCTAGTAAGCCCAATTTAAAAAAACAAACAAACTGCAGTTGCTGTCTGTGTAATTTGTTAAAAAGTACTGTCTAATTGTATTATTATCCAAAGCAGCTGCTATATGTTAACACCTTTTTTCTTTTTTGCACTGAGGAGCATCTTCAGTCCTTCCATTTAGCAGAAGGTCTGACCAGACTGCCGTGTTCCTGCACAGCTCATCACCCTGTAAACCAGCAGTGCAGCCAGGAACAGTGGTGGTATGCATCTGCACAGGAAGCTCCCTGCAACAACAACCTGAAACAGCCCAGCTGCAACAATGTAACGCAGTAAAACGGATTGTAAAACATAAAAAACAGGAAGAACTTCTGGACTCCAGAACATTTGCGTGTTGTGCAAGAATTTACAAGAGCGGGGTAAAAAGATGGGAAAACAGCAGAATGTTGTGGCTGAACGTCTCCATCAGAGCGTTCGTTACCGCTGGCTCGACGAACTGCTGTGTGTGGCGTCGACACGGATGACGATGGTTTGAATATATTCACATGCACTGGGTGCCTGCTGTGGCTACAGAGTTTCCACTCCCACATGTTTATACATCTGTGACATCTTCATATCCATCCTAAACATTTAAACTATGGTGGGAGTTTTGGCAACATTACTATGCCGCACATTTTTGGTGAGAAAAATTGTGCAGAAAAAATGAGCTAGCTGCTGAAACGGCAGCATCACGTGACAACGCGCCCCTTCACAAATAAGGATCGTATCACTTTTGGCTGTTAGCTGAGTTTGAACTGCAGCTGGTGTCTGCAAAATGATGCTCCCGCTGTGTACGTACTGTAGCAGACTGATCACAGCTCGCAGCTCCACAGCGTCTGAAGCTAACAAGCTAGTTAAGTCTTTACGAAGTGTAGAGAGTGTCACGATTATTTTTCTAGCCTTCCGCCGTCTGTTTTTCGATGTGTCTGTTATTCGATGTGTCTGTTATTTCCTGCTTTATTTCGATTGTTAGTTTATGCCTTATGTCTAGCTTGACCTCCGCTGTCTTGTTGTCTTGATTGTTTTTAGCTGTCTTGCTAATCAAGAGTTCTTCATTACACTTTGGTGTGTTTTTTGTGCGTATAAAGACTACTGTCTTCCCTTTGTTTACCTTCCTGGTTGTGTTACTTTGTGCATGGACGTTTTCATCCACCAATAAAGGTGTGTTTGATCACTCTGCCTGCCTTCTGGGTCTGCATTTGAGTCTCTAACCTGCACTGCCAGAAAGGCCTGTTTATCAGTTTATCATCAGACATTGCTGAGTGTCAAATAGGCTACAGCTGCTAAATCAAAGACGGTGACTTACAGCACAAGTTTTCTCAAATCTGAGTGATGGATCCATGAAGACAGGTTTTATTTTCAAGCGTAGTTTGATAATGAAACTTCCTATGCAGCGACTGACCTGGCTAAGACCTGAAAAATAAAGACTAGTAAAGTTTTTTTGATGACTGGTAGTGTGCTTCATGTGGACTGAATTGCAAGTGAAAATGCAGCAACATGGTATTAAAGTGCATGTCTGAGCCTTGGTGTGATTCTCATTTCCCACTGTGGCCCTTAGGCTGTGCGCCTCGTCTAGAGATTCAGTATCGGCCTTTTTCTTCTGCACGACACAACAAAAATAGGCAGCAAAAATGACCTGCTAATACTCATCTCGATTCCCGACCAGCAACATTATACAGCTGACTGATCTTTCACTACAGTCAATAAGCCTGAAAAAATGCAGGTGCCAAAATGAAAAGCAAGAGTTTCTGCCACCGTCACACCCAGGTAAGGTTAGCAGTGTGCTTTACAGAGCAGCAGGCACACTGGCTACTGTAAAGGCCGATTACAGGTACGGGTTAAAGTGAACTGGAATGAGCCAGAACGGCGCTCCTGCATCTTCACGTAATGAATAATTTAATCTGATAGACAGTTTATTACAAAAATACTGTCATGTAGGTTGTCGTGGTTCTTTTAGCTGATGCCACTGAGAAAGGTAAGTCACCGCATGATCCCACTTGCATGCATCCTGTTTTCCTCCTCATCCCTGTGTCCCTGTGTTGGCGGTGCAGTTGTGGGACTGCATCACAGAGAAGGAGCGACATGAACGGAGTAACTTTTCGTGCTAATTTCAAACAGCTCAACAGATACGATACACAAACTGTTCCTGTGCAGGCTGAAACACAATCTGTCTGCTAGCTGAAGGTACAGCGTCTATTTTCCAGGGAAGAAAAAAAAATGTTTGTGGTAATTTTACTCTCGGAGATGGAATAAGAGCAAGTCACATTCTTGCTTCTAGGAGGAGTCATTAATTTAATTGGATAATGTTCTTTAGCAACACTTGCCAAATTCCGCCTTTTTAATGGTTACAAGTTGGAAAGCAGCCATACTGGTTCATGTAATGAGGGACTTTACGTTGCAGAATGTAGACGACTAAGTCCACAAAGAGCAGGAAACAAGCTGAGAAGCAGCAGCAACGCAGGTCAGCTGATCACGAGTGGACGAAAAAGCTCACAATAAGTAACAAGTCATAAATTATTATCTGACTTATTTCTGAGTGAGTTGTTTCCTCACACTGCAGAACTTTGGCAGGAACTTATGGTTCCCCCATCAGCCAAATCCCACTTTGACCCCTGATTACAGGTGTGTGTGTGTGTGTGTGTGTGTGTCTGTCTGTGTGTGTTCCAAAGGGAAAGCTGGGAAAAAGAACATTTATCTAATAAAACTGAAAACCAGTTTATAGATGACATCATTTGAATTTAAAAACACCTAGAATAGTAGTTTTTTTTTAACCTTTTTTCCTTTGAAATGAGGCAGCTGTCCAGTAGCAGCATCGTCCTTTGACAGAAAAAAAGAGCCCAGATGAGAGAAAAGTATCACATACTCTTAGCCCTGTCACCATCTAATTTACCAGGCTCTGCTGGAGCAGAAAGTAGTCCACGAAAAACAAATGCTGCAATTAGCAGTCAATTATGAGACAGGGGTCAATAGTACTTATGTCTCCTGAGTAAACAGATACGGTCCCATTAGTGGTTGAGCTGGCAAAGTTCTCTTAACAGCTACAGTATGAACAAGCCAGCTGTCCTGAGCCTGCTCTTGATGCAGTCTTGGTTTTCATGGCATCTTCAGTCGAACTAATCGAGGGGATTTTTTTTTTTTTTGGCTTAATCCACGAGGTTGTGCAAAAATGCAAGCTTTTTTTCTTTTTTTTTTTAAATAGGGGCAAGAACCCACAGACTGCCCCCACCACCACACCCCACCCTGAGGGGATAACGGTCGATCCAAGCTGAATACGAAAGTTGGCATCCCTGAATTTATCACCAAGCCTCAAAATCAGTGAAGGCGTGCAGATGAGTATTTTCCACTTTGTAAAGATTCATTTAAAACACAGAATTTGCCTCCCCACATTCTTAAATCACCAAACCTGCACTTTACGTCAGTGGCAACTTTGTGGCTACAAACTTTCAGCCGTAATGTAAGAAGGTCCTCCTCCTTCATGCGTGTCCATCTCCTCCTTGAGGTAGTATTTTTGAATGATTTGATTGGACACACCTGCGATCAGCTGCCGTGATTGTGGTCGTTGGTCTGCAGGTGCAGCCTTTATAAGGAGCTGCATGTTTCCTGTTCTGTAACCAGTTGGTGGTTTATAGGGCTCCTGTCCAGCTCGTGTGATGCAAACGAGTGCAGAGAGAAGTGTTTTGTTTTTGCTTTTATTTAAACTTTGGTTCTCTGAAAAGTGATGTTTGAATTTGTTTCGTGGTGTATTGTGGGCGGCCGGATGTTGAGCAATATTGGGAGGAAACCTGCCGTTCAACCATAAAAACACTGTAAATTGGAGGAAGGCCCTTTCCACCCTGAACACGACCCCCTCCTTTGGTCATGTTGACTTTTTCCAACATTTCCTCCTGTCCGTGAGGGCCTCTTGAATTGTTTAACGTGTGAGAAGTGTTTTTGTCTTATGGGGACAATAAATGAACTAAAAAGCTAAACAAACACTGGTGCTAATGAGGCCAGAGTTAGACAGATGTAACTGCTCGTTTAAAAGCAACAACAGGACGGGACGGTTGAGCTCTTAAATACACGGCTGCACCACTTGAGCCGATCAGCTGATTAGAGTTTGTGCTCTTTTATTAAATTGGCATTAAGTGCAAGTCCTTAATTATCAACCCATTGATTCTCACAGATCAGACAGCGGTGGTGAAGCTAATTACATGCTGTCGGACCTTTTATTTTAAAGGAACCAACTTTGTGGTTAATCCACTACTAGATTTGATAACATGTTTCATTTGTGCACAAAAATCAGTGCAGCCTGAAGGCTGAATAAGACGCCGTTTCAGCAGTTCAGTCCTTTTCTCCTCATCCCTGACATTTACAGACCCCTCACCAGCAACTACTAAATATTTAAACAGCTTCCAGCAGTTTACATTAAGGCTGCATTTGTTAAAGGTTGATACTTCAGACCATCCTCAAACCACTCCGGTCACTTTTCCCTTTAGCAACAACATCAGTATACATCCCTGCTGAATGCCTTAGCACAAGGATGTTTGGGCATTCCCTCATAGGAATGTCATAATGTTTCTAAAGCTTGGAAAGCACCTACAGAGACTGGACAGAACACACAGAAAGGTTTTTAGCCTTTGAGAGAGTAAATACTCCAGACTACGCAGTCCACATTTCCACGTCACCCGCATCTTGGTTTTCTGGCGCCAACGCTTTGCCCTTCATTTGTGTTGTTGGGATCTGATCCCAGTGGTCCCAGGGTAGGATGGACCCAAATGGCTCGTTTGGGCTGAGCCATTAACTGAGGGTTAAGGCCAGGCCCTCCAGGGCACGAGCCGGTCCTGGAATAGACCCAGGACACGCTGGAGATATTGTGTTGCTCGGCTGACCGCTGGCCATTGTTTACCTCACAGTCGCCAACACTATTAGATGAGAGCATGGGCAGCGAGTACTTAAGTACTTTACTGAGATTTATGTTCTTGTACTTTAGTTTTTCCATGTTTTGCTGCTTTCTGCTTTCAGTCCACTATATTATTGTGCTCTGTTCTTGTGCAGTTCCACTTTTTATATAATCTGCAATAGGACACAGAGTTGAACCTGGAAACCACGTCTTCTCCTCTCTGTCCTCCGACACCTCGACGAAATATCGCCATAACATCCCCGGTTGGTTTCTGGACTTTGAAGCTGGTGTTTCAGCTGCTGCCATGTATCAGAAGTGACATAATTAGAAAAAAAAAGGATGGATCAGTTATTTAACACTCGAAGGTTGTATACAGATTGATGAAAGCTTAGATTTTCCCTCATCAAAAGAAATGGTCAGCTAAATCGATTATTTCTATTAAAAATGATACAAAAGGCCCAAACAGCACACTCGTCAATCAAAGCAGCCATGCTCCTATCTTCAGATGGATGAGTTAGATAAAAACAAACGGGTCTCCTCCTGTAGCGTATTTATAAGGATTTAGTGACTCTAAAAATATTTGTTTACAACTCAGTGCTGATATATACTTGAGATAAATATAGATTACATGTTTACTTCAAGTGGCATAAACAAGGAAAATTGCAGGATAGCTCTAGCTGATGAAACAGTCAGGTTGGATTATTCATCAACGCCAATGAAAATATCAACCAATCAATGCTTAATTTGCACCCTCAATGTAAATATGCAGGGTTGACATAAGGGAGTGGGGAATAAGATGTGCAGCCTGATGCATAAAAATCTGTAGGTTCATTTTGCACCCTTTATTTTGCCATGAATGGATGCAGACACGCCCTTAATTCAATATGTGCCTAAAGCCACTCTTTGTGCCTCAAGTTATAAGACAAGGAACTTAAGACGGCATCAAACAAGTGCAATTTCCCTCACTTAAGGACTGGAGAAAATTGTAAAGTTGCTTGGCTCAGTTTTGGAACACAGTAAATTTAAATATTTTGTAATTAGAAAATATGATCAAATCTAATCTAAGATGTCTAAATTTTTGTTTTTAGTGGTGCCAAAGATGTTCGGGCTGGTCCTGTGGCAGAGTCATGTTGTACTCCATGGTCTCCTGCTCTGAATGACTGGGTTAAATACGTCAGCCTCAACTGTTGTGCATTTTTGAGGTCTTTTTAAGTAAGATTTTGTCCTCCAGTTCATAAATGTGAACAATAACACTTCACAAGCCCAGCAATGCGAACAAAGAAGGTTCCTGGTTCATGAATTGATGCTTTGTTGCTTTTGTTCATACTGAACCACTATAGAGCCGGCCAAACCGTGTTTCTGACACGCCACCATTCTCGTTTTCATCTAAAGGCAGCACTTTCGCTCCTCATAATAAGAAATGTATTATATTTATGAAGCACATGAACTTGCAACCAACTGCTCCAGATTTACCCGCACAACTCCTGTGACTGTTCCAGTTACTTTGTACCACTTTTCACCAATTATACCCCGGCGGGGTGGCGGGGGTGGGGGGGGGGTCTCTGCTGCGACTAGCTGTTTGTGTGTGTGTGTTGTACACGTGCCCTGTCTGTGAGATGGCTCCTGGGATCCCATGCAGTTACATTGTTGGGAATTGTGTGTGTTTCAACATACAGTAACCGTGTGTGTGTGTGTGTCTTGTCTAGGCATTCCTCATGTTGTGGGGACCTACATCTGTTTACATAGCCACTGTTTATGGACAAAAAGCAAGTAAATGATTCAAATCCAAGTTGAAGATGTGTTCGGAGGTTCGAGTTAGCTTTAGATAAGTAGTGGGTAAGTTTACAGTATGTTACCAGGATATTAATGTAAGTCAAAGTAATGTCCTCTGAAGTCATGAATGTGTGTGTGTGTGTGTGTGTGTGTGTGTGTGTGTGTGTTCCCGAGTGCCGGGCGGCCTCCCGAGGCCCCGCGCTGGGAGAACACCTGCCCGCGGACTGCCTGCAGCCTCTGTTGTCCCATGTGTTTCAGCTTCATGTTGTTGTTGTGTAACAGTTACTGTAACATGCTGCTGAAGGCTGCACAGAGGCATCAGGTGTTTCAAAACACTTACTGTACCCTACATCAACACTGCTACTGTTAATACCATTTCTTAAACAAATCCCTGCATCTTCACTCCTAATTTTACTTCCCGTGATAAAGTTTCTATTTAAAAACAATGATAACAAATATTTTGCCGCTTACCTTCAGCACCGTATTTACTTTTTCTTTGTCTCTTTAGATTTGTCACCTCCCAGGTGAAGAACAAACAAGAACAGCAACCGCACAGGGGACAGCTCTTTTAGGGATTGCTTTTTTAAAATCTTTTTTTTTTCTCTTATATTTATTTATTCATTTTGTGAACAAATTAATATAAGAGGCATTTAAATTAAGATTTGGAATCCATGTCACTTGCTTACATAGACTGTATATAAAAGATGGCACCACCACGACAACACCCAGTATTCTGCACACCTGTCAACAGTCCTGTTTTTTTCCTGGGTCCTCCCGTGTTTTAAAGCCATCTTCCTCTGCCCTCCCATTTATCTGTCTCTCTGTAATTTGTATGACAGCCAAACTTAAAGAGAGAGAAATTTTAAAAATGGAATTTGGAGCATAAACGTTGGCAGGTACGGTTTAGTTAAGTCCAGCTGTAAAGCCTCAGAATTAGTGTGCTCTGAAATCAGATGTGAAAAGTGAAGGACGAGGGCAATTGAAGGACACGGCGCTATCAAAGTGAATTATTTTTCAATCACACAGTGAAATCTGCCAAGCTTTATCATCCCTTTTACTCTAATATGGACCCTAATTTATAAAAGGAAGATCATGTTTTATTCAGTAAGATTTTAAACTAACAAACGAGACTTTTATTTATGCCAGGGGGATCAGGGGAGTGGAGGACTGGATATCTTTTTGAAGCCAATGAAGCTGCCCCCTCCGCTCCATTAGAGAGAATGCGGGTTTAAGGTACTTCTGCACAGTTCATCTATTACACACTGTCTATAGATAGATGGCTACCTTTCCCATAACCTTTGGCGTAGTGCTATGCTGTGCATTTTTCTGGCGCTGTTCAGCTGGACCTGCAAAAACCACATTATTTACTTCAGCAGGAAAAAAAAACAATGCAACAGAACATCCCGCTGGCCTTATTTGTGCAAACCACACAGCAGTAGCTCAGTGATTTAATGCAACACTAATTTTTTTTCTAACATGACATAAAACACAACACAGAGATTCATGGCAGACTAAATATGATTTGGGGGCTTTCAAGTAGAGAGGAATAACTAATGATCAATCACAATTTTCCATCCCGTGCTGCACCATTGCAAGAGGCAATTTAGCAATTATTGATTTTATTTTTCCTTTAAATGCACGGGCTCTGCCCTGCAGTCATGTATGTGTCTGAATAATAGATTTAGCTAGTTTCAGTGGCCTTGAGTCAATCACAGTGCTACGCTCTGTGTTTTCGCCGCCTCCCCTCTCCCTTCTTTCAGAGATCCCATTCATCTCGGAGCCGTCCACGGCGCAATGAATATGTTCTATTCCACTCGGTCTTTATTTTTGGGTTTGAGTAGACTTACAGATGGCCTACATAAAACTGAATAGGGCTTCATTTTAACAGCGGGGTAGAGAATTGGCCAGCGTGCCATTGTGTGGTCTCTATTATGGGAATACGGGGGAGTTCAGTAATACAGCCTGTCCCCGGCTGTCCGTGCACATGGCCAACATGATTTTCCATGATGATTTCTGAAATGAGTTTGTCCTCGGGGTTTGCGGCTGCACTGCCACGCGGTTGAAGGTCACCGATTCTGAAGAGGGGTTGCGATTGTTTGGCTGCTGATATTAACGTCTCGCTCCCCCAAAATGATTCATTTGCCGTGGCCCGTCGCCCCGTTCCATCTGCTCAAGCCTTCAGCTAAATTGGAGAGGACAGGAATAAAAGTTTGAAGAGGAAGCGTTGAGAATTAAAGTGGAGATATTATAGGGGGGGCTCTCCCGTGAGATCAAATTAACACGAGTCTCACGAGGCATTCTGAAGACCAAGACGAAAGGAAAATTAATCAGGGAAATGAAGGGTTGTGAATTAGAAGGTGTCAAACTCGTAACCTTCTTGTCTCTTAAGTATGTTAGATGTTGAAATATTTCAGCCCAGTCTTGCATCACATTTTATCCTCAGTGCCTTCATGTATCCCTTAAGCCCTAATTCTTCTTTTCATTCTAGAGGACATAATCATATCCTGAATATACACATCCATCAGCTGTCTTTTTTATTTTTTCCCTCATCTAATACCAGGATCAGACTATGTAAATGTTTTGCCTCGTGAGATGGATACTGTTAGATTAAGTCATAAATTCTTACTGAGAGTCTGTTGAGACACGAGGCAGATGTCACTGATCCACTTAACAGCACCAACAATCAATGTTTACATATATGTAATCACAGTTTCATGCCTGAAGATGGACCTGGAATCGTTTAAAGTCGCTTGGCAGGGATGGGGAGTCCTGTCCGTTTACTTCCCAGTCAGCAGGAAAACTGTGTGTATGTGTGTGTGTGTGGGCCGATGTTGCACCCACAGATGTGTTGAATTTGCTTTAAGACTGCTGCTTAACTTTCAAATCCTGACAGCTATCAGGATGCCCTGAGGCAAAGTCCACAGTTTTCCAGTGTAGATGGATTCTCCAAAGTGCACTAAAAAAAAAAAAAGCTTTCTAATGACAGGCATTTATTAAATGTAATATTATTTCACATGATGCATGATATTGTAAGTCAATGTCAGCGATGTTGCAAGTGCAGAACAAAACACAAACAAAAAGGAGCCGAGTGGACAAGTGAGGTGGCACCATCACAGGAAGAGGCGGCAGCAGCAGGGAAGTGGAGTTCAGATGATTCTGCAAAAACACTGTCCAGGGACCTGTTCCTGACAGCAGGTCCAACAAACTGAGTCTAAGCCTAAACTCTGAATTCATTCATTCTAAGATTTCTCATAAGTTCAGTATACTCTAAGCAAGTTCAGCCTGTGTGATTAGAGAAAACCACCATCAACAGAGTTCTAATACAAAGATTCGCTATGGCACCATCATAATCCAGTGGACTGAGGAATGGGCAGTGTGGAGGTGTGGCGGTTAGCAATATTGACTCAGTAATAGGGTCCTGGGTTTGAATCCACTGACTGGCTCAGGTCCGCCTGTGTGGAGTTTGCCTGCGTGGGTTCCCTCCCTACCTTCCCTCTCACAGTCCAAAGACATGCATTCAGGTGTGAGCCTAATGGGTTTTGTGTCTCTGTGTTAGCCCACTAACAGGCCCGGCCCCACCGCTACAATGAAATGGATAAGGGGACAAAAATGGATGAGATGGAGTGATGGATATGAGTGTTTGTGTGTGTGTGTGTGTGTGTGTGTGTGTGTGTCAATGCCGACCAAAAAGCAGGAGAAAAGTCATTTTAATCATCATTTACCTGACTTTATTTTTCATTATTAGATGAAGCTGAGATATTATCAAATTTCACATTTGATTTTTAAATCTAATTATTCAGCTGTAACCCGACAGAGACAAAATGCAGACGATAGAAAGTGAAGATAATAAATGTGCATCAAACAGCCTGGAAACATTTTACCTGTGTGATCAGTCAAACCCAGTAAAACTGATTTCGGTGATTTTCAGTGAAAATGATGTTGAGGTTTAGAGTTTAAACGTTCATCCACTGTGCCTTTCAAAATCCTACTTGATGTAATCTAATGGCTGAATATGTTAACGTTTCAACATGAAATCCACTCAGACTCTCTTTAAAAACACGTTTAACTACATCTGCTCCTGTTTTAGAATCTTAAACTTTCATTTTTATTATCATATTCAAATCATCTCTAAGACGCCGACTAAGATGACACATTTTTCCATCTGTGTGACCACATCGAGTGACAGCATGACAAACGATTGATCGTTGTTTGGCGTGTTATTGTGTCTAAAGCGTCATACAGATTTATTTTTATTGAAACAATAATCGCCACCACACTAAAAGTTTCATTGCTGGCGATGTGGCCGACATCTGCCTTCCTGTCCACAGAATTACAGTTAGAAAGATGCGGCCTGTAGGTTTTACGTTACGACAGACACGCTTGTGTTAAATATAACGACAAACCGAGATTTCAGTGTTTTGAAAAACATGCACTTCTGCAAATGTTTGCCCTTCGGTGTGTGCTTCGACATCGACTACACAAATGAGTCAATCAGCTGATTCAGGTGCAGCTGGAGGGGAGGAGTCTGAGAGAAACCTGGCAGGTCAGGTTCACAGACTCTCACACTGGTATCGGTCTCTGAGCTTAGGTTGGCTCTCTCCCTGAACAGAAAACCCGGAGTTTCTCTCATCCCCGGGTTAGCGAACTGAGAGTTTTCAATAAACCTGCTTCCTGGAACAAGGTGTAATCTCACCACAGGAACTCCTGCTACACAAAATGCACACAGCACCACTGCAGGAGGGCCTGAGGCTGTGATAAACCAGAGTTTGATTGCTTTAAAAGGTACCAACAAGTATAAAGCAGGCAAGGCGCTGGGTATGGTCATGTTAGAACAGGAAAGGGTTAAACACAAATTAAAGTGCTATCTGAAACTTTGTGTGCTCAGCCAATGAAACTGAACCAAAAACCTTGAGGAGCACTGTCCAAATACATTTGGACCATCTACAAGACAAGAACTCCCATTGCAGCTGCTATTTCAGACTCCACTTTATCTCCAGAGCTCTAAGACTAAATAAAAACTAGCAGACTCCACTTCCCGAGGCTGATATTGTCTCAAGGTAGCAGGTATCATCGCAGCTGAGTTAATGAAAGCGACATCCCTTGCACCTCCTGCTAAGGCGTGTGATGTGTGAGGTGTGCTGCAGATAGAGAAGCTGACAGAAAACACCTTCTAGGCCTTTACTGGTTTATAGAAATGGGCTTCCCATTCACCAGCCTCTTCTTCTTATCCTTCCTTACTCTCTCAGGTGGTTTAATCCAGGATTACACACAGATGATCAGCTGTGAGCTCATGCTCAGCACTGAATTATCCCACCGTCAGTATAAAAACTGCTAAAATGCTAAAACAAGGCTGTTAATTGCAAAAAAAAAAAAAAAAGGGATACATTGGAAATGCGGTGAGTTGTAAAGGAATCATCCCTCATAATAATCAAAAGCTTAAGTTGATCTATGCAACAGAAGAGCAGATAGAGTATATCTGTCTGTAGTCTAATCCTGTCACTGTAAACATATTCCTGCATTTATCCTCCATAATCATACAAGAGGTGTTTAAATATCAGAGTAACCAGACTGGTTATTCCTCCAGAGAGAGACTGATTGCATGTTTATGTCCTGACACCGTATTCATAACGGCTTACTTCTAATCACACTTCATAAGCACAGAACAGACAGGACAGGAAGTGTGAGCGTCTGACAGATATATTTCACTCAGACCCAAAACACAGATAACGAGAGTGTGGATATCAGTGGGAAGTCCGGTTTGAGACATTCCCACAATCTGGCATTTGTCAGCAGGGAACGCACAGGCTACAGGAGGTAGCCAAAACACTGGAAACTGATTATGGTTAACGCAATGCCAGTCACAGCCAGTCTGTAAAGGCGGATCATCGTTTGAATAACAACGAGCAGCACCGATCTGTAAATCTGAAGAGGTCTGCCAATCGGTGGTTCCCGATGAGCTACCTAAACAGCAGGAGGGGAGAGCTCAAAAAGGTCGAACATGTAATGTCTGAAGTGCAGGTGCATCAGCCAAAAACATTCTAAAGATGTGAAATGTCAGAGGGGATATCGCACTTGTTGTCAGTTTTTCTTTCCTGTTCTGATCTTCTTTCATTTTTTATTCTGCTAGATGGTTAATTGCAAACTGATGTGCAGCCAAAGGTAAACGCGCAGTGCCTTTTACAATATTACTTTTCTTGCTGGCACTCAAATAGTTTGTTGCGTCATTAAAGTTACTTTAAGTGTTATAAAAGGTAGACAGACCAAATTTTATACTTGAGTGGAGTTTCACCACACAGCTCTACCTTTTCTGCATTGTAAATGCCTCTCAAAAGCTCTTATCTTTGGCTGTATAGTCTTGCACTCTCTTAAAGTGCTCCTTCAAGTGAGACACTGATAAAGATTTGTTTTTCCTCAGAGTTCAGAGCTCCAAACCATCCAAGACTGGCTCAAGATATGAAAATGACAATGGAGTTTTTAATAATCAGACTCCAAAAAAGAAACCAGAAGGTGCACCAAAAATCCTCTCCTGTAACCCTCCGAGGCTCTAAGTCATCAGTAATTACCCCAACCCTAAACCTAACTCTTACTCTAGCAGGAGGCATCTATCAGTCTTAGGAGACTATGGAGTTGTGCTGATGGGCTATAAGAGGCCTATAGGAGGGGCAGTCTTTGCCACATTGAGTACAAGTGTAGTCAGATGCTGGTCTGTCAGACTGTCCTTGGGTCTTTTTCTTCAGTCTTCTTCTGCCTCTCACTGCTGTACGGGTTGTTGATCCCAGGCTCTGATCCTGGGAGCCTGGTCTCTAAGAGGGTGGCAATCTTTATCTGCAGTCTGCTAAGGCCAACTGGACTCTTACCCTAAGGAATCAGAATATGCCACTTTTGTTTATTTTAAGGGTACAGTGAAACAACTGAATTCATGGCTACGGTGGGCGATGTAGGACAAACATGTTAGTGAGCCAAGAGAAAAACATTAAATTTAGACTGTACCCATAACGGTCCTGGCCAGCCAGTGAGTTCCTACTACTTTTTGTTTATAAAAACTTAGCAATACATCAGGAATAATTAAAAAAAAAAAAAAAAAAAGCAGATATGTGTCCATTAAATATTGTGATATTTTGTTTTTACCCCAATTCACCTCAAAAACTCTGCCACCATTCATCGTGAGTGTAGGCCTACAGTCTGTTGTTCACTTCAGCTCAGTCAGTCTGCCTGGTGTCCACCTCTATTTATTCTGGGGGACGCTGTAAAACTTTGTAAAAGGAGAACGTGATGAGTTGGTGAAGCTCACTTCTACCCGATGACAGCGATACTGAGGTAAGTTGTTGAGGATTTCCAGAACTTTTCCATCAGTAAGCACTGCTGTTTTTGCCACTTTTAGCTGCTGTTAGCCGGTGTTAGTGAAAGTGTCTTTGAAGTGGACTCAGCATTATTGGATTTGGACACTGAGCGAATATCATATTAGAATGTAATCAAACTGTTTATCAAAGGGATATTTGTTGAAGGATACTCGAGCCTAAGATTAGCTAGCATAATGTTAGCTTATAACCAGCTGGGTTTTTTTTAGCTGGCTCATTGTCAGCTGTACAGAGACAGGAGAGTTGCTGGCAATGAGTAATTGGGGCAGTGTTTGAGAACTCTTGGCAATCAGGGAGCCAAAATAATCAATCCAACTGGATACACCAAAACTATTCAGTGTTTCCAAAAACACCAGTTTTGCCTTTCTCCAAAGTATAGCATTATTGTAAGAGTAGAGCTAGAGTTAACACATATGGTGACTTAACATAATAATATATAATAATTACATCTAAAAACCAGTGCTTCCACAAGACAGATGGGTTTCCTGGTTGAAAGTCTTGTTGGAGTCATGCTTGTGGTGTCTCTAAATTATTTTCCATCTTCACACTGCCTCACTACAGGCATCAACATTCCAAATATTTTTACACTCGCATTGTTTCAGAAGTCAATGGTAATTATAGATGGCATAAATGATGGACCTAGTTTCCAGCTCTGCATTTTTTTTCAGGGCTAGCAGAGGGAGACCCTTCTGGTTGCAAGAAACTCTTCCAGTTGTGTGGAAGTCTAGGAGAAAACGACCTTCAGCTCCGTGGCTTTGTGACTTCAACAGATGCTTTCCTGATGAGTTTATGGGCCCGATTGCTGGCTTCAGGCATACTGAATAAAACACAGTGTTCATTTTGTAAATTATGGTTGTTATTTGAGTCAGAAAGAAAGATTAGCCAGTCAGATGCATCCCTCACTCATCACATCATTTCAAAACACCAAGATGAAGGTTAAAAACATTTCATAATGTAATTTACTAACCAATGGGTAGAACCACCAAGGCTGCAACCATCTTTATATACCATCTATGTTGGTAATATGGTCTGTTCTTTAGGTATGAGTATGCATTTTCCATCAAAATACATTGCATGCATTAAAGATTACAGCTGACAGTGTGCTGTTAGACACCTCACCTACATTGTCACTCCTGTTTATTTAAAAGGTTGTTACATTTGGCTAAAAAACAGTGTGTACAAGACCTTTATCTGGACTAGAGATACAAAGGGGAGGGGGGAAAAAAGAACAGAAATTGAGAAATTAAAGCAGACAGCAGGAGAGGCAGAGCGGCGCGAGGAGCAAAAGAGCGTGTGAGACAGAGTTTTCTTGGCAGAGCTCCCGAAGCGCTGCACATTCCCGCAAGATTAATTGAAGCTGTTTCTGTTTTGTGCTTTTTCAGACTGCGAATTACCTCCAGATTATGGAGAAACAGCTGTTCACCCACTTTCCCCCGGACTCGGCCCGTGTGATTATGCATCGAGCGACAACCAAGACAAACATCCAGCGCTTGCTCGAGCTGCCGCAACGAAGCCTTCACGCCTTTTTGATGTTCTTTTCATTTCACAAGCTGTCACTCATTTACATAACGATTAATAAAACAAATCAGACACAATGATTACAACGACAAAGAAATATTTATTAAATCTTTTTTGTTTTAGTTAGTCATAGCTGCTCCAACACGTGTATTTACAAAGAAATTGCCTTTTTTTTTTTTTTGTAGAAAAAAATCTAGTGAAGGACTGAGCAGGAAACAGACATTAGAATAGTTTAGATGAGTACAGGAGAAGATGGGAGTCATAGGCACAAGGTACAGTTACTACAATGTTAAAAGAAATGTGCAGTTTGGTGGCACACCCACATCTACTTGGGGGAGGGAAAAACACAGTTGTGGCTAACAAAAAGCTTCCCATTCCTAGATGGACCAACAAAAAAAGCACCCATCTGTATTTCAGACACGGAGGATGGGAACACAGATGCTGCAAACGGAGAAACAGTGGCGTTAGCTTCAAGCTACATTGTAACAGAATTAGGTTAAAGCACATTACCTGCCCTGCTTGCAGCACAGTTTGTTTAAAAAACACATAAAACACCAGCATTCGATGTGGGACTGTCGTCTTCTGCCACAAACACATTGAGCTTTTACACCGATAATCGTTGTTATATGTCGGAAACAGCTGGAGATGCAGATAAGCAAACGGGAATAAAGAACAATCCTCCACCTTTAAAGACACTTTGGATGCATAAAATGATCGAGAATGCTTCAACAAAACAAGAGGAACAGATTTTTGAGCTCTTGGGCATCCGTTTGGTCTCTCTCTTCAGGCCGTCCAGAGTCATGATTGTAACTGTACTGCATGTCTGATATGTGCCACATTTGCACAAACATATTTTACAGATACAGAGGGTGCAATGATGAGCCTGTTTGTTTTTCTTGCTTCGTATAAAAGACATATAAAATGAAAGTCTGCAATTGTTTTGTATCAAACTTTTTTCTTTCTAAATAAAATTAATGTGTCAGTTAAATTGCCCTTTAAAAGAGGTGTGGGAGGAGGAGAAAAAGAAAAAATAACACTGTACGTTATAGCAGACTGAGTGCTGGATACACAGTATCCACAAAACAGATTGTTACGGGGGGGTTGAACATGGTGTGGCTGAAGGCGATAATTTCAGTGATGGTGGACTTCTAACGTTGGCCAAGCTAAAAGGTACCAATGCTTATGGAGTGGCGATGCTGAGTTAGGAGGAAATAAATACATCTAAGCTCTCGGGGAAAAAAATCCCTTCAGGCGCTCGGTGGACTTCCTTGTGCCGCTTTATTAATAACTTGTCACCTCAGATTATGAATTTCCTGATCCTCCTGAAAATAATAATGCTTTTACACTCTGTTCTTGTCTCCCTCACATTCTCATCTCAGTTTTTAATAAGACCTCATATGCTTTTTTCTTCCTCATTTTCTGTCATATATATAACAATGGTGGACGTTCACATTAAGCATGGCTAAAGTTTCAAGTAATGACATCAGCATGTATAAGTAATTCACGTGAGCCAAAAGCTCAGGCTTTAGACTGTTCTACGCACTCTGTTTTAGACGGGTTTCTCCTCTTTTGGCTCTCTATGATGTCACAGAGAGCGGATAATCCTAATATGGCCATCTATCCCCAAGTTTCCAACTTGTTTGTGAGCGGCAGCCAATCAGAAGAAAGTTAAAGGGAGGGTGGCCTTTAAGAGAGAGGCAGTATAATGGCTTGTTTCAGGCAGCAATAAGACAAAGTTAGTTTTCAAAGCTAAGCAAAGCTTGAGCTTAAAAATATAGTAATGCAGCAGGAGCTCGGCATAATAGGATCCCTTTACTTAAACTTTTTTTTGGGGGAAATAAAACGTGGCAATGGCAAAAATACTCTAATCTGAGATTATTTAATGCAAATATTGTTATTTAAAGTAACAATCCCCATTCTTCTTCCATTTGCCTTTCTGCAGGAAGGTGACAACAGAATTAAACAAACAAAAAAACCCTGCAATTTGAAGGAAGTAATAGTAGAACAAAAGTTATTATTTAAAGGGACACCCCGCCAATTTTACACATCAGCTTCAGTTTACCTTCTGAAGGTGTGGTCCTTGTATTTGCCAGGCACAGAGGATCTAAGGAAAAGCTAAAAGTCAGTATTGTTCTTTTTGGTCTCATCTTGGCCCTTTAAGCAAGCAAATATTAAACTATATAACAAGTTATAAACTGGGTTTTTTTTCTTCTGCTTCTGTAAAAGAAGTTTTTTTGCACTATAATGCAGTGTTAGGACCACTTTTAAAGGGACAGTTCACCCCTAAATCAAACTTGCATATATTTCCTCTGATTTGCGGCACGGTTTATCCATATAGACTGAAATCATAACCCCTTTCCATTTAAGGGGGAAAATATGTTGCAATACTTTAATTTTATGGGAATAAACTGGTAACAGTTGTTATATTACTAGTAAATTTATACGTGCTTACTTTCATATAGTTACATTTAAAATTGTGATTTGTTCTAGTGGCTTTTTAAGGATACGTCGCACTATTTAGTTTCTTTATATTCTTAAATTCTCATCTTGATTTGGAACTCTGAAGCTTAAAAATGAGTATTGTGATTACTATCTTTTAAATGTACCCTTTTCTCCTAAAAATTACAATTTCTTTTTCTATAGATTAGCTCTTAAAAAAAAAAAGTGGCCCTAACAGTCTTCCAGCAAGCAGGTACTACAGGTGTTGTTTATCAGTGTCATTAGCAGGGCTGTTTTATTTGGCGCTGAGGGAATGTGAAGGTAGGATCTGTTTACCACGTGTTCCTGCCGCATGAGGAGAAAATAGAAGAGCATTATTGATCTCAGCAGGAGCACTACAGCGCTTCACGTCTCACCCTCTTCTTCTCTTTCCCCCCTCTCGGGTCAGTTTCCGTTTGCCCCCCTGAGAACAGGACACCACCTTCTGTTTATTCCATCTCCCCTGGTGGTCGATTTTTTTTTTTTTTTCATTCCAGAAATAACTGGTACGAAGGCGCCCCCGGTGTATTTTCTGTACAGACGCCACTTTACACGACATCAAAGAGCGTAAATGAATCGCAGTCCCAACCATCCTACGCCCACTTCTTCCACCTGCTTTGAAACTGAAACTTTTTCGCCACATAAAATTTCTGCTTTATTCAAGGAAGCGAGCCTCCCTGATTAAAAAAAAACCCAAAAACAAACTCATGTTGGGCATGGACACATCCCTGAACTTTGCCTTCTATTTACAATAGTTTTGTGTTATGACAGTGATTCACAAAAACAATAGTGTAACAGTAAAACTACATTTGTGACATTCATTAATGACAGTTCAAACACAAATATTCTATGATTTCTACACCCTGATAGCACATCAGACTTTTTCTTCTTCTTCTTCTTCCTAGACTTTGTTAAAAACAATTAAAACCCATCATCAGCGAGCAGTCCAAACAGATACATAAAACAGTTTTTTTCTTTAATAGTATCAAATGAACTGTGGGTAATATAAACTAACTTAATGGGTAAGTGTGTTTGTTTTTTATTGCCTTTCTCATCCTGTACTTACAGACCGGACCAGAACAGAAAAAAAGCACAAGGACTTCACAATAAATAGGAAAATACATTTTGCCAGGCAAAAAAAAAAAAAAAAAAAAAAAAGACTTTATCGACTTCTCACACTCCACTCCAATATTTTACTGTACACCCGTGTCGGCTGCTACACTTGAATTATGTGATTTATTAAAAAAATTAAACAAACACATACATTAATCAACCATTAAAATCCCCCCCCCATCCAAACACTAAAAGATGAGTGCTTCTTTAACTTTTTCTTTTTTTTTATCTCTCAAAAAAGGGTCCTCCACAGTCCGAGACAATGCATCCTTTTTAACCTGAGAGAAAGGTTAATCCATCAAAGGCCTGCCCAGTACCTCCACGCCTGTCTCCCACAAATATCATCCTTCCCGGTTTTCCTTCCTGATGATGTGTCGCTCCAGGATCTTCTTACGCTTTGAAGTGATATTTAATCATGTTACATGTCGGAGGTTATGTAATGTAAAAAAAACAAAACAACAACAACAACAACAAAAAATACAGTTCATCTGTAAACTTCTGAGGAGTCCTGCTGTGCTTCTTTGCCATTCGCGCTAGAAAGTGTACTGATTGTGTAGACATTGTGTCCCGTGTGTTTATGTGTTTCAAAGCATGTTTCTGTGCTTGTCTTATACGCAAAACAAAAAAAAAAAAAAAAGGTGTAACACTCTGCATACTTTGAACGGTAGCAAGGCGAACCGGTAAAAGACGCTTCCACCGCGGGGCGCCGCAACGGCCGGCACTCGCCAGAAAGTCAAAAATCAAACTAGTTGGCATTTTACAAAGTCAAAAAACATCGAAGGCTTCAGAGCACCGAAGATCCCTTCCTCTCTCTTTGTAATGAGAGGAGTTGTCGGTGAACTGTTTTTACTTTTTATTTTTTGTAATTTTTTTTTTTTTAAAAAGTGCTCCTTGAGGGGAGAGGTTGCAGGGTAGAGCGACCTGTGGTCCAGTTAGGACAGTCCATCCCTGATTCTTACAACTCGCCGCTATAAAGAGAAGATGGAAGCCAGGAGCATGAGGGTGGAGCTGAGCAGGAGAGCTGAAGTCTGGCACCGACCAGCAGAGTTCACATTTCTTCTCGCTGGCTCTGGTGACTCGTGACTAACGCCAGTCTAAAAGCAAACAGATGAAAATTAGCGTAATTCACAGAGAAAACTTGTTGAAACTGGTAAAATGATGTGGCTGATTCTGGAATCACCATTTGTGGTGGACTCGACTGATGAAAAAGGAAAAATGTTGCTTGTGTTATTCGACCCATTAATGACTCTCAGCGGAGCTGAAAAATAGGACACAGCAAACTCTTTGCAACTAGGGAAAATTTGTGGTTGCAGTGGTTGCGGCACCTGGTTGGTCGCCAAGAAACAACCTCAACCTCTGGGTGGTTACTGTGTTTGGTTGGTCTGTGTCAATGAGCGCAAACTCGATCTGCCCTCATGGAGGAGCTCAACACAACTAGTCGCCAGCTGGTCCTGTCCTGGTTGCATTCCTATACAAAAGCAGAGCTGCAGGGCGCCTATTACAGTTAGATCACCGATCAGTATATGTGGAAGAATTTCTCAGTTTCTATTTCATATCTGAGGTTCTGGTTGGACTCTGGCTGTAGAGTGACGCTAATTTCTGGTTAACCAGGGATTTGCAACAGACACATTTTGTGTGATTAAAGCTGATTTGGGACCTATCGGCAATAAAGGCATTGAGGCAACATAGAACACAACCAAAAATAGCATTCCAAAGCTTTCAAAGCTGCAGTGTGGTGGCAGTGCACTGGCCATGAGCAATGAGTAGCTTTGGCATGTTTGAAAGAGCCTTAGCTGGCTAGCTTGCTAACAAACGGCAAACATTAGCTTTCTAACGGCTGACTGGAAGTCCAAGGTGCTAAAACAGTGCTCCATCAGAGCAAAATCTGATGTTTTCAGCCATCTGCTGAGAGCTGGTTCCATGTTATGGGCTTGTCTTTAGAGCATTAATGCTCACGCCCTTTATCTCGAAGCAAAAATCCATCCCTCTATCCTATGTCCAAGTTTTTTGTGAAAAAATTATATCACTGTCATGTCTCTGTGAAGCTGACATTATACCAGGGGACAATTAGCTGTGCTTAGCAGACAGACTGCGGGGTTTAATTGGAGCTGTGTGTGGAATAAATTATTGCTTGTGCATCGTGACTGCCAACAAAGATTCCAGGAAGTCACCGCACCTCGCAAAGAAGCTGCCCGCTAGTCGTCACGCTAATCAAAGCACCGGCTTCATCTTTGCATTCCAATCACAGATCGAGGAATGACTCAAATTCAAAGCTCAGAAAAACACGATTCCCCAAATGCTAAACTGGTAAACAAATTGAGTTTGATTTCGTTGCGCGTGTGTCACCAACACACACTCACAAACACGATGGACTGTACAGTATATTCCCACCACACTGCAGCTTTGAAAGCTTTGTAAAGCTATTTTTTGGGTGATTTGTTGCCTTAATGCCTTTATTGCTGATAATCTTAATGCTTTAATCACAAAAAAATGTGTCTCTTGCAAATCCCTGTTAAGCCAGAAATTAACTACTTACCAGCCAGAGTCCAGCCAGAACACTCAGATATGAAATAGAAACTGAGAAATTCTCCCACAAATAATGACGGTGATTTAGCTGTAATAGGCGCCCTGCAGCCTGCTTTTGTATAGGAATGACAATCAGAATAGAACCAGCTGGCGAGCTAGTCGTGTCGAGTCCTCCATGAGGGGCAGACGAGTTGCGCTCACTGACACAGGACCAACCAAAAAGCTCATCGCCCAGAGGTCGAGGTTGTTTCTGGGCGACCAACCAGGTGCCGCAACTACTGCAACCACAAATTTTCCCTAGTTGCAAAGAGTTTGCTGTCCTATTTTTACTCTGCTGAGAGTCATTAATGGGTCGAATAACACAAGCAACATTTTTCCTTTATTAGTCAGTCCACCACAAATGGTGATTCCCAGAATCAGCCACATCATTTTACCAGTTTCAACAGTTTTCTCTGTGAATTACGCCAATTTTCATCTGTTTGCTTTTAGATGGCGTTAGTCACGAGCCGCCAGAGCCAGCGAGAAGAAATGTGAACTCTGTCTGGTCGGTGCCAGGCTTCAGCTCTCCTGCTCAGCTCCACCCTCATGCTCCTGGCTTCCATCTTCTCTTTATAGCGGCGAGATTGTAAGAATCAGGGATGGGCTGTAGCCCTAACTGGACCACAGGTCGCTCTATTACCCTGCAACCTCTCCCCTCAAGGAGCACTTTTTAAAAAAAAAAATTACAAAAAATAAAAAGTAAAAACAAATCACTGACACTCTCTCATTACAAAGAGAGAGGAAGGGACTTCGGTGCTGAAGCCTTCGATGTTTTTTGACTTTGTAAAATGCCAACTAGTTTGATTTTTGACTTTCTGGCGAGTGCCGGCCGTTGCGGCGCCCCGCGGTGGAAGCGTCTTTTACCGGTTCGCCTTTGCTACCGTTCAAAGTATGCAGATGTTACACCTTTTTTTTTTTTTTTTTTTTTGCATATAAGACAAGCACAGAAACATGCTTTGAAACACATAAACACACGGGACACAATGTCTACACAATCACTACACTTTCTAGCGCGAATGGCAAAGAAGCACGGCAGGACTCCTCAGAAGTTTACAGATGAACTGTATTTTTTGTTGTTGTTGTTGTTGTTTTGTTTTGTTTACGTTACGTAACCTCCGACATGTGACATTGATTAAATACCACTTCAAAGCCTAAGAAGATCCTGGAGCGACACATCGTCAGGAAGGGAAGCCGGGAAGGGTGATATTTGTGGGAGACAGGCGTGGAGGTACTGGGCAGGCCTTCGATGGATTAACCTCTCTCTCAGGTTAAAAAGGATGCGTTGTCTCGGACTGTGGAGGACCCTTTGTGAGAGTACAGAAAAAAAGAAAAAAGTTAAAGAAGCACTCATCTTTTAGTGTTTGGATGGGGGGGGGATTTTAATGGTTGATTAATGTATGTGTTTGTTTAATTTTTTTAATAAATCACATAATTCAAGTGTAGCAGCCGACACGGGTGTACAGTAAAATATTGGAGTGGAGTGTAGAGTCGATAAAGTCTTTTTTTTTTTTTTTTTTGCCTGGCAAAATGTAATTTTCCTATTCTGAAGTGTTGTCTTTTTTTCTGTTCTGGTCCAGTATACTCATGCAGTAGAAAGGCAATAAAAAACAAACACACTTACCCATTAAGTTAGTTTATATTACCCACAGTTCATTTGATACTATTAAAGAAAAAAACTGTTTTATGTATCTGTTTGGACTACTAGCTGATGATGGGTTTTAATTGTTTTTAACAAAGTCTAGGAAGAAGAAGAAGAAGAAAAAGTCTGATGTGCTATCAGGGTGTAGGAAAATCATAGAATATTTGTGTTTGAACTGTCATTAATGAATGTCACAAATGTAGTTTTACTGTTACACTATTGTTTTTGTGAATCACTGTCATAACACAAAACTATTGTAAATAGAAGGCAAAGTTCAGGGATGTGTCCATGCCCAACATGAGTTTGTTTTTGGGTTTTTTTTTAATCAGGGAGGCTCGCTTCCTTGAATAAAGCAGAAATTTTATGTGGCGAAAAAGTTTCA